>CM043737.1:281343-852595 GCA_023968675.1 Taenia pisiformis | reverse complement strand
CTTTGAACTTGTGACTTGGATCCTCAGATCACTCATGGCTCGAAAGACCCTATTGCATCCTTGATGCCCAAACAGAATATAAAACCAGAATGTTATTACGCTAACGCTTGCACTACTGGTACCTTACGAGTAGCACAGTTTTAAAATGGCCGCAAAATGCTTCTGACATGACCAAGGGGAACCATAAGGTGCACAGAACTGGGCGCTTCGGTAAATGTGGCGCAATAATTTTGCAATGGCACATTGGCTATACGCTTTAACTAGTGCTACTTTGCTTCCGCAATTGGTCCTCTTCAGTCTTGGCAGAATGGTACCCACTTCGGTAGTCTTGTGGTGCGTTCATGTCTACTGACTCTCTGCCTGATGCCTCTTAGCGCTTTTACAAGGATTGCCTCGAACAGTGTAGTAGAAGCAATGTAGTGTAGTGTGTAGCAGATGCTAATCAATGCTGTTTGTAGTTTGCTTGCATCTGTTCAAGCGAGTGAAGCAAGGATCGAAAGGCGCGTTCTGTTTAATTCTTTGGACTCAAAGTATCTAAACGGACTAATGGCTCACTTCGAAATGGAATTCTTAGCACAGCTATTAATAGTTTTCCACATATTGGTGCAAGAACACAATACCTCATATTATCAGCCCGCTTAGTTCATCCATAAGATGGTGTCAAACTTTTGATACTGCCTCACACTGCTTCAACCCACTACGGTTTGAATTGTCAAGGGGACTCTATCAAATACATAACTTTTGCCACTGCCCTCCTTCTGAAGCAACTTCATAGCATCGTCTCGACTCCTACCATTTTTGACGTCCATTTAAAACCAAAGAATGAGTGGCTGGTTAAGAGAACAGCGCCGATCTTTCGATTCAATGCGAACCAAGCAATGAAGGTGATGCGCCTAAGCAGATCGACATATTCCTCCACGGGAGCAAATGCCACATTGACAACAGCTTCATCCACTTGCCCCTCTTCTTACTCATTGGTGCACCATTAGCCATCTCCATGTGCCCCTTTACTTCTCCAAGAAGGACCCCAAGTGCCTAAACTACGGGCAGAAACGAGGCAATGGAAAAGACAACTTCACCACCACTATTAAGCACATTGATTTGTCGCCCTTTGCACGGGAATCGGATAAACAGTGTTGCAATGCTAAATAAACTTCAACTACCTTTTGCTTGATTTAGCAGTTTCGATCCCCGCCACCACCTCGTCTTTGGTAGTGCCATTCGAGTGTTACAAATTCCCTTGGTCATCTGGATGTCAAAATGGAAATGTAAGCCCCGTCATAGATCTTGGTTTCGCTGAGCAAAACCGCTGTGGCAGCCAGTGAGGAATCATTCAGCCACCTCATAGCTGCTGTTTTCTTCTCTAATAAGTGCTGTTCTGCTTCGTTCGCAGCTATGCAAATTTGAAATACCCCTTCCCCGCCTCAAATCCTTTGAGGTGTGTTTCATTCAAGAATGGCACAGATTCTAGCGTGCAAAGTGAAAGTTTGTGTGCACACCCATGCGACCTGCTCTGCCTCACTTCCATTAGCCTCTGTGTATGCAACAGGCCTAGGTTTCAACACGAGGAATAGCCCGTGAAGTCTGTATGGCATGAATCGATGCTGTGGACTGAAGCCATCAAGTCGGTGAGAAGGTGGTACATTTAACACAGCTTTTTAAGCTACGTCTCACCCTTCTAAAATCGCGACTTGCTATAGTTGGTTTCGTTTAAACTCATGCCTAGTACAAGAATTTCTCTGTTTATTGCCGCTGACCGATGTTTTTAGCAGGTGGCAAGGACTCTGGACACCCATGAGCTACATATCATGTGGGATACGAAAACTACAGTTCGGATGAAAAATAGCTGCTAGTGCTTACACCTCTGGTATGACTGATGGATCTGCTTCAGGCAGTAGAATGGTATTCGGGAATAGCTACAAGCGAGGGGAGAGCTAAGGATCGCTTCTGGATGACATGAAATACCGTGCCCTGAAAAGATGCATAGCAAGCCATTGCGAAGGTAAACTGACATAAATGGAGAGATATGAGTCGAGATTGTGACCAAACTGACTAATCGAATGCTCAGTGAGTTTAGTTATTTGTTCTCGATTAATCCTACGCGTGTATTATTTGAGCATTAAAGCATTAAGGGACTTCATCAAGCACACCGTTTGAATTAATCAAGGGCTATGTTGCAGCCTAATCAAAGTTGCCTCAGTCTTCATGTTTGTTTATCGCGACAAAAACATTCCCAGGTCCTAAAGCCCGCTAATTGGAAATCGTATGAGAGGAATAAATTGCATGTAAGTTCGTGCAATGGAATGGATTCGGCCCACCCAATCAGAGGAACAACGCAGTGAGCAGCCGAAAAGATCCTATTAATCAAAGCTTTTGGTGCCTTTAGTACGCAAAACCTCAATTTCTTAGCCACCAATCCAATCAAATTCTCACATCAAAAAGGGCGTCGACACGAAATGTTTTATAGAGCGCACTTAACTTTACAGCCCACTTATGTTTTAGGAGGCAAGCCCCAAACTTTATGATCTTGGCTGCCTACTTGCTAATCTTTACGACCCCTGGCATCTGCAGCTTGAGGGGCGAAGAGCCCTCAAATGCACAACGCCATCTCACTATCTACACTCCCCTCTCTGACCCTGTCTCTTCACCCGAGCAGACGCTCTACAACTTCACTCATAGTGTTGCTGCAGCTGTGAGCTTCGCAAACTCGCTGATGCCCGTCAACAACGCGATATTCTTCCTTGCTGCTACAAAGCACCGCTGGGTGCCCGGATGCTCGATGCAGGAGGCTTCGAGAGCAGGCATAATTTACAACATTCTGCAAAGCCTGAGGCTTTCTTACGTAATGATAGTACATATACTTCTGAAATCTTGCATGCAATCTGCATAAATGCACCGAACTACGCAAATCGACTAGTTATTTAAAGGCCAAAACTCATTGACTACGCACCGATTGAACCCAAATTTACCATACCCTATGTACTGTATGTACTGATGCATTGGATTGACACCCTCTGCTAGGCTCCATGATAAACTTATCCGAAAACTAGGCATACTTACTAATGGGAACCAAACTTTTGCCATCAGCCGCGATCATTTTCCAACTTATTGCTATCATTGCTAGGTAGAAATGTCGGGAAAGCTTGTGTGCATCACTTAAGCAAATATTGTCCCCAAGTTGGGGTAAACTGAGGGTGTGAGTGGAGCAGGATTCCCTTCCTTATCAGCAGTCCCTTCAAAATTAGCCATCAGAGGTGAGTTTTCTATGTCTGCTAGCGTGCACAATACCTCGTGTCTTCTCTACTCTGGTTAGATATTGCCAGATGTATGACCATTCATTCAAAAGAGGACACAATGTCTCACTTACATGCGTCGGTGAGTGGATCACAGACCCGAAATTGCTCGACCTTTGAAAGGTGAAGCATTGAGAATGAGTGATACTTTGTTTATTAGCTTAATGAAGACCGGGGCCACAACAATCACTTATGCATGCATTTCTGTATCTCAGTCAGCAGCCAATCAAAGTGGAAATCATTTCCTTAAAAGTGAAAACAGTTCGGACGTGCTTGGTGATTTTCCCTGTTGTTTGCTAATGAGATGCATGTTGCACCTGGCATGAGAGGTAGCGCAAACTTTTTGTGCCTCTGGTTGACGGCCGTAATAAAGCCGCCTAATGTGAGCAGTCCTGTAAACAACTCTTCCCAATCGTCTTTCCCCTTACCCAAACTATGCGTCAGCAATGACATCGAAATGCGAATTGGAAGCAGCTCATAACGGTTTATGCCACCACCTCTCCAGATGACACAAAGCGGACGGAGCGAGGACCGCATTTCTGCATTATTTAATGGAATAGAATTGGATATCAACAATGCTGGTGACAAAATCGCATCCCACTCACCCCATCCTGTGATTCACGTACGATGTGGAAAACGAAGTAGGGCAAAAACAAAGCCATAAAACTCACAGCTAAATTTTCTGTCATTGCAATGTATGAGTCCACGTCAGATCACTCTCTTTACGAGCATTCGCGGATCTAGCAAAGTGTTCACTAAGGTGCATATCACTTGTTACTTTATTTTAACTGTGCCTGTTCGGATCATCTTTTGAAGCGGTTTTTGTTATTGCTATCTTGACGAAGCAGTAGACGAAAGCTTCACTGCCATGGAGAGAAAGTGGAACTATTTTGTAGGACAGGCTCCATTGAAAGGAATGTGAGTCTTTTCGAGCAATCGTTTTTGAACTTCTAGGAAAGCGCGTTCAATTCCACTGAATTTAGCGTGTTGCTAGGACCCCCATTGGACGGCGACTGCAATCTGGTTAACGAGTGGGTCAGCCTCGGGAAACCAAAAGAAACGCAGCGGATTCAACTCTATTAGTTCCCCTACTACTGTCGAATATTAAGCTTTTCCGCTGCCTTTGCCAACCACCTTGCTGACAGTAGTCACTACTCGCTCGACCCACCTATTGCTGCGGTCTCTGTAGTAGTTCAGCGCAAGATCATCCTGCAAGCCATTGTTGTCTATCTTCTTAGCAATGGCTGAAAAAGCATTGCTTTGATCTACGACATGCGTACCACAAACTTTGATATTCCTGGGACGTGGGGTTCAATCCCACTGATTCTTCATCTCTCTCGACGAAGACAAAATGTACCCATTCTAGTGACCAGTGTAGGCGTTGGATCAGCAGCTAACTTATCAAGTTTATTAAGGCCATTAGAAGATCGCATAGATGGTGAGCAACTGTCCTTTGATGATTTCAAAAATGATTGACTTAATAATATAATCAGGGACACTTTCTCCTTAGTCGCTGTGATACTAGCGAGAACATCAGTGGCAATAGAACTCGTGATTATCATTCAGAACATGACCGAAGTAAAACAAGGGGGATAGCACATCTTCAAGTGGATCCAAAGGACATGCTCGCTTACGATGCTTTGCGTGAATGGAGATGGCATCTGTTGAAAAGCAGGCCCACATTGGCTGCTGGTCGCTCGCTCATCATTCTAACTGCACTGCCCAAGGGAACCATATACGATGCGGATTCAGCAACATACAGGGAGGTGAACCATAACCTCTTGCCTGCAGTTCAAACCTAGTTTGCAAAGATGACGTTAGTCACACTTTCACTCGGCAAAGTGATTTTGTTTGCGACAATCCTGCAAAGTATTTTGAGATAGACCCAACCACCGAGCAAATTCAACTTTCAAACGCACCACGATTCGGCAACTAGTTAGGCCGCATTTCATTTTACTGTTCTCCTGTTAGCGGACTTCCATAAGTAAGCCCTTTTAAACATTAGTTTAATTGTACTTTATGGACAAGGACGTTATACAAACCTTGGCTCAAATCAAAAGGGATGCGAATCCTACTAGGATCAAAGGTTTCGTCTTTATTGTATTCCGGTGCATGAGAATCCATAAACGCTCTCCCCCACTGTGCTAGGATCCACTGTTCCTAAGGTCGTAAAAGTGCATTCCTGGGCCAATAAGAAGGTTATTCACGATTCAAACGAGGAAATGTCCACAAATTCCAGAGATTGTAAACCACTGATCAACTTACTCCTATGCACGAGTCTTAAGCATAAATGCACCACTTCTCGTACCCTGATTGGTATATTTCGCCTTTATCGAAGCAAATAAATCTACAAATAGCCGGTGGAGCAGCATTAGCGATGCGAATGGTTCAAATTCACCTTCAAGAGGACTGCATTAATATCGGCTCCAACGATCTCTTCCGACCGCTACGCACCAACTCATTTATCCTCATACCCACACTGCCCAACATTACGTTTCGCTACCAGGTTCACGATGACAATGTCTCGCAAAGCATCTTTGATTTGTATTTCTTCCCCCTGAAACCTAACGCCACTGAGGCGATTGACATTGACTTCCGGCAGACAAACCCTAAAGATGTCTTTAATCTTATCGATATCCTTCATTATCCCCCGGTTATGCCTCAACGAAAGGGTATGATGAATTGGCCAGGAGAGGGGAAAGGACCTCAGTATGCATATTGATTAATCGCGCCCTGTGATTTTGGTATGTGCTGGTTGCAAATTTACCCTGATGTCAATTTTTCATTTTTTTCCCTTCCAGAATCAGTGAGAAATATCCTCTCGATAAATGCATTTGGACTGCTCTATGCCATTCTCCCATACTTGAGTGCTGTGTTCGTCTACCGGTAGGTCAGGTTGTGCATCCTTGTCACTGTTTTCAACTCAGGCAAATTATCTGCAAGACAAAATGCCTCAACTTGACCAAAATCATCTTCCCCGAAAGTGATTTTGTATTAGCTGATAATGATGGGAGACCAGAGGCTGAGGGATGCAATGGCGTAAGAAACTCATTCATAAATACAAATGAAAAAGAGGCTTTGTCGTTACGTTGCTGTGCTTTAATTTCCTCACGACTTTATAGTCTTTCTCAAGTCTACAGCCGAAATTGCAATTGGTACCAACTTTGGATGCGCATTTGTTGTGCCACACACCTCTATCTACCGCTCAAGTCCACGTCGCAGAGCGGCGTTTAGGCAGAGGAGCTCCACAGCACATGGGAAGGAGGAGAACTGCGTGGCTGAATGTGCGTCTCTTCAATGCGAATAGGGACAGTTGCAATGTGAAGAAGGTGACCAATTTGAAGCCATTAGGTGTGGCACAATGTATGCAGTGTTCAAACATTTATCAAAAAGTCAGGCGTATAAGTTCTCATGTCATAATTTAGTTTTTCAATGAAAAAACCAATACAGTTTTTTTCAAAAAGTTCACGCCCAGTTCTTGATGGCATTGAAAGTGTTAGAGAGAAGCATGGCTTACTTGCGAAAGGGATCGGATTGACCTCGTCCTGTCAAAAATTTTGTCCTCCGTTCAGCTCTTGTAGTTGACTATAGTATTTAGGCGCTTTTATGCCTGGACTCATTCCTTCCCCTCTCCACCTTACCCATTTAAAGCAGAATCACGATTGCATGACTGACTTGAAGCGTTAGAAGCGGACATTTGATCCGAAGCATGAGTGCAAGGCAGAGTACAACTCCTTCTTCTTAGGCACTCTAACGCACGGTGAGGGAAAGGGGAGGGAACCGCGTCAACAGCCTCCATGTGCACTCTTTCAAAATGATAGCACATTGTAAGTATATCTCCCAGTTCCCATCAGCGTTTGGAACTTTGCTCTGGTTGTTGGATGCATTTCAACAAGTAAGCGACCAATTTCTGCAGTCTGCTCCCTATTCACACCCAGTTGGACACTCGTGTGGATTTGGATTGGTGCATAGCTTAGGGGCGCAAAGCGAGCATAGAATGTATCGTTCAAGAATGAGCACTAGCACGCGCATTCGCTTGGCATGGATCTTGTTGCATCATTTGTTTGCAACTAAGTCATCGTAATCCTTACAACATAGCTAAAAGAGTTTGAACTATGCCGCAGATGGTGATGCCACCAAAGTTCTGCTTTGAGCAGTTATAAATGCATACTGTGTGATATGTGTCATAGAAAGCAGCCCAATGTCCATGTGCTTTTTACTGCATAATGTTTGCTTCCTAATCAAGGCAGCTGTGCAGTGTGACTGGGCCGTTTCGGCATAATTTAGTGCATTAAAGCTCACAAGTTGTGCTTCACGCGTCACCATTACGCCTGCTTAGCTGATGTCATCGGTGATATAACTGTTCGAGGTTAACAATTTATGCCTTATTTTAACATGAATGCAATATGTTAACAAGGGCTACTCATTCCACGCCATTGCAGCATACGAATTCATAAAATACCCTCTACAGACCTTATTGATAATCACCTTCCCGCCCCAGCTGTAAGATGGGTAAGCGTGAATGGTTGGGAGAGCCATGCAGGAATTTTATTTCTCATGCACCATCCTTGACTAGTAACGCAAACTGTGATTGTTTTCCTTAGTTCAAACAGACAGCCACCTGTGCTTCGCCATTCACCAAAGGTAGCCTTACGCTCCATTTCTTTTAAAATCCAGTCCAGATTTCATGGTAGCAGCAATAGTTTACGAAACACGGCAATCCAAAATTTGATGTTCAGGACTCAACTGCCTGTATCATTCATTCATTTTGTGCAAACCCAAAGCACTACAGTGGATGTCCATTCTAAAGAGAGAAAGGAACGCTACTACACACTTGTACATTTACTGTCAACATGAGTAGTTCTAATACCCTGGTGCATCATCTATTGAAGATGCGTCCTTAACTGTTTTCTGGCAATTCTTTTGCTTTGCGTGCGTCTACATGAAGAAATCGCGCAAATCGCACATTCTACTGCGCTCACAACTGATTGAACACCTTGCAGGACCGCGAGAACTAAGGCATAAAAATATCAACACTATTGTGGGATGCTGTGTGACTTCAGATTCCTTCAATCTCGTGCTTGAGCATTGCCAATGGGGTTGCCTTCAGGTGAAACACGCAACAATTTATTTATTTTGTAAGTAGAACCCATGCATAGCACTGCTTTCCGTCGTAACATGTCACAGGCCTTCGTGGCACTTGATATATCCACGATTTTCTCACCATTTTGTAGACTGCGTGCCGATATATGAGTAGGACATTACTGGCTGTATTCATGGTATTCGTGTCAAACCTGATCTCATGGCAGTAGGTTAGTAGTACGGTAAATGAGTCATCAGGAATGGTGAAAAATGAGACACTGAAAGGAAATAACTTAGCGCATTTAAGTTTTTTACTTCTCGGATTTTTTAGCACCAGCTTGATTTATCTTTCCCCAAAGACGCGCATGTTTATTGCAAGTCTCCACTGCTGAGCGGCAGCGACAAATCACTTCGTCTTCCGTTCACCACCACATGAGTTCAAATAATTACTAAGAGCTAATCATGCAGACAAGGAAACTCGCCAATTTAAGGATTGACATCAAAACAATGATCATTCTAGCCGGCATATCCACCCCAAACAGGTCAGCTTTCTGATCGACAGCACAAGGCCACAGCGTTGTGCTTTGCGTTTGAAGGATGCTAATGGTGCGCTTTATAAGACAGCCTGCTCCGTACTGTACTGAATGGGTTGATCCTCTTGCAACATCCTTTACTCATCATTGGTGGACGCGGAGTAACTGGCTTCACCATCGAAGATGTAGCCTACAGCCAAAGGTGTCTCAGCTTAGCAATCGCAGATAAAATGCCAGAGCTATTTCGCTCAAGTCGAGCTGTAAAAATTCTAATGCTCTCCTTACCTGGTGAAGGGCAAACTTGATAACAGCCTGCGCATTTGCGACTGCGTGACCAAGTTGGTGCTGGACCATTTATAGCCACGCAATTCATTCACATGCAATAGGTATGTTATGTAGTGATGTGTAGCACAAACCCTATGCTCTACCCCATTTGTGAATGCTACTTTAACTTCCTTCATTAATGCACATTCTCGTGACCTGGCGAACTTCTCGTTTACACTTTCACTTTACCCACAAGCCTTGCAGAGGCTAGCTCGTAATTGCATTTCCACGCGTAGGACGTGATCAGCAACAAAATCATTACATCCGACTGGGATTTCAAACTATCTCTCATGAATGACCATTTAAACAGAACTCTCAACTGTGCATACAAATGTTACTAATCTACTAACGCAAAAGGGGATGGAGTACCTCCACAACACAAATCTCAAAGCCCATGGAAGGCTGAAATCGAGGAATTGTGTTGTCAGCTACCGATGAGTCTTAAAAATCACCGATTTTGGCATCCCAAAGATCTACAGCATAACAGGCAATTGTCCTTCCATCAGGCCTGGAGGTTAGTTTCGTTTATAATCCTTCTCAAATGCTTCAAATCTCCAGAGAAGTTATGGATTTCACCTGAATTACTGCGTGACAAGACAGCAGCTCTGCTTGGAACCAAACCAGGTGATGTCTATGCATTTGCCATAATAATGCACGAAGTCTTTTGCCAGACAAAGCCATTTGGACCTAAAGATCTTTCTGTGGAAGAAATTCTTGAACGCGTCATGACTAAGGAAGATCCTCCTTTTCGCCTACAAGTAAGTGCGCTTCATTTCTACAAATACCACTACGCTGAATTGCACCATTGCGCGGTTAGGATAGGCTAGGCTAAGCACGACCCTTGCACGGAGTGGTCAGCTGCATCAAGTAACTCAACATCCACCTCAAGTATCTGCAGAATTGGGGGCAGAGACCGGGAAATTTCAATCATCCAACCTATGGGATTCACTATCTAAGGGCAAGTGAAATGGATGGGGCAGGAAAAGCTCTGCGACAATACTGAGGCGGTCTATTGGCAAAAGCGTGGGGGGCCTCACGTAACCTTTTGCCAGTCGACACTCAATCTGACATCAAGTCGCCTAACTCCTTCTGTTGCCTTCCTTTGGCTTCCTCAAGCGAGCATTCCAACGGCTTACAATGGCATTGTGGCACGGGCATGGTCGGAGAATCCTAACCTGAGGCCAACATTTAGGGAGGTAAATGTGGAGATTCGGCACATGACCAAGGGAAGATAGGCTTACAAAAGTTATAATGGTTTATTAATGATATCAAAAGAAAAATAAACATCGTAGAGCACACGTTCAAATTGATGGAGGATTACTCGTGTCGGTTGGAAGAACAGGTGAAGGTTCGAACGGAGGAATTGGAAATGGAAAAGAGAAAGAATGGCCTTCTCATTCAGCGCATGCTGCCTCCGTGAGTCATCAGACAACTCGAGTACTACTGATCAGCTCAAAGCACTTTTGATTTCTACCGCAAAACTTTGACCTAAAGCATTGACTATCGACAGCCCATATTTTCATGTTTTCAGTGGGAATTAGGCCTTGCATTGTGCTTGTAGCGTTGTTGCAGAAACATTGAAGGCAGGCATTACAGTCGCACCTGAAACCTACGATGAAGTATCAATCTACATCAGCAACATTGTTGGCTTCACAACCATTTCTGCAATGTCCACGCCATTGCGGGTTGTTAATCTTCTAAATGACTTGTACACGCTCTTCGACAAAACGATAGCCAAGTACGACGTTTACAAGGTGGGTTTAATCGAACGCGCCTAGGTGCATTCCTCGGCAAGTAGCTTGGCGCACAAAATTTCACGCTTGTCAACTAAAGCAGATCGCTTTTCTGTCCATTAACTGTGCTGAAACAGCCCAATGCGTTGCAGCCTGACTGTGAACAGATAGATAACGTGGCTGCATTATGAGCAGTCTTCAATCACTCATTCAACCTGTGGTGATTAGACTGTAATCAAACTTTTGTGCGAGTCCGATTCGTGTACGGTGCAAATGGCGGACGGATGTGATGAAATATCAGCTAAATTGCATAAAATACGCCATGGTACCCCAGAGGCGCCAATTTGTTTCGCTGTGTCTGGTTATCCATCTGTCGTATCGACGCTTTTTCACATTACTCTAATGCTCAATAAACGCACCACTTGTTTTTTACTCCTTTTAGGTGGAAACGATAGAAGACGCCTTCATGGTGGCTTCGGGACTACCCGTCCGAAATGGACGCTGCCACGCAGGTGAGATCGCCACCATGGTCCTCGACCTCCTTAGTGTTTGTGGGACTTTCGTCATTAAGCACCTGCCGGAAGTACCTCTGAGGCTACGCATCGGTCTGCATAGCGGTTAGTTTAATATGTGCACGCGATTATTCGATTCTAGCCTTAACGCCAAAGGTTGTCACTCAAGTGATGCCTCCAGTGAGAAGAATGACATGAAGCTGAGATATGCATGTACATGCTCTATGGTACTGTCCAAGTCGTTGCATTGACATTGTGCTGTGTGACATCATCGATCTTCATTTTCGAGGCCACACTTGACAATAGAATTGCGTTTGTGACAGTAATGTGCATTCAAGTGAGCCGATGGGTGCTACTATCGCTGGTAATGGTAAATCCCTACCGATTCATCAAACAAAATGCTCAGCTGGTACGCTAGTCTGAATGGGGCAATTTCTCTAGCATCCATAATCGCAGTGATGAACTGTGCGGTCTGCCTTACTGCGACAAGGGTAGTTTGGCTGATTTTAGGTCCCTGTGTTGCTGGTGCCGTTGGACTCACCATGCCTCGTTATTGCCTTTTTGGCGATACCGTTAATCGGGCACTTAAAATAGAGTCATCTGGTGCCGGTTAGTGAGATTCTTCCTATTTCCCACCCCATTTTGACTATAACCCCAACTTTTACTGGTGCCACTTTAGCCTTCAGAATACATATCAGTGAAGGGATCAAGGGAATATTAGATGAAATCGGGGGCTATCATTTCGAATATCGCGGTAAAATTGACTTTGAGGTCGGTGTGAAGACGACAAGTTATTGGCTATCCAACAGTGACAATTTTCACAAGCCTTTGCCCAATCCACCTCCACTAATAGCGTAAGTATTTGTCAGCTGCTGCTCCATTGCGATGTCCATGCTATAGGACCTGGCAAATTCGTCATGAATGGGTCTATTCGGATGTGCCGTGTTAATTCATTGTGCTAATTTCGTTGCCCACGGGGATGAAGGTGTTTGGAAATAGAATTACTGAAATGCACTAATATAGTGAAGCATCCTATCAGATGTTTCTCCAGTAGTAGGTGAAAAATGGTATGTTTTGGCATACAGTCCTTGCAGGGCAGAGTAACCAACCAGAGGTGAGACAAGTAGTTCTACTGTGACCGTAATAGAATGGTAGTTGACGGCTTTAGAGCAAGAGAGTTGCATGCAGTGTAGTTCTGACCGAAAGCACCTTTTACATCGACACGAACAAAGTTAAGTACTACTTTAGTGCAAAGACTAATGACAGGGACCAGCAGGTGGGATGCGATGTGTATGCAGGAAAATTCTTTTGACTGCCCTTTCATTGCTGTTTGTACCAAGGAAATTGTTTCCAATATCTCTCGCAAACCCATCGTACATTCACAGGTCCAAAGAGTGGTTGATAGGGGTAGGATGAGCCATTTTCAGGCGCAATCAGCGATGTATCGGTGTTTTGACGGCGCTTTTTGATTTTTGGCTTCGTTGTAATTACTTTACAGGGTAAACAAAAGAAAAAGGAAAAAGAAGATACCCCCTCATCGATGTTCGCACCTTTTGTGTCCCTCTAATGCCATGTATCTAAGTCCTGGATGTCATTCATTCTTTGCGCTAGCTTACAACTCTTACTTAGCTAAAAATGTGTGTTGAACAGCGTTAATTGAGCAAAAGTCATTATTTGAAGCGTCTGGATTTCGTCTACTTTATTTCTAGTGTGGTCACACTGGATCAGCCGATGTGGTCCTGTAAAAAAATTAAACTGCAGTCACAAAAGGCTCCAAATTCGATGAGATTGCCGCGAAGTCGTAAACATTGAACAATTGACAACATGAATAGTGTGACTCACCCATGGGTTTCTCCACTGTACAATAGATAGATGAAGTCATGTCAAATAAGCCATCGCTGACAAATACAAGTTTTGTTTACCCTGTAAAGTAATTACAACGAAGCCAAAAATCAAAAAGCGCCGTCAAAACACCGATACATCGCTGATTGCGCCTGAAAATGGCTCATCCTACCCCTATCAACCACTCTTTGGACCTGTGAATGTACGATGGGTTTGCGAGAGATATTGGAAACAATTTCCTTGGTACAAACAGCAATGAAAGGGCAGTCAAAAGAATTTTCCTGCATACACATCGCATCCCACCTGCTGGTCCCTGTCATTAGTCTTTGCACTAAAGTAGTACTTAACTTTGTTCGTGTCGATGTAAAAGGTGCTTTCGGTCAGAACTACACTGCATGCAACTCTCTTGCTCTAAAGCCGTCAACTACCATTCTATTACGGTCACAGTAGAACTACTTGTCTCACCTCTGGTTGGTTACTCTGCCCTGCAAGGACTGTATGCCAAAACATACCATTTTTCACCTACTACTGGAGAAACATCTGATAGGATGCTTCACTATATTAGTGCATTTCAGTAATTCTATTTCCAAACACCTTCATCCCCGTGGGCAACGAAATTAGCACAATGAATTAACACGGCACATCCGAATAGACCCATTCATGACGAATTTGCCAGGTCCTATAGCATGGACATCGCAATGGAGCAGCAGCTGACAAATACTTACGCTATTAGTGGAGGTGGATTGGGCAAAGGCTTGTGAAAATTGTCACTGTTGGATAGCCAATAACTTGTCGTCTTCACACCGACCTCAAAGTCAATTTTACCGCGATATTCGAAATGATAGCCCCCGATTTCATCTAATATTCCCTTGATCCCTTCACTGATATGTATTCTGAAGGCTAAAGTGGCACCAGTAAAAGTTGGGGTTATAGTCAAAATGGGGTGGGAAATAGGAAGAATCTCACTAACCGGCACCAGATGACTCTATTTTAAGTGCCCGATTAACGGTATCGCCAAAAAGGCAATAACGAGGCATGGTGAGTCCAACGGCACCAGCAACACAGGGACCTAAAATCAGCCAAACTACCCTTGTCGCAGTAAGGCAGACCGCACAGTTCATCACTGCGATTATGGATGCTAGAGAAATTGCCCCATTCAGACTAGCGTACCAGCTGAGCATTTTGTTTGATGAATCGGTAGGGATTTACCATTACCAGCGATAGTAGCACCCATCGGCTCACTTGAATGCACATTACTGTCACAAACGCAATTCTATTGTCAAGTGTGGCCTCGAAAATGAAGATCGATGATGTCACACAGCACAATGTCAATGCAACGACTTGGACAGTACCATAGAGCATGTACATGCATATCTCAGCTTCATGTCATTCTTCTCACTGGAGGCATCACTTGAGTGACAACCTTTGGCGTTAAGGCTAGAATCGAATAATCGCGTGCACATATTAAACTAACCGCTATGCAGACCGATGCGTAGCCTCAGAGGTACTTCCGGCAGGTGCTTAATGACGAAAGTCCCACAAACACTAAGGAGGTCGAGGACCATGGTGGCGATCTCACCTGCGTGGCAGCGTCCATTTCGGACGGGTAGTCCCGAAGCCACCATGAAGGCGTCTTCTATCGTTTCCACCTAAAAGGAGTAAAAAACAAGTGGTGCGTTTATTGAGCATTAGAGTAATGTGAAAAAGCGTCGATACGACAGATGGATAACCAGACACAGCGAAACAAATTGGCGCCTCTGGGGTACCATGGCGTATTTTATGCAATTTAGCTGATATTTCATCACATCCGTCCGCCATTTGCACCGTACACGAATCGGACTCGCACAAAAGTTTGATTACAGTCTAATCACCACAGGTTGAATGAGTGATTGAAGACTGCTCATAATGCAGCCACGTTATCTATCTGTTCACAGTCAGGCTGCAACGCATTGGGCTGTTTCAGCACAGTTAATGGACAGAAAAGCGATCTGCTTTAGTTGACAAGCGTGAAATTTTGTGCGCCAAGCTACTTGCCGAGGAATGCACCTAGGCGCGTTCGATTAAACCCACCTTGTAAACGTCGTACTTGGCTATCGTTTTGTCGAAGAGCAGTGTACAAGTCATTTAGAAGATTAACAACCCGCAATGGCGTGGACATTGCAGAAATGGTTGTGAAGCCAACAATGTTGCTGATGTAGATTGATACTTCATCGTAGGTTTCAGGTGCGACTGTAATGCCTGCCTTCAATGTTTCTGCAACAACGCTACAAGCACAATGCAAGGCCTAATTCCCACTGAAAACATGAAAATATGGGCTGTCGATAGTCAATGCTTTAGGTCAAAGTTTTGCGGTAGAAATCAAAAGTGCTTTGAGCTGATCAGTAGTACTCGAGTTGTCTGATGACTCACGGAGGCAGCATGCGCTGAATGAGAAGGCCATTCTTTCTCTTTTCCATTTCCAATTCCTCCGTTCGAACCTTCACCTGTTCTTCCAACCGACACGAGTAATCCTCCATCAATTTGAACGTGTGCTCTACGATGTTTATTTTTCTTTTGATATCATTAATAAACCATTATAACTTTTGTAAGCCTATCTTCCCTTGGTCATGTGCCGAATCTCCACATTTACCTCCCTAAATGTTGGCCTCAGGTTAGGATTCTCCGACCATGCCCGTGCCACAATGCCATTGTAAGCCGTTGGAATGCTCGCTTGAGGAAGCCAAAGGAAGGCAACAGAAGGAGTTAGGCGACTTGATGTCAGATTGAGTGTCGACTGGCAAAAGGTTACGTGAGGCCCCCCACGCTTTTGCCAATAGACCGCCTCAGTATTGTCGCAGAGCTTTTCCTGCCCCATCCATTTCACTTGCCCTTAGATAGTGAATCCCATAGGTTGGATGATTGAAATTTCCCGGTCTCTGCCCCCAATTCTGCAGATACTTGAGGTGGATGTTGAGTTACTTGATGCAGCTGACCACTCCGTGCAAGGGTCGTGCTTAGCCTAGCCTATCCTAACCGCGCAATGGTGCAATTCAGCGTAGTGGTATTTGTAGAAATGAAGCGCACTTACTTGTAGGCGAAAAGGAGGATCTTCCTTAGTCATGACGCGTTCAAGAATTTCTTCCACAGAAAGATCTTTAGGTCCAAATGGCTTTGTCTGGCAAAAGACTTCGTGCATTATTATGGCAAATGCATAGACATCACCTGGTTTGGTTCCAAGCAGAGCTGCTGTCTTGTCACGCAGTAATTCAGGTGAAATCCATAACTTCTCTGGAGATTTGAAGCATTTGAGAAGGATTATAAACGAAACTAACCTCCAGGCCTGATGGAAGGACAATTGCCTGTTATGCTGTAGATCTTTGGGATGCCAAAATCGGTGATTTTTAAGACTCATCGGTAGCTGACAACACAATTCCTCGATTTCAGCCTTCCATGGGCTTTGAGATTTGTGTTGTGGAGGTACTCCATCCCCTTTTGCGTTAGTAGATTAGTAACATTTGTATGCACAGTTGAGAGTTCTGTTTAAATGGTCATTCATGAGAGATAGTTTGAAATCCCAGTCGGATGTAATGATTTTGTTGCTGATCACGTCCTACGCGTGGAAATGCAATTACGAGCTAGCCTCTGCAAGGCTTGTGGGTAAAGTGAAAGTGTAAACGAGAAGTTCGCCAGGTCACGAGAATGTGCATTAATGAAGGAAGTTAAAGTAGCATTCACAAATGGGGTAGAGCATAGGGTTTGTGCTACACATCACTACATAACATACCTATTGCATGTGAATGAATTGCGTGGCTATAAATGGTCCAGCACCAACTTGGTCACGCAGTCGCAAATGCGCAGGCTGTTATCAAGTTTGCCCTTCACCAGGTAAGGAGAGCATTAGAATTTTTACAGCTCGACTTGAGCGAAATAGCTCTGGCATTTTATCTGCGATTGCTAAGCTGAGACACCTTTGGCTGTAGGCTACATCTTCGATGGTGAAGCCAGTTACTCCGCGTCCACCAATGATGAGTAAAGGATGTTGCAAGAGGATCAACCCATTCAGTACAGTACGGAGCAGGCTGTCTTATAAAGCGCACCATTAGCATCCTTCAAACGCAAAGCACAACGCTGTGGCCTTGTGCTGTCGATCAGAAAGCTGACCTGTTTGGGGTGGATATGCCGGCTAGAATGATCATTGTTTTGATGTCAATCCTTAAATTGGCGAGTTTCCTTGTCTGCATGATTAGCTCTTAGTAATTATTTGAACTCATGTGGTGGTGAACGGAAGACGAAGTGATTTGTCGCTGCCGCTCAGCAGTGGAGACTTGCAATAAACATGCGCGTCTTTGGGGAAAGATAAATCAAGCTGGTGCTAAAAAATCCGAGAAGTAAAAAACTTAAATGCGCTAAGTTATTTCCTTTCAGTGTCTCATTTTTCACCATTCCTGATGACTCATTTACCGTACTACTAACCTACTGCCATGAGATCAGGTTTGACACGAATACCATGAATACAGCCAGTAATGTCCTACTCATATATCGGCACGCAGTCTACAAAATGGTGAGAAAATCGTGGGTATATCAAGTGCCACGAAGGCCTGTGACATGTTACGACGGAAAGCAGTGCTATGCATGGGTTCTACTTACAAAATAAATAAATTGTTGCGTGTTTCACCTGAAGGCAACCCCATTGGCAATGCTCAAGCACGAGATTGAAGGAATCTGAAGTCACACAGCATCCCACAATAGTGTTGATATTTTTATGCCTTAGTTCTCGCGGTCCTGCAAGGTGTTCAATCAGTTGTGAGCGCAGTAGAATGTGCGATTTGCGCGATTTCTTCATGTAGACGCACGCAAAGCAAAAGAATTGCCAGAAAACAGTTAAGGACGCATCTTCAATAGATGATGCACCAGGGTATTAGAACTACTCATGTTGACAGTAAATGTACAAGTGTGTAGTAGCGTTCCTTTCTCTCTTTAGAATGGACATCCACTGTAGTGCTTTGGGTTTGCACAAAATGAATGAATGATACAGGCAGTTGAGTCCTGAACATCAAATTTTGGATTGCCGTGTTTCGTAAACTATTGCTGCTACCATGAAATCTGGACTGGATTTTAAAAGAAATGGAGCGTAAGGCTACCTTTGGTGAATGGCGAAGCACAGGTGGCTGTCTGTTTGAACTAAGGAAAACAATCACAGTTTGCGTTACTAGTCAAGGATGGTGCATGAGAAATAAAATTCCTGCATGGCTCTCCCAACCATTCACGCTTACCCATCTTACAGCTGGGGCGGGAAGGTGATTATCAATAAGGTCTGTAGAGGGTATTTTATGAATTCGTATGCTGCAATGGCGTGGAATGAGTAGCCCTTGTTAACATATTGCATTCATGTTAAAATAAGGCATAAATTGTTAACCTCGAACAGTTATATCACCGATGACATCAGCTAAGCAGGCGTAATGGTGACGCGTGAAGCACAACTTGTGAGCTTTAATGCACTAAATTATGCCGAAACGGCCCAGTCACACTGCACAGCTGCCTTGATTAGGAAGCAAACATTATGCAGTAAAAAGCACATGGACATTGGGCTGCTTTCTATGACACATATCACACAGTATGCATTTATAACTGCTCAAAGCAGAACTTTGGTGGCATCACCATCTGCGGCATAGTTCAAACTCTTTTAGCTATGTTGTAAGGATTACGATGACTTAGTTGCAAACAAATGATGCAACAAGATCCATGCCAAGCGAATGCGCGTGCTAGTGCTCATTCTTGAACGATACATTCTATGCTCGCTTTGCGCCCCTAAGCTATGCACCAATCCAAATCCACACGAGTGTCCAACTGGGTGTGAATAGGGAGCAGACTGCAGAAATTGGTCGCTTACTTGTTGAAATGCATCCAACAACCAGAGCAAAGTTCCAAACGCTGATGGGAACTGGGAGATATACTTACAATGTGCTATCATTTTGAAAGAGTGCACATGGAGGCTGTTGACGCGGTTCCCTCCCCTTTCCCTCACCGTGCGTTAGAGTGCCTAAGAAGAAGGAGTTGTACTCTGCCTTGCACTCATGCTTCGGATCAAATGTCCGCTTCTAACGCTTCAAGTCAGTCATGCAATCGTGATTCTGCTTTAAATGGGTAAGGTGGAGAGGGGAAGGAATGAGTCCAGGCATAAAAGCGCCTAAATACTATAGTCAACTACAAGAGCTGAACGGAGGACAAAATTTTTGACAGGACGAGGTCAATCCGATCCCTTTCGCAAGTAAGCCATGCTTCTCTCTAACACTTTCAATGCCATCAAGAACTGGGCGTGAACTTTTTGAAAAAAACTGTATTGGTTTTTTCATTGAAAAACTAAATTATGACATGAGAACTTATACGCCTGACTTTTTGATAAATGTTTGAACACTGCATACATTGTGCCACACCTAATGGCTTCAAATTGGTCACCTTCTTCACATTGCAACTGTCCCTATTCGCATTGAAGAGACGCACATTCAGCCACGCAGTTCTCCTCCTTCCCATGTGCTGTGGAGCTCCTCTGCCTAAACGCCGCTCTGCGACGTGGACTTGAGCGGTAGATAGAGGTGTGTGGCACAACAAATGCGCATCCAAAGTTGGTACCAATTGCAATTTCGGCTGTAGACTTGAGAAAGACTATAAAGTCGTGAGGAAATTAAAGCACAGCAACGTAACGACAAAGCCTCTTTTTCATTTGTATTTATGAATGAGTTTCTTACGCCATTGCATCCCTCAGCCTCTGGTCTCCCATCATTATCAGCTAATACAAAATCACTTTCGGGGAAGATGATTTTGGTCAAGTTGAGGCATTTTGTCTTGCAGATAATTTGCCTGAGTTGAAAACAGTGACAAGGATGCACAACCTGACCTACCGGTAGACGAACACAGCACTCAAGTATGGGAGAATGGCATAGAGCAGTCCAAATGCATTTATCGAGAGGATATTTCTCACTGATTCTGGAAGGGAAAAAAATGAAAAATTGACATCAGGGTAAATTTGCAACCAGCACATACCAAAATCACAGGGCGCGATTAATCAATATGCATACTGAGGTCCTTTCCCCTCTCCTGGCCAATTCATCATACCCTTTCGTTGAGGCATAACCGGGGGATAATGAAGGATATCGATAAGATTAAAGACATCTTTAGGGTTTGTCTGCCGGAAGTCAATGTCAATCGCCTCAGTGGCGTTAGGTTTCAGGGGGAAGAAATACAAATCAAAGATGCTTTGCGAGACATTGTCATCGTGAACCTGGTAGCGAAACGTAATGTTGGGCAGTGTGGGTATGAGGATAAATGAGTTGGTGCGTAGCGGTCGGAAGAGATCGTTGGAGCCGATATTAATGCAGTCCTCTTGAAGGTGAATTTGAACCATTCGCATCGCTAATGCTGCTCCACCGGCTATTTGTAGATTTATTTGCTTCGATAAAGGCGAAATATACCAATCAGGGTACGAGAAGTGGTGCATTTATGCTTAAGACTCGTGCATAGGAGTAAGTTGATCAGTGGTTTACAATCTCTGGAATTTGTGGACATTTCCTCGTTTGAATCGTGAATAACCTTCTTATTGGCCCAGGAATGCACTTTTACGACCTTAGGAACAGTGGATCCTAGCACAGTGGGGGAGAGCGTTTATGGATTCTCATGCACCGGAATACAATAAAGACGAAACCTTTGATCCTAGTAGGATTCGCATCCCTTTTGATTTGAGCCAAGGTTTGTATAACGTCCTTGTCCATAAAGTACAATTAAACTAATGTTTAAAAGGGCTTACTTATGGAAGTCCGCTAACAGGAGAACAGTAAAATGAAATGCGGCCTAACTAGTTGCCGAATCGTGGTGCGTTTGAAAGTTGAATTTGCTCGGTGGTTGGGTCTATCTCAAAATACTTTGCAGGATTGTCGCAAACAAAATCACTTTGCCGAGTGAAAGTGTGACTAACGTCATCTTTGCAAACTAGGTTTGAACTGCAGGCAAGAGGTTATGGTTCACCTCCCTGTATGTTGCTGAATCCGCATCGTATATGGTTCCCTTGGGCAGTGCAGTTAGAATGATGAGCGAGCGACCAGCAGCCAATGTGGGCCTGCTTTTCAACAGATGCCATCTCCATTCACGCAAAGCATCGTAAGCGAGCATGTCCTTTGGATCCACTTGAAGATGTGCTATCCCCCTTGTTTTACTTCGGTCATGTTCTGAATGATAATCACGAGTTCTATTGCCACTGATGTTCTCGCTAGTATCACAGCGACTAAGGAGAAAGTGTCCCTGATTATATTATTAAGTCAATCATTTTTGAAATCATCAAAGGACAGTTGCTCACCATCTATGCGATCTTCTAATGGCCTTAATAAACTTGATAAGTTAGCTGCTGATCCAACGCCTACACTGGTCACTAGAATGGGTACATTTTGTCTTCGTCGAGAGAGATGAAGAATCAGTGGGATTGAACCCCACGTCCCAGGAATATCAAAGTTTGTGGTACGCATGTCGTAGATCAAAGCAATGCTTTTTCAGCCATTGCTAAGAAGATAGACAACAATGGCTTGCAGGATGATCTTGCGCTGAACTACTACAGAGACCGCAGCAATAGGTGGGTCGAGCGAGTAGTGACTACTGTCAGCAAGGTGGTTGGCAAAGGCAGCGGAAAAGCTTAATATTCGACAGTAGTAGGGGAACTAATAGAGTTGAATCCGCTGCGTTTCTTTTGGTTTCCCGAGGCTGACCCACTCGTTAACCAGATTGCAGTCGCCGTCCAATGGGGGTCCTAGCAACACGCTAAATTCAGTGGAATTGAACGCGCTTTCCTAGAAGTTCAAAAACGATTGCTCGAAAAGACTCACATTCCTTTCAATGGAGCCTGTCCTACAAAATAGTTCCACTTTCTCTCCATGGCAGTGAAGCTTTCGTCTACTGCTTCGTCAAGATAGCAATAACAAAAACCGCTTCAAAAGATGATCCGAACAGGCACAGTTAAAATAAAGTAACAAGTGATATGCACCTTAGTGAACACTTTGCTAGATCCGCGAATGCTCGTAAAGAGAGTGATCTGACGTGGACTCATACATTGCAATGACAGAAAATTTAGCTGTGAGTTTTATGGCTTTGTTTTTGCCCTACTTCGTTTTCCACATCGTACGTGAATCACAGGATGGGGTGAGTGGGATGCGATTTTGTCACCAGCATTGTTGATATCCAATTCTATTCCATTAAATAATGCAGAAATGCGGTCCTCGCTCCGTCCGCTTTGTGTCATCTGGAGAGGTGGTGGCATAAACCGTTATGAGCTGCTTCCAATTCGCATTTCGATGTCATTGCTGACGCATAGTTTGGGTAAGGGGAAAGACGATTGGGAAGAGTTGTTTACAGGACTGCTCACATTAGGCGGCTTTATTACGGCCGTCAACCAGAGGCACAAAAAGTTTGCGCTACCTCTCATGCCAGGTGCAACATGCATCTCATTAGCAAACAACAGGGAAAATCACCAAGCACGTCCGAACTGTTTTCACTTTTAAGGAAATGATTTCCACTTTGATTGGCTGCTGACTGAGATACAGAAATGCATGCATAAGTGATTGTTGTGGCCCCGGTCTTCATTAAGCTAATAAACAAAGTATCACTCATTCTCAATGCTTCACCTTTCAAAGGTCGAGCAATTTCGGGTCTGTGATCCACTCACCGACGCATGTAAGTGAGACATTGTGTCCTCTTTTGAATGAATGGTCATACATCTGGCAATATCTAACCAGAGTAGAGAAGACACGAGGTATTGTGCACGCTAGCAGACATAGAAAACTCACCTCTGATGGCTAATTTTGAAGGGACTGCTGATAAGGAAGGGAATCCTGCTCCACTCACACCCTCAGTTTACCCAACTTGGGGACAATATTTGCTTAAGTGATGCACACAAGCTTTCCCGACATTTCTACCTAGCAATGATAGCAATAAGTTGGAAAATGATCGCGGCTGATGGCAAAAGTTTGGTTCCCATTAGTAAGTATGCCTAGTTTTCGGATAAGTTTATCATGGAGCCTAGCAGAGGGTGTCAATCCAATGCATCAGTACATACAGTACATAGGGTATGGTAATTTGGGTTCAATCGGTGCGTAGTCAATGAGTTTTGGCCTTTAAATAACTAGTCGATTTGCGTAGTTCGGTGCATTTATGCAGATTGCATGCAAGATTTCAGAAGTATATGTACTATCATTACGTAAGAAAGCCTCAGGCTTTTGCAGAATGTTGTAAATTATGCCTGCTCTCGAAGCCTCCTGCATCGAGCATCCGGGCACCCAGCGGTGCTTTGTAGCAGCAAGGAAGAATATCGCGTTGTTGACGGGCATCAGCGAGTTTGCGAAGCTCACAGCTGCAGCAACACTATGAGTGAAGTTGTAGAGCGTCTGCTCGGGTGAAGAGACAGGGTCAGAGAGGGGAGTGTAGATAGTGAGATGGCGTTGTGCATTTGAGGGCTCTTCGCCCCTCAAGCTGCAGATGCCAGGGGTCGTAAAGATTAGCAAGTAGGCAGCCAAGATCATAAAGTTTGGGGCTTGCCTCCTAAAAACATAAGTGGGCTGTAAAGTTAAGTGCGCTCTATAAAACATTTCGTGTCGACGCCCTTTTTGATGTGAGAATTTGATTGGATTGGTGGCTAAGAAATTGAGGTTTTGCGTACTAAAGGCACCAAAAGCTTTGATTAATAGGATCTTTTCGGCTGCTCACTGCGTTGTTCCTCTGATGGGTGGGGCCGAATCCATTCCATTGCACGAACTTTACATGCAAATTTATTCCTCTCATACGATTTCCAATTAGCGGCTTTAGGACCTTGGGAATGTTTTGTCGCGATAAACAAACATGAAGAACTGAGCAACTTTGATTAGGCTGCAACATAGCCCTTGATTAATTCAAACGGTGTGCTTGATGAAGTCCCTGAATGCTTTAATGCTCAAATAATACACGCGTAGGATTAATCGAGAACAAATAACTAAACTCACTGAGCATTCGATTAGTCAGTTTGTCACAATCTCGACTCATATCTCTCCATTTATGTCAGTTTACCTTCGCAATGCTTGCTATGCATCTTTTCAGGGCACGGTATTTCATGTCATCCAGAAGCGATCCTTAGCTCTCCCTCGCTTGTAGCTATTCCCGAATACCATTCTACTGCCTGAAGCAGATCCATCAGTCATACCAGAGGTGTAAGCACTAGCAGCTATTTTTCATCCGAACTGTAGTTTTCGTATCCCACATGATATGTAGCTCATGGGTGTCCAGATTCCTTGCCACCTGCTAAAAACATCGGTCAGCGCAATAAACAGAGAAATTCTTGTACTAGGCATGAGTTTAAACGAAACCAACTATAGCAAGTCGCGATTTTAGAAGGGTGAGACGTAGCTTAAAAAGCTGTGTTAAATGTACCACCTTCTCACCGACTTGATGGCTTCAGTCCACAGCATCGATCATGCCATACAGACTTCACGGGCTATTTCCTCGTGTTGAAACCTAGGCCTGTTGCATACACAGAGGCTAATGGAAGTGAGCAGAAGCAGGTCGCATGGGTGTGCACACAACTTTCACTTTGCACGCTGAATCTTGCCATTCTTGAATGAAACACACCTCAAAGGATTTGAGGCGGGGAAGGGGTATTTCAAATTTGCATAGCTGCGAACGAAGCAGAACAGCACTTATTAGAGAAGAAAACAGCAGCTATGAGGTGGCTGAATGATTCCTCACTGGCTGCCACAGCGGTTTTGCTCAGCGAAACCAAGATCTATGACGGGGCTTACATTTCCATTTTGACATCCAGATGACCAAGGGAATTTGGTGTAACACTCGAATGGCACTACCAAAGACGAGGTGGTGGCGGTCGAAACTGCTAAATCAAGCAAAAGGTAGTTGAAGTTTATTTAGCATTGCAACACTGTTTATCCGATTCCCGTGCAAAGGGCGACAAAATCAATGTGCTTAATAGTGGTGGTGAAGTTGTCTTTTCCATTGCCTCGTTTCTGCCCGTAGTTTAGGCACTTGGGTCCTTCTTGGAGAAGTAAAGGGGCACATGGAGATGGCTAATGGTGCACCAATGAGTAGAAGAGGGTGCAAGTGGATGAAGCTGTTGTCAATGTGGCATTTGCTCCCGTGGAGGAATATGTCGATCTGCTTAGGCGCATCACCTTCATTGCTTGGTTCGCATTGAAATCGAAAGATCGGCGCTGTTCTCTTAACCAGCCACTCATTCTTTGGTTTAAATGGACGTCAAAAAATGGTAGGAGTCGAGACGATGCTATGAAGTTGCTTCAGAAGGAGGGCAGTGGCAAAAGTTATGTATTTGATAGAGTCCCCTTGACAATTCAAACCGTAGTGGGTTGAAGCAGTGTGAAGGCAGTATCAAAAGTTTGACACCATCTTATGGATGAACTAAGCGAGGCTGATAATATGAGGTATTGTGTTCTTGCACCAATATGTGGAAAACTATTCTAATAGCTGTGCTAAGAATTCCATTTCGAAGTGAGCCATTAGTCCGTTTTAGATACTTTGAGTCCAAAGAATTAAACAGAACGCGCCTTTCGATCCTTGCTTTCACTCTGCTTGAACAGATGCAAGCAAACTACAAACAGCATTGATTAGCATCTGCTACACACTACACTACATCTGCTTCTACTACACTGTTCGAGGCAATCCTTGTAAAAGCGCTAAGAGGCATCAGGCAGAGAGTCAGTAGACATGAACGCACCACAAGACTACCGAAGTGGGTACCATTCTGCCAAGACTGAAGAGGACCAATTGCGGAAGCAAAGTAGCACTAGTTAAAG
Organism: Taenia pisiformis; assembly: GCA_023968675.1. Taxonomy (NCBI): domain Eukaryota; kingdom Metazoa; phylum Platyhelminthes; class Cestoda; order Cyclophyllidea; family Taeniidae; genus Taenia; species Taenia pisiformis. The sequence continues at coordinate 826,470 of CM043737.1, read as the reverse complement.
CGTATAGCCAATGTGCCCATTGCAAAATTATTGCGCCACATTTACCGAAGCGCCCAGTTCTGTGCACCTTATGGTTCCCCTTGGTCATGTCAGAAGCATTTTGCGGCCATTTTAAAACTGTGCTACTCGTAAGGTACCAGTAGTGCAAGCGTTAGCGTTAATAACATTCTGGTTTTATATTCTGTTTGGGCATCAAGGATGCAAATAGGGTCTTTCGAGCCCATGAGTGATCTGAGGATCCAAGTCACAAGTTCAAAGGGGATGTGAGCAGCATGCAACGTTCCCAGGTAGGTTCCTGACAGCCCAAGTCCTGCGAAGACAAACAAGGACGAAATCGTTCCGGAGGGGTAAGGCAAATGGTGCGGCTACAGTGAATTTAGAGACTAAGTATCCACTGTCTTACTTGTCGCACAGTGCAGCGTAATTTGGCACCATAGCTTGGTTGCTAGCCTTCCACATTCCCTAAAATGTTAGTTGTCTTGAATCAGGAATCGTGGTTTGTCCAAGGAAAAGAGCGACATCTCAACTAGAAGCTGTCCCAAGCATTTACAAATGGCAACTTACGCATTCCTTTTCTATGCCATTAGGCCACACACCGCTTACCCCCATTTACGGTGCTAGCTTCCCATTACGGTGGTCCCATACCCTGTCCACACCATGTCAACTATAGCGCCATCATCCTTATTTGACTAAAACTCAATTCGATGCTGCCAAACATAAGCAAGCAGCTTGATTCTGAGGAAACCAATTTCTTGCGTCCAACAGTAGTCGCGTTGCATGTCCCTATGGTGCCTCAAAAGTGAACAGCAGATTGGGCGATTGCATGCCTAAATAACTAGCACACAGCAAAAAATGATTGTCGGCTTGTGTCATTGCTCGACGCCCTCACACAACTCTGCGGCCCCACTTAAGATCATATTGGCATTCCTCCTATGAAGGCCTAACTCAGGTGTGTGCTTTCGTTACATGCAGGCGATCAGTGCCGACTTAGCTTAAGATGCGCGTGAGATGCGAAACGCTATGTCTTCTCGATTGCAGACTCAGTTTTCAAAGGTTTTTTATTAACGTATGGTCACTGCATTGTTGAAAGATGCATGAACTTCCATCCTGCATGTTAGTCGTAGTCTGCTTAGCTATGACACATCTGTGGTTATGACAGGGAAATACCACGCGAAGAGTGAAGCCGATGCTCGAATTCCATTTCATCAAAATGTACAGAGCCGCGCAAGTAGCCGTCAAGTTAAATAACCAAACAATAGTCACAACTGCTAGGGAACTACACAGGTCTTACATTCTGCTTTAACTTTTAGAGGCGAAACGAGGGCTGTCGTCGATGCAGGGGTGTGCGCTATGTTCTTCGATGGAAAACCTAGGCGTTCTGTTAGGGTTCGCCGTTGAGTGCCTTTTGAAGTGGATCGTCGGATATTTTGTAATCACCGCTGCATGTTTTTATTTTCAGTTTACCTTCTATCCTCGTGGCGTATGATGGTATCAGCAAACATAATGATAACACCAGCATCAACAACTTTCCAGCTATTTCGGTAAAATCGAATTCCAGTAGCACGTTGAGCGCTAAATTACGCTACGCTAATCTATGTTTGGACATAGTATTTTTGCAAAGTCGACTATCCTGGACAAAGATCACTAAAGACCTTTTTACGTATGCCTTTTTCAACGAAATACAATAGAGGTGGTAGGGGAGTCCATTGCATTCGCCGAAAAGAGCATGGAAAATACTTGCGTTGGAAGACTGGCGTAACACAGTGGAGCCCAGTGCAAATTGGTGCATTTACTCAAACGTTAGCACCTCTTCACAAGTGCGGATGCATAGCGATGGACTTGCATTCCCAAATGCCGTCTGTAGCATCTTTAACATGGAAAGAGTATCAAAACACAACTAAGGTGCTGGCCGGAAACATTTAACCACTCTCAGTTGACAAATTGATTGATTTAGCGAGCGATCTCTTGCCCAAAAATTAAGCGCGCAAGGCATAAGGAAACATCTGATCCCTCATTCTATGCCATAATTTGGTGCAATCTTGAAGCCATCGCAATTGTTCGGCGAAACAATAACACTGGCTGCTTCAAAACCGGAGGTGCATACCAAATGATAGAATTGAACGGATGCGAATTTCATTCTAGCGAAATGGTTTACTCCTCGAGCAGGGCATTAGGAACTGGAAACGTAAGTGGGTTATACTTCGTTAAGAATAAATCCTATAGGATTTAATTGTCTTAGCATTTGCCTAAGATTCTGCCAGCTGTTGCAAAAATCCGAGAATTTTATTTGAGTGTTTTGTAAAGTGTGCTTTCCCACAATTCGGTCCAGAGGCACTTTGTGCATGGCCCCCGGTCCCTGCGGCGAAACGACTTGACATCTGTCTAAGTCATCATGTGGGTGAACCAGACGAATGAGGAAATTCCATTTTACTGCCAATATTGCTAGCGTGACTAATTATATCTGCCAATAAATAGGCAAGGGCAATTGGTTTTCCTTTTGGATGAAATACAGCTGAAGGAGAACAACGTCGTTGTCTAAGAATGCAATGAAGAACGATCATCACACCAGTCGCAGAGTGCAAGCGTGCTTCCTTGAAGGCAATAAAGTTTCTCCGCATACCGGATTAATCTTACATTGCGCTTCTACCAACTTTAAAAACAGGCAGTTTCCTACACTTGCTGTGGGCCAGGGAAGGATGTGAAACGGATAGATAAGGTTAAAGGCTGTTGGCATTTGTGGCGTCAGCAATATGATCTCTTTTGCAATTTGTTAGATTGCACGGCACAGTCTATGAAGAAGATGTCAGCTGTGCACGCATTACTTTCTCGCCAGTAAGGGGTAGCTTCAAAGTTTTGGAAAAATGAGTACATGAGATTCGGGTGCTGCATGCGACTAGGAGAGAAGGTGAATGCTAGTGGATCTTATGCTCATTGCCTTAATGACTCAATCCTTCCTAGTTTTAACACGTTAGCCTGTAGGGATGCGGTTGACATTTGGTGCCATAACCAGAAAATTGATATTAACCGATGCGAGTGCCACACTGTTTGGTGCCTTATTCTCGTCAAAGAGGGACTCTCACGCTCTGACAACCTTTGCCAGAGTGATCAGCAATTGTTATGTCATTTTGGGTCTTTTGATGAATGCGACAGAAGCTTGCTATCTTCAGAAGAGGAATGATCTATTTTCACGCAATTTTCTCTCGATACACTGGACAAATATTTGGTAAGCCGACGATGGTGTGCCACGACCTCATGCTAGTGGGTCTGAAATTCCAGATTGCATTAGCCTGTAAAACTGGGACAGAGGCAACAACTCAGGGGGATTGGGCATAGCATTTGTTTTGAACCTTAAAGGCATTGGCTAAAATTAAGAAGACTGACCCATATTCACTGAACCGTAATAAAAAAGTTTCGCATCAACTCTGTGCCAGTACACCTCACTGGCAAATACTATGCACTTGAACGAGCCGGACCAGAGTCTGTTGCATTAGTCACCACAACAGCGCCAAGTAAGCTTAATGCGCTGCCATCCCCATCATGTCCATTCCATGCGCGCGTCTTGGGCTCAGAGAAGCGACTGCATTGTCAGCGTTGAGATTAAAATTGTCACTTCGTATCTTCTCTACAGGTGGATGTAAGAAACGAAGGCATTGCATTCATGTTTATTTACTTTTGATTATAATGAGTGACCGTTCACTTGAATGCAGCACCACGCACCCAACAGTAGGATGGGAGAAATAAGTTGGGACTGTGCTTTAAAATGCATCCATCACCTGTGCTATCGATCTGTGTTTTCCGCACCTACTAAAGCAAAACCTGCCACAGGTGTCATTTGGTCGTGCATACGCACCGCCGTTCCTTCAGTTCTTCCCAGCCGCGAAGGCAAAAGAGACGTCATATTAAAGGAGGACGCATAACCATGCATTTGACATACCAACGACCTGCTGCTCGCAGGTGGTGCGATGAGGCAAGTAGGCGGTCTCATCACCAAAATCCACTATTCAACAAACCGTTGGTGTGCTGCGTGCATAGTCTCCTTCTCTTTGTCCATTACTGTCTTCCGTGCTCTTTTTGGCGCTCCTACAGTGTCACTTAATTTTTGTATGGGGTGGAACAATGTGCTAGCCATGGCCGCGCGTCCATGACCAATTGAGGAAATGCTGGCCTAAAAGCGAAGAAGCAAACTTCTGTCAACAGTAAGGCACAACGGCCGCTATAGTAAAAGAACGATTAATGCTTGATAAGGCTTCAAGTCCAAAATCTTTTGCCGCTTGGCAAGCATGCAAAGCTAAATCCGAGTACTTATCTGAGGCAGCAAAACACACTTAGTATAATCGACTAGTAGATGACTGCTGTGCACCCAAGCATCCTAAAGTCGCGCATTTTCACATGGGGAAAGCTGCAAGGGTAAGGTTACGCAAGAGCAAATAAAGCCTGAAGTCGTCAAGCGACCCCTTTTTCGCCCACAAATTAATCACGCTTAGCCACCAAGTCATCCTACTAGCTGCAAACTACTAAACAATGAGTTAACGTTGTCATCCCAATGCCCCATGTTGAAGATCTTTCCTTCCTAAGGGCAAGGACAGGGGCGATCTTGAGAACACCATGATGCCATTTTGATGAGACGTGACAGCAAACCGAACACGGCTAATAAATCGCAAGCTGTAAAAATACGACGTGAGAGCGCAGCACCAAACTCCCTACTGCATGGCGAAATTGGCAAAAAGTTGTGTGGATACTGACTGTGCAGTGTTGAGGAGAAGTTAATGCACAGATAATAAATGGCAAGTTTGCCGAATGCGGTGAAGATTTGAAGGGTATTTAAAAATGGCCACAAATGCTTGCTGTAGGCTAGCTTTCAAAAGGGATGGTGTGAATACCAAATGGACAAAAAGCGATAGCATTCGCAAAAAAATGCAATTGGTACAAACATCACGGGTAAGGGTGGCGCAATTATTGTCTCCTTTATTGGTGGCTTGACAGGCTTGGAAGGAGAGAGGTGGAGGGGAATTTCACTGACGTAGACTCATGCTGTTTAGACGTTGGCCACATTCGACTTCCCTGTTTAAATGGTAGTTTTGATACCTCAATTCGTACCTACCTCTCAGTTTTGGTTGCAGCTACTCCGGATGGCTACACTGCCTTCGCGGGGTAAACCGGCCCCTGAGCTGCGATAGCATCAGAATCTACACAGTCTATCGAAGTACTGTAATTGCCTCTAGCCTTAGAAAGGTCATGGTAGCCTTCTCAAACCTCAGGAGGAACATAGCAGTGATTCTGCCGTGGTCAAGAAACCTGTTGACATTATCCACGCATCAATGGCCTAAGTATGCCATGAACAGTAGCCCAACCACCTTTCTACCGCGTGATAGCGTTCTCTGATCCCCTTTATTTTCACGCGTCCTTTTTAAGCATGGCGGAAAATTTCGGGTTGGATCTTTATTCTTGCTGGTGTTTTATGGGAAAAATGCATTTGTCCAGCTGATTCGTTCACAACTTTGGGACAGTAAAACTCATCCAAACGATTCTGAGACACGGTCTGATGTGATTCTCCATCTCCGCAAATTCATACAGCTTAGTTGACAGTACAATAACTTCTATCTTCATTACTTAAATTATGGGTTACATTTAGGCCTTTCCATTCTGGACTGTCAGTATTTCAACCTATGGCTCAGTAGCCTCAAGGACGACCTAGAGATGTTCCAGAAAACTTAACGAGACGGTTAGAAGCGAGTTGCATCATCTGTTACATGGTGCTGTGCCTGTCAGTCTCTCTTCTTTTGTGATCTAGGTGCTAATTCCATGTGTAGCGTCCCTTTCCATATGCCTTCTTTTACTTCAAAGACAACACACAAAGCGCTCTGGTGGATGCTACAGCAAACGTTGAATCAAAACTTGGATGTGGGTTATTTCTGCGAAGGGCTTCGTAGATGAGGAGAAGATTCTATTACAGAAGGAAGGTCTGCATGGTGGTCGGATGGGTGAAAAGTGGCATTTTGTAATTTGACGCGTTGTCCCAGCCTCCTTTGCCCACATTTCATTATCTGGCACTGCCCTTTTGCATCGATTGTGCTCATTACTTAAGGGAGGACCAGATCAGTGTCTATTCCTTTCCGTTTTCAGGTGTAGGATATGGGTGACACGCTGGTCTCACTTTTGAAAGGATTCCTTTATTTCGGCAGTCTTTGAGGCGATAAGGACCAATGCCGTCTAGCATCAACATCAACTTGCTTTGACCGCCTTAAACTGCCTAACTAGGCTTCACGGGCAACTCCACAGATAGATTGCGATGCGCAATGCAAAGCAATGCAGGCTTCGAGCACTCCAAAGATGTTACCACTGCGACGCTAATGACCTTCTCTTGTCCTCGTCTGTTTACCTACACTAGTGTGCCTCTGCCATTGTGGGTTTGACGCTTAAAGAGACGTGTTCTCGTCCCAAAGTCTTCTCTTCTGTAATGGACCATGTGAATTGCATTCTGGATGCATACAGGGGGACGATGCCGCACCCATAAAATATTAGCATTTTGAACAAAAGCTTGGAATTTGGAAGGAACAGTTCCACTCAAGATATCGGTTTCGACGCCCTTCTCCTTTCCTTCTTCACTGTGGTTGTCATTACGAGAGAGCCCACCACGTGGGACCATTTGCATTAAATTGCAAATTGCTTGGTCGTGCTCATTCTCTTGTTTGGGATTATTTTCCACCTACAGTTCATTAAGTTGCTGCAAAGGCTTAATGACCTTATGAAAGCTCATGACTGAACGCCTGCAGTAGTCTGTCAAGCCAAAGAAACTGCGAACCTCCGTCTGATTGGCTTGTGTTGGCAGGTTTCGTTTGTGCTATGGTGGCCAGCCTCGGTGACCGCCGGTCCATGCGTTGAGACTGTGTCTCACGAATGCGACTGAGCGTTGAAGGAAACGGCAAGTCCTCAAAGATCAGGGTACTTTTGCATCGTGCAGACGACCCAGTGCTAGTCCCAAACCAGCGCTGTTTTTGCCAATAACTTTACCAAAAGTAAGAATGCAAGGGATGGGAAAGCTCCAATGGTGAAAACTAGAGAAGCGGGAAGCAAAAATCAAGGGAAGCTGCCATTTGATAAGAAAAGGAAAAACTATTAATGCGATTCTTATGCTTACTGTAGCAGAATTGTCATCAAAGAATATTTTCAAATAAAATATCTTTTTGTGCAGTAGCACGAATATGTGGATTTGAAGGTTTACTTTTGGCTTCCAGTTTTGATTGTTTGCATCAAAACGCCTTCTAAGTTCATGGCGTCCGAGTAAATCTCTGATTGGCGTGCTCTACCACGCGTGATTTTGCTTTTCATTCAAATAAATGATTTACGATTGCTTGAAGGCTAATCGTTATTTGATTTCAGGTGCCTTTTCTTTTGTGACTCTGGACAATGGTGTAAATAGGATACTTAGGAGTCTGGACGCATTCCCAAAAGTTGCATCCAAGGATAGGTGGCTTAACGTCAAAGCAACTCCAGACACTTGCAAGAACTCGGGTTATTGTAAGTGTCCAATCAACAGAAATGAATGCATTCACTGGTGGCAGTGGAAAATCGAAACGGTTTAAACGAGTCGATGACAGCGCCGTAGCTTTATGTTATATTTCAACAAGCCGATTCAACTAAAATGGGAGAGGGTATTTAAATCAAAAGCAGAAGTCTGCAGCATGCACAACAAGTGGCGCATAAAGTAAACGTGAAGATGACGAGGGTAATCAAATACTTAAGAAGGAAATCGAAAGGGATCAGAAGCACACGACTAACGCACCGCGTCCCTTCTATCCTCCTTATTTAAGCCCACACAGTCGTACTCACGAAATAATGGTTCGACACAAAGTTGCCCTCTTCCAGAACCCTAGTTGGTAGCCTTATATCGCATGATTTTCTCAGGCTTCTGACATGCGTATAATGGCGAGTCGTTTTTCGTGTGCTTCTGGGACTTGTACACATTCGTGTTCTCTAGTGTACTTACAGCAGATTTAAGTAAATGCACACATAGTGGACTTGGTATGTAGATCGACAGAATTAATTGGTGGTGTCTGGCATCACCTCATTTTGCTGACAATGGTGAATTATAGGGATGGCTGGTCATTTAGCTAACTCTGGCAGACGACTGGCGACAAAAGCCTAATGCATCAAACGACGGTGATTCTAAAGGCGTTTTTTAGTGCCTGAAAGCCCTTTTTATGGCTCATTTTAAGGCATCACTTATCCGCTGCTATTCTGCACTCGGTAGCAAGTCATTCCGCTTCGGAATACAGTGGCGAGATTGGCAGCAGCAGCAGAGGACGATGCTGAAGAAGGAAACGTAAGCGCGATTATGCGTGCGTGGCCAAGTTATAAGCTTTCGTCAAAAGGATAGCATAATTTATCATACAAAGACCAAATTATTGCAATAATGGCTTGGTGCGCAACAATGCAGAGCGGCAAAATGGATTTGGAAACGTAATGGATTACGAATTTGCCACTCAGCAATCAAATCAGCGCCGTAATTGAAAAATTGAGACAATGCCCACTTGGCAATCTGATTAGCTTAATGGCAAACGATATCCAAGGAGACCAAGTGTTTTACTATCGGATGGCATTAGTAAATAGAGATTAAAGAAAGATGAACGACGGAATGGAGGCTGCATCTGCCTTACGACATGACAGAAATAGCAAGCCGGGTATGCGTGTTTCGGCATTCTCCCACACCATGCGCTGCTATTGCGTGTGCACAAAATGGCGAGGCGATGATTAAATAAAGCAAATGCTGTTTGAATTGCAAGTGACTACAAATGGAAATTTGTTTGTCAGCTGTTCCATCGTCGATGACTACATTACCGCTACATCGCTCCGCTTGGCTTGTTCCCCCATTTTGGTAGTTGGCACGATTCACCGATCCCCATTACGCGGCATGACACCTCACAAATCTACTCACATAATGCACTCCTGCTTCTTATATGACTAGTGGCAATGAGACGCAACACATTTCCGTTTTCCTGTGTATGTGGGTGTGATTCCATCCGGTCGAATGCCGCTGGCGAATGGCAGCTGCAAGCAGGTAAAAGTGTGAAGGTAGCAGAGGCGAAATTGTGCTATGATGACGTGGACGGAACCAATAGAGGTGAGGTAGGTCGATGGCTATCGGCAAAAAAGCAAGTTTGTGGACGGAACAAGGGACGAGGAGGTGAAGAAGGGGAGAAGAAGGTGAGGGAGGGGATGTGAGATTCCCAAGCAGCGTCAATATCTTCCTTAGAACAATTACAACTTTAAGAGCTGAATAAATTTTGATTGGAAATTATGAATTGATGAGAGCGTTATGCACAGTCATGTAAATGTGGTCAACCATCAATGAAAAAAAGTAAGAAACCATTTAATGCTCAGATCAATTCGCACGATAACTGCGTGCAAAGTGGCGGAAACACTGTTCAACTGAATTCGTGACTGACCCCATGGAAAGTGATCAGTGGCAGGAGGGATGGGAATGCAACCGCCTTGACACTAAGCTCTCTCTTTCATGAGAAAGACTGCTTTCCTTCATTAGGTTTCCCATTAATTGCAAAAGTATATACTTACTTTGGGCAATGATTTGACAGTGCGCAATATTTGATTCACGCTGCATTGTTGACAAGCTAGTTTAAAATATTGGTCCTCTCACAGCAAAGCACGCCATTCCGTTGCATTTACCTGCACCAACATTGCTTGGCATTTACTGCTTGCATAAGAGTAAGGACGCGTAGAGAGGCGGTCTACAGCTTGGAAAACCATAAGAGTTCTTTCGGTGTATTGCAACCGGCTTCAGTACTGTGGTCATTGATATTGGGGCCGCTGCATATTGTGACCTGGAATGGTAAAAGTCACCAGAACACAAGATTTGCCGTTTTAGTCACTTACTTCTCAAGCAGCATTTGCTTCGCCGATTGTTTACGCATGGTGTGGCAAAGGCGCAAGTAGAGATGATTACGGTCTTTGTCAGGGTGACTATCGGTCAGTGCATTTCATCGATGCTGAACGTATCGAGCACGATAGGCACCTTCACCTTCATGAGACGACCTTTGTCTGACTTATGTGTCAATTTTTGTGGTCTGTCTTCGGAACTACGACTGTGTATTTTTTGTTGCTCTATCCGTTAGCAGTGTCTCGGTGGTATGGATGCGAATTTGGCCTTTTTTGCTGGTACTGAACAGCACTTAACCAGTCTTTTAATTACTGCTTTACTGCGTAGCCAGCAAAGATGTTGAATGATGGTTGTCCAAATCACGCCTTTAATGTTATTCGATGCTGAAATGTGATTTTTCAAATCAAAATGCATTTCGCTATGTCCATTTGACTGCCTTTGATATTTGAGGCACAAAAGCTAATCTCGCTAAGCGACACATCAAGTACTTAATAAATTTTGATTTGGTTTTTAATGGTGATAATTCAACTTATGCAACCTTCTCGCTATTTTCTGTGCTGAGACTTACGCGACTCATCTTTTTCCTGCTTCTACATGACCAACTGAATAATTGACCCATGTCATGATTCCTATTTCTTGTTTGTCTATTGAAAATTCGCTTGGTGCAACTGACTTAGTGCTTCTTTTGAGTCCGAATCGGAAATAGATCGATTTCGGTTAACATTGTAAGCCCATCTGATGCATTCGCCAGGCAGTGCAGCTTGACAGACTGCGAGAGCTCTAATGTCAGCAAAAGGTGTCATGCACGGCAGAATGTCAATGAGAGCAGTGAAACGTGATCCAATATATTAGTCAGTTTAGGATAGCAATGGCTGAATTGGGGTACATTGACTTCCTCACTGAAGTGTGGCGCAACATTACGATGCACTGGAGAATTGGTAGACGAATCAAAGGTTTTCATACTCCATATCGTAGGTCATCGCAACTTCTCTAGAGCAATCGAGGGAGACGTTAATTCTGCGGCCGCTGTCCAGGTGAATATTGCATGCGGTAGGGTATTTTGAACCTTCAGGATAGATGCAGGCTAAACTGTTAAAGGGGAAACGTAGCAGTTACAATTGAGTAGGGCAGTAATGTGAAAGGCAAGCTGCATTGCAAATAAACTATTCGGTACCATAGCAGCTTGAATCGGCAGTTGTGTGTGCGTGTGAGAGAGAGAGAGAGCTTGAGTCCTGTCAAGTTTGGAACTAGAACAATCAGACGATAAGGGCATGTCAAAAAGAATAGCCCACATGCTAGCCAACCTTTGATTAGCTGTGATTGGCATGTGTTTGTTCAATTATAGCCGGGCTAAAAGATCAAGGTGTTGTAAGGATATCCGACGTCGATCGATGTGGCACGTGCCATGCACAAGGGCGTTTCGGAGACTCAAGATCGAAGTCAACTAGGAGCGCCATGGAGATGTGCATGATTTGCCGCCTTAGGGCCTCAAAGTTGAGCATACTCTGTGGTGCCCAATAGCGTTTTGCTGCCAAATTGTCCACCAAAGATAAAATCCTCACCTAGATGCAAGGCTGAAGTTTCGGGTGAAGCTGTTCAGAGGGCATTACTCTTCACGCCCGCTTAACGACCGACTCAAGCATGAAACATTTGCTGAGTTAAGTTTAACTTGTTTGAGTGAATAGCTTTTTGCCACTAACGCGCCAAATGACATGGACACTTATTTGTGCAGTTAACTTTTCCCAATGCTTAGGCAACTCACAGTTGTGTAAGCTTTTAACCAAGCATGCTTTGTTCGTCTGCCATGCATTAGCGAGTGACAAATGATGAACCCGTAAGGCTATCGATTTAATGCTTCTGGCTTCTCTAACCAATGATGTAAAGATATCGAGCTTAAGTAGGACTATTCGCTGACTGATTGATGATTGGTGGAGCCACAGAGCAGTGACTGAAATGGCCTTTAATATTACGGCGTCAGCCATTGAGACAGTTGGAAGGACCAATATTCTGACCATAAGTTAAGCATGTAGCCACACTTTCTTACCACCCGTCAATTCATTGTCTTCTGAGTGTGGACGATTCGATTCCCGCTTTGTGTGTGGGTGTGGGAAAATAGGCATACGAAGCTGACTTCTGACAGTCATTTACAATCCGGGAAACGAGCACAGGGTAGTAATTTACCTCCTGATGAAGGAGGGGAAAGAGGAGATTTGTTCTCCTTTTACTTTTCCATCCAGTAAATTCCTAGTGAATAAATATCACCCGTTCTATGTGTTTATGCCTCATCATTACAGCACCACAAGCTAACTGTAGGGGAAGGTGGAATTGAATGACGAAATGCCAATTAAGGTTGTCATAACTGGGTGTGTCCAGACATACACTAACATTTAATTCTACATAAGCCGGACCAATCACTGCCAACTGTCCATCTCACAGCCCCTTAAATCAGACATGACCATTAATTGAGTGCAAGATTTGGGTCCCCATATTGAATACGGAATCAGGAAATGTTGCCTAATCAATTCTCGGAGGTGGCTTTACACGCTGATCCGAGAAGGAAAACTAAGTGACGAGGCGTAGTAGTGCAAAACACTTACTCTTTATGGACAGAGGAAGATAGGCTTACAAAAAGCGGGGAAACAAAGTGACGACGTCTATAGTGCCACTCACCCATGACATTCTCCGCTGCAATAGAGAACAGAAAACATAACGCTCATGACCTATCACAATGATGCGCTACAATTTGCGAGGAATATTTGAGCCAGGTGTGTCATGTTGAATGATTTCGCATTTCGATTTCAATAGCTTGGCTTAGCTCGAACAATGGGAAGCATTCGGATTTCTCATGGCTGACTTGGTCCATTCATCTTATCAGCTGACTAAGAGCAGGCCTTCAGGGGATTCGCGCATACAGCTTGTCTGCATCGGGCAACTGTCCCATTCCACAGATGGAGTCTCCTGATAAAGACGCCCACTTTTACCTGTTGTCCATACAACTCTTTGCCAAACTGCTTTATTAATCATTCACAGCCATACAAAGTGACAAATGCGACCCAATCAGGTGACATGACACAACCGACTAGGATTATATAAAGCCAATTTTGACGAACTCATCGGATGGAAAGCGGCAAAGCTTACTTTGTTACTGGAGGCGGTTGAGGTAGAGGCTTCTGAAAATTGTCACTGCCGATGAGCCAATAACCTCTAGTCTTCACGTCCCCTCCGAATTCAATTGAGCCGCGATACTCAACATGGTAGTCACCGAGTTCATCCAATATTTTCTTTATCTCCTCGCTGATGTGTATTCTAAAGGCTAAGAGCAGAACATCTTTCGATGCGATGGTAAGGAAGGGAAATAATGTAAAGGAGATTTTCACTGACCAGCTCCAGATGACTCCATTTTCAGTGCCTGATTAACGGTCTCACCGAAGAGACAATAGCGAGGCATTGTTAGCCCAACTACGCCAGCAACACAGGGTCCTGCAAGCAAGCAAAGCAACTGTCCTCCGATTTTACTTGAGTCACCGCATGATTACATTCTCAAAAAAGGCTTGGACTAGATTGCCGAATTTCAAAATCATTTTTAACGATATTCTACGTGCTGAATGACCAGCCAATTGTTAAGTGCAACCTATTAGGCACAAAAAAACATAAACGCAAAGTTACAATTATGAAAGATACATTAGATGATGTCGCATGGCTTGATTTGTAGCGCGAAGTCCATGCATAGAAACTTAATCGAAGACCTAAGTAAAACACTAAATTGCAGGCTTGTACTGTCCTTTTGCCGTAGTCGTTGTAAAACGACTTTGATGTTTCGTTGCCAATTTGATGCACATCTTGTACGCACGGGCTTAAGGGGAGTGGGATGAGATATGCATTGGACTAACCGCTATGCAGACCGATGCGCAGCCTCAAGGGGACCTGTGGTAAGTGTTTGATAGTAAATGTGCCACAAGTGCTGAGTAGGTCAAGAGCCATCGTTGCAACTTCAGCAGCGTGTCGTCGTCCATTACGAACTGGCAGTCCCGATGTCACCATGTAGGCGTCGCCTATCGTCTCCACCTGCAATGAGCTAATCTTGCTTCTAATGGTATGCATATTAAGCACTTCCGCCTCGTTTGCACCTGTGTATTAGTGAGGAACACAAGTGTCGTCCTGTTTAGACAAGTTATACGATGGGTGAGCAAATGTGAATGTCATATGGTACACATTCGTTTGTCCCAGATAAACGTCGCTTTTAATACGAATGCTCAAAGCAAGCAGAAGAAGCGGATGATTTGCAGTAGCGATCGGATGTGGTAAGTTGCGGGTCTGACCTGCGCCATTGGTCGACTAAGGCGTCCCAAATGGTACCCACCTTGTAGACGTCGTAGTGTGCGATCGTTCTGTCAAACAGTGTGTATAGGTCGTTGAGAAGATCAACAACCTGCAGCGGTGTGGACATTGCAGAAATGGTTGTGAAGCCAACGATGTCGCTTATATAGATTGACACCTCATCGTAGGTCTCGGGTGCTACCGCAGCTCCCGCCTTCAATGCTTCTGCCACAATCCTAAAATTCTAACTCAAAGTCACTCATCCACTCCTTTATACCTAAGGCCACGTTTCTGTGGTTGCATGATGATGCAAAGTGGCAGAATAAAATCCTAGCAGCCAATGCTATTAGTTGAAAATTGATGCAGATTAAAACGCACGGAGGCAGCAAACGGCAGATAAGAAGTTCCTTCTTTCTCTTCTCCTTCTCCAGCCCTTCCATTCGAGTCTTCACCTCGTCTTCCAACCGACTCGAGTAGTCTTCCATCATTTTGAACATATGCTCTACAATGTTTGCTTTTCTTGCGGAAATGAGCATGATGATTTAAAATGATGATGAACCTACTTTCCACCGGTTAGTCGTTGAATCTCTTCATTTAGTTCCTTGAATGTTGGCCTCAACCGAGGAATGTCTGACCACGCCCGCTGAACAATGTTTCTGTAAGTTGGTGGAACACCTGTTTCAAGAAGCTGAATTCAAAAATAGAGTTGAAGCAGGCTTGTGCTTTATCCTCGAAACGGGGCATGATACAGCGTGATGTCACGCGAGTACCTTAAGGCAATCGCAAAGAGATCTCTATCACCATCACCTAAATCATTTACTTTTCGCCTCTGATAGTTTTACTGCGCATTGACGCATCAGATCCCAAAACTGACTATCATTATCAAAATCCCAAAGAATGCGATAGCTGGTACACTTGAACTGACTGGAAGCGATGACAGGTTTCACCTTGTGATTTTCCCGAATTCGGCAAATTGGGGTCGTTCTCCCAAACGTTAAGGCTTTGATTAGCTCATTCTGTCTCGCCTGCGCGGTCACACCAAGTTAACTGTGGCGTAGAGAATGCCTACCCTTGGACGAAAAGGGGGCCTTTCTTCGCACATCACGCGTTCAAGAATCTCCTCCACTGCCGTGCCTTCCAGTCCATATGGTTTGCACTGATAGAGGACTTCGTGCATTATTATGCCGAACGCATAGACATCACCTGGCTTCGTTCCATACAGAGCCGCTGTCTCATCGCGCAATAGTTCGGGCGCTGTCCACAATTTATCTATGCATAAAATTGCAATTGTGAAGGGCGGTGAGTGCAACTAACCTTCCGGTTTGATTGAAGGGCAATTGCCTGTTAAGTTGTAAATCTTGGAGATGCCGAAGTCGGTGATTTTCAAGACGTATCGGCAGCTGACAACGCAATTGGTTGATTTTAGTCTTCCGTGAGCTTTAAGACTCGTGTTGTGAAGGTACTCCATTCCCTAGGAATGCCACATTGAAGGTGGTAATTACACGTTGCAACCAAAAAAGGAAGAGATTTGCTCAGCAACAATGAGGTAGTATCTACTCACCCGAACAAAGTCAGTCATGAGAGAGAGCTTGAAATCCCAGTCAAATATGATGCTTTTGTTGTTGATAAGATCCTACACATAGAATCGCAATAACGTGTAAGTCAACAGAAAGGCAACTGTTGCATATAGCATGGCGCACAGATGAGGTTGCACCGTGTATCCCCGCATGGTGTATCTACCGTACATAAGTCGCCTCAGCGCTGCAGCTAGAGACGCACAGAGTTGTGAATTCTATCGTGGAGCGAATGTGAGGGAATTGAAGGTGGAACAGGATAACCGTTAAAGCAGCCTTCCTTATTTTTTTTGATGGCAGTTTCCTTCGCCTATATGCCTTACAGCGGCCATCAGTTACATTGAACCATGAGCAACAGAATGAATACTTAATGACCGGGCCCATTACATAAATAAAAACGGAAAAGCGAAGCAAGTCCAATTAATATTAACAGACTCCCGTTTGTAAAGATACAGTTTGCTCCAATATAAGCTTATTTATTGCTTGTTTAATTCTTCCTCCATATCGCGTCTAGCAACGTGCCATTTTTAGAAAACTTTAACTGTACTTTCCTTCTGCAACTACAGGTCAACCGGTGGTGTTACGATTAAAGGCACGTCAATCTGAGAAAACGTGGCAGAAGAAGTAGTGAGGTGGGTAGTTGACATCTGCAAAATGAAGTACAGAGTTGTTCATTCATCACCTGGAGACTTCCGCGATGACAGTAGTGAAATACAAGACTGAAGGAATTCGGCGTCACACAGCATCCTTTCAAAGCATTGATATTTTCGTGTCGCATTTCCCGTAGTCCTGCAAGGTGCTTAATCAATTGTGAGCGCAGTGGAATGCGCGGCAGACCCAGATCCTTAACGTAGACTTGAACTCCCTAGAACAACAGTTCAAGCGAAAGACGAGTAAACAGCTGTCGCATCATATGGTTGAATGTCTAGACAAGTGCGAATATTCGCATCGTATTAGGGTGCATCTCGCCTGCAACAACGAAGATCATCGCTGAATTCGCGCACAATCCCGATATTCGAATCCTCCATGTACTCGGAAAAGGTTGGAGTGTTGTATTGCCTGCCCTTAATTAGGAGGGTTGATCACCGCTTTTGCATTCATGGTGACCCAATATTCTCAGTAATGAAGCAATAAGCACCAATGCTAACACGAAACTAGTGTGGCTGGAAGGAAAACTAGGGCAGGTATGCAAAGGGCAGCCAGAAGGATCTTTGACGCAAAAGTGATGGCGAAACAGTGCATTACCGCGGATAACCATGCAAAGTGAGAAGCAGAAATCGAATAGTGCGTGCAGCACGCAAGACAGCCAAAACGAGGTAACCGGTGCTGCCAAAGTTTTACGCTCATGGTCATTGACAATGCAAGGCATCGTTAACTACCCCGCTTACAATAGCTGACCTTAATTTTGGCTGCATTATAGGAAAGGATGAAGAAGTACGCTGCTTTATACCTGTCCTTAGTGTTAAATGTGCTCATTCAACTCTTAACAAACGACTACTTGACCGTCTTCTACTTTTAGCTACTACATGATGGCTTTCGAGAACCCACCAATCCTCTCCATGTCGTGCGGCGTAGCTAAGCTAACAGAACTACACAGACCTAATGCACACAGCTCTTTTGCATTCGTTAGTGGTGACACCTTTAAATGACATTTGCAGCTAGCAACGTTCTCTTAAGGTTTGCAGTGCCGATATGAATAAGACACACATTTAACTTAGCAATCCTCCCATTGTGCACAGAGCGCAGGCGCTCCTCGCATGTACTCGATGCCGCAGTCGAGACTCTGGGCGTCGCTAAAAGTGCATGGAATGATGCGCGCACATCCAGGTCTGGCACAGGATCCACCCGCAACTCTGAGTTTCGGTTGGACTGAGATTGATAGATGATTTTGAAAAAAAACTATTTAAAACTAATAGGCATTATTCTTTCGTCAGCTTCTTGAAAAGCATCCTCACATCATTGGCTTGCTTTGTCAGTGGGTTCCCATCACCATCATTGAAGGCGAAATCACTTTCCACAAAAACGAGTTTGAGTGAATTGAAGTGCTTCTTTTTCCGCACAAGCCGTCTGAATGGGCCACAGTCAGTGAAGGTGCACAGATAAGTTTACCTATAAATTAGCACAATCGCCAAGTACATGAGGCCAGCGTTGAACAGTCCAAGTAGATTTATTAGTAGGATTACTTGTGTTGGCTCTGAAAAGAGGAACACGAAAGTAGGGATGCGAACATTTAGCGAGGCGTTAGATTTAATTTTCACATACGAAATCCACAGGGTGCGAATAAGTGGCATGTGCGTCGAGGTCCTGCTCCATCTCCTGGCCAATTCATCGCACTCCTTGACTGGGACAGCATTAGTGGGTGATGAATAACATTAATGAGACTAAAAATGTCTGCATATCTCTCCGCTTGGGCTCCGACCTCAGGCACCTCGGTGACATTGGATTTGAAGCAAAAGAGAAGGAGGTCAAAGATACCTTGCGAGACATCGCCATCGTCAAGTTGGTAATGAAAGGTAATGGAGGGCAGTGTGGGCACTTCAATATGTGAGAAGGTGCGCAGGGGTTGAAAGAGACTACTGGAGGGACCAACATTGCCACCATATTCCTGTAGGTGAATTTGGACCAATCGCATCGCTAGCGCTGCCCCACTGGCCACCGAAAGGTTAATTCGCTGTCGACAACGCAATCAACTGAGTTGTACATAAGAAATGCTATGGAGATGCGAATAGAACATTAATTTAAACTTATCAATGCAAATATGGATGGTGGGTGTAAAATCACTGTATGAGAAGGCATTCGTGCGCCCTCGTTCCTCAGATAAGTTACTGCGAGGTTTTATTAACTACTGTTTTCAAATGTCACTAATAAAGTCGCCTGATGCAAATTAATATCGACTTTTCCCATTTAGCCCAAGTTTACAAGGAAGTGCACCTCGGCGAAACCGCTTTAAGCTAAGATTGAACATTTCTTAGGGAAGTGTTTCGGTTGGATGCGACAACAGCAAGTAAAAAGCAGACTAGATGGGCATCCATTTTTAGATCGTGGTGTGCTAGTGATTGTTATTGCTGATACATGCACACGCGCAGTTGATTTTCATAATTAGCGTCGCTTGTGAAAGTGACTTGTAGGCGGATGGTAAATTGGCATGCATTACCTCCTTATAAGGCAGTGAATCCTCGTTGAATCTGGTGCCCTTGGGCAATGCGGTGACAATGATGAGCGAACGACCAGCAGCCAATGTGGGTCCGACTTGTGATAAATGCGCTCCCCATGAGCGCAAAACATCGTAAGTGAGCATGTCTGAGGCATCCGCGTGCATGAGTGCGATCCGTCCTTGCCTAATTTTGGTTAAGTTCTGAACGCCCACTACGAAGTTCAACGCCATTCCTGCCCTTGCTATTATCAGTGCCACTGAAGAGGGAGTTAAAGCAACCCAACGAATTAAGAGATTAACTCAAAGAAGCGAGGGTGGATTCTTACCGTCTACATAATCTTCCAAAGGCTCCAATAAGCTCGTATAATTTGTTGTCGATGCAATACCGACACTAGTCACTAGTTCAAGCGCGTTGTGCCTGGTTTGAGAAGGGCGAAGCGTTGACAGGATTGAATCTAACATCTCGGGAATGTCAAGGATGTTGGTGTGTATATCGTAGAACAGTGCAATGCGTTTCCAGCCTTTGCTAATGAGGTGGACAAGAATGCCTTGAAGAATAGTCCTGCGTTGAACTGCCACAGAGACGGCGGCGATAGGTGGGGTTAGTGAAGCACGACTGCTGTCAGCAAAATGGTGGGCGAAGACAGAGGTAGAACTCAATACTTGACAGGTATAGGCGATCTGGTAGAGTTGGGCTCGTTGCGCTTCCTTTGGGTTGCCAAGGTTAATCCACTCGTTCACCAAATTACAGTCGCCAGGCAAGGGAGGTCCCAGTAACACACTGAATCCTTCAGAATTAGACACATTTTTCTAAAACAGCAAGGGGAAAGCGCTTCTATTTTTGGCATGGAAAATCGCATCACTTCGTTCCATTCACTGGCAATTGCGGCAAAGTCCACCTCTGCTGTGTTAGTGTAACAGCACGTGGACAGAAAAAGTTTAACAAAAAGTTTCTTTATCCAGTTCCAAATAGTTGATGGAATAGATTAAGCAATCCGCAATGTGATGTAAAAATCAAAGGGTTATAGTGAGCGCGAACAATAACATGATTGTTTGCATCAAGGAAGCTTATTTTTGTAACCCATTAGTCCGGAGTTCACAGTTCGAGTGCAATCGATGCAATTTGGCACTTTCGTCCCCCATAGCTCATGGGTAATGCTATCAAACGAGCGAATGGCACTCCGCTGCATGGCTACAGTAAATAAAATGAAGTGAGCTCATTTGCACAATACGCATGGATGACGGATTTTTCCAGGTGTCAATAGCGCGCGAGAAAATAGCAGTGACTACTAGAACCAACCTGCAAGTCTTGCAGAATTTCGTATAGCGTGCAAGCTCTTGAGGCCTCCTGCATCGAACAGCCAGGAGCCCACAAATGCTCCAGAACAGCAAAGAAAAACGTCTCATTGTTGGGCACCATCAGTGAGCGCACGTAATGCACTGCTGCAGCAACGCTGTGCGTGAAGTTGTAGTGCGTCATGTCGGGCGAGCACTCAGGGTCGATATTGAGGGTGTAAATTGTGAGGAGGCTTCGCTCACCTAGTGCTTCATTTGTTCTCACACTGCAGACTTCGAAGATGGTTAGGGCGATTAGGCAAGCGACTAGCAGCATCACTGTACTTCGGGATGTCTATGGGAAAATGAGGGAAAGGTGAAACGGATGAGGTTTATAAGCAAGCAGTTATCATTAACGCCCCTTTTTAATCCACGAAGTAATTAAGTTAGGCGTCAACGAAGTTGGATTTTGCGTGACATGATCGTGCAAAGGAAGTTGGGAGTTTTAGCAGCAATCGTTGTTGCAGCAGTCCATAAAACTAATGCAATGGTCATTTTTAGCGGTTTTAATGGGAGTGTTTTCTTTCGTGCTCGTGCGTGTAACCCCCCAATGAATGTAGCCCTTTATTGTCATCAATGATGCAGTCGCTTATGACCTTGCATTTTCAGCCCCAATGATGATGATGATGTAATGATAAAGAAAACAGCTATGATTGCGCGACAATTCTATGGTCGCCTCAAATGCTAGCCTATATCGGTGGCCAAGGATTTGGCGGTGATCTCGCGCAAGAAATGTAGGTAGTTTGGACAGCATTCCTCGACCACTCGTCAGCTATTTGAACTAACGTATAAAATTTGGTTGGTTTGTCGCATCCTTAAATGCAGCTCGTTTCCCGAGTCATCTACCAAGTTTCGATTCCCACAAATTGACTGATTTCACGAACGGGTGAATTAATTTCGTCAATGTTTTACGAAGCCAGCGTCGACGCAGATTCAAAAACATGACCAATTTTTGGAGCCAGCTATTAGATACATAAAGATTCAGTATGTCCCTTGCGATTCATCCACGCCTCAAGTTGAAAAAAAGCATTATTAAAAAATTCTTTTTTTAGATGCCCATGTTGTTGTTCGTGCAATTGCGACTTATGTTAGATATGCATTTGTATCCTTTTCCAGAAAATTATAGCTTCCCATATTAAGCGTACCCATAGCAGACTAGACCGACTGCTGGCCGTGCTGTGCATTGTTTAATGATGTAACTTTTGCGGCAGCCATGCCAGTGCAGAGGAACAAATGCATGAATGAATGGGTTGATAGTCTTACGACTATGTTATAAGATTTCCCGAATCGATTCACGAGTGCCATGCAGTCATTCGAGCTCATTGGTTTTGTTTCTTACATTCGCTTTCTTTAATCAAATCGTTCCATTTGGTTCACTGTCCTTCGTCTAAGTAATCCCACGCTTTTATCCTATTTATCAGAAGAACTACCTTTCTTTGCTTGAGTCAAAGAGATTGAGTGACTCCCCTCTGCCTGTTTTTTAGGCACAAGCATTTCCGAACGCATAGAATCAGATACATTCATTAATAATTTGCTTTCTTAAATCCCTTTATTTCATTTTGAGGTGAGTCGAAGACCTTTTCATAACAATGGTGCTTCTTCACAGGTGGCAGATGTACGCAATCGCAAGTCTATATCTAGTTTCACTTGCTTACTGTGGACGCACCATAGCGGGATAAGCTGGACCAGACCAAGCCAGATATAGCATAACTGTGCAAGACGACTCCTTTTTAATTTTGTCTTATTTTTGACAATGCAAGGCATCGTTAACTACCCCGCTTACAATAGCTGACCTTAATTTTGGCTGCATTATAGGAAAGGATGAAGAAGTACGCTGCTTTATACCTGTCCTTAGTGTTAAATGTGCTCATTCAACTCTTAACAAACGACTACTTGACCGTCTTCTACTTTTAGCTACTACATGATGGCTTTCGAGAACCCACCAATCCTCTCCATGTCGTGCGGCGTAGCTAAGCTAACAGAACTACACAGACCTAATGCACACAGCTCTTTTGCATTCGTTAGTGGTGACACCTTTAAATGACATTTGCAGCTAGCAACGTTTTCTTAAGGTTTGCAGTGCCGATATGAATGATACGTACATTAACCCAGCGGTCTCTTTTTTTTCTATAATTAACTCTACGACCGATTGGTGTTGAGCATAACTTAAACGGTGCTCTCAGATGACCATGTTAACCAACTTGCTTAACTTCTGGCCTTGCCTATAAGAAGCTTTTCTGTTGGGAATCTGAACAAAATTTTGGGATTTGGGTTTGTGCATCGTTAGAATGTGTATGTTAATCGATGCACTTCATAATCGTAAAAAGGCGTTCAATTTTAAACCCACGACAATTTAAACTGTTAAAAGCATCATGTGTAGAAACTATGGAGAACAGCCCGCGGCAGTATCTTAATCCTGGTGCTCTGATATTCACGAAGAACTAACTCTTTGGCAGAAGAACGTCTTCAACGTCTTCAATTATCGCGCGCTTTAATAAATTCGTTCCTACATTTCCGCAAACACTATGTATCGCTCATTCAGCATCATCTCTTCCTAACCTCTCCCAAGGTCAGCGTTCTTCTGTTTTATTTTGTGAATCTTGTATAGCAAATCCTCCAAGCGGTGGCAGATGGCGCATCTATCATTTGGATAACGATTAGGAAGAACGGACACTAAGGGTTCAATTCCGACAAGTTATATCTATTTTACTTCCTGTTTGACGAAATATGGTAGTTAAAACGCCAATATTTGAATCCATACAGAGCATTAATGTGCTGAGCAACCGGAATAAGTAGATTTAATGTACTCTTACAAAAGTTGATTAGAGAAAACCGGCTGACGCGAGTAAAAAGGCAATTCAGTCTCCATCGGCACTTACGAAAATGCTGGCATCGATTTGCATACAATTGAGCCTATTCAACACCATATCTCAATTAGTCAATAAGTTCGGTAGCGGAAATTCAATATTCTAACCTGGATAAGGAAAATATATGCAAATGGGCACCTGCTCTCTGGAGGACTGCGACTCAAATCATCTTATCTCGCATAAACTCAAATCATTTCATTTGACCCTAGCTTCGACGCGGTTTTTTCTTCGTAAAGGCGTTGTGCGAACCAGGAATAATATTAAACCATGAGGCCAATCAATTTTCTACTGAAATTCATAATCTACAAATTGGATTTATTTGGCCGCAGTCAAGAGTGACCCCAGCGTCTCCCACTTAATGAACTACTTTAGACTTCTCTTTCTAAGACACTGGATTCCGTGCTTTAGTAAGCACACACGTTTTTGCAATAATCTTGCATTCGCGAGAATATGTCCTTACAGCCACATATTGTTTAGGACTGGTTCACTTTTGCCTATTTCATGAAAACATTAGAGCTTTCAAAATCTAGGTTCTTGTCTTACTGTTGCTGCTAACTTCCCCAATGGTTTTGCATAAATTGAAAAATGGTGTTTGGTATTTAAATAAGGACCCACTAATACTATGCATCAGCAGATCGATTGTAGAACGTTATAAATTCCTTGTAGCATCCGCTAGATATTCTCTTCACTGATTGCCATGCCACTTACACTCCATTTGATGACTAGAACAACTATCTTCGCAGATATGCGATTTTCCCATGCAAATCACTAAGCCGATGTTTGGCAGCAATTTTCTCTAAATGAAACAGCATCCAAACAAGCGGTGTCAATGTATCAATTAGACAACAGAATGAAATAAATGCAACTACCATTTTGCAGATCATATTTATTGTTTTTCGGGAAATAATGCTAAATTTTGCATTCCGTTCCCGCAATTTAAATACCTATCTTTCGAATGCCCTGGGGAATTATTAGTTAATTATAACCACCTCACCTAAAACTCTAATGCAAGCCCAGCGCATCACCTCTTTAGCTCGAATTATTCCATTCCACGTCTTCCCGATGCAGTGGTTGCTTTGCCGTCACTCATGATCAAATCCCAGCAATGAGTTCATCAACAATTTTATTATTTATGTCAAAAGTTGTAAGGCTGTAAATGAAGAGAACTTGCGCCATTTTTCAAAATGCGTTTTTTTTATTTTTGTTTCCATTTGCCCTACATTATTTAACATGAATTATTGAAGCATTGGCAAGTCACTGACGCACTTGGCTCCTTTACTGCTCCTACTCCTATTGACCTTCGCACGCTGCCATTTGTTTGAGAGCAGTTAGCATCATAGGTTTATGACACACCTCGTATGGATAGCTGCAAATGCCTAGCCTTTAAAACTGATGGTGTCAATTTTTGAGATGCTGCTCGACTTATAATTTAATTCTTTTGTTTCACATTTTAGGCAGGAGAGGTTGAGTTCAACCGTGTAAAAGAAGACCTTCGGAGGAGAAAAATCGGCAGTACTTATCTACCAGTACTTGTCTATCGTAGAATATTTCCTATCGGTTACTATGGCTTTCGATTCCTCTACATGTCTTAGCAGTTATGCTTGTAACGGTTATTAAGATTCCTTTCACATTGCATGCGGACTCCTTTCTTATGCTTAATATTGGCTTGTAAAAAGCGGTAGCATTAATTTAACTCGCTTAAGTGGTTGCCCCACATAACTCCTCTGGGAATGTTAGATTGGCAAAGAGTTTATGATGCGAATGGTTCCCTCACATCTTTTGCGCTTCTAGGTTGCTTGTGTAGCTTTAAATAAAGCAATGCATATCACTTACCTTCCTTTTCACTAACAAGTGCAAGAATTGCATATTTTTTAGGCATTAATGCAAATTTAGGGCCCACGCTTTGGCTGATTTTCTTTTAAGTACATCCTTAAGCTCTACATTAATTATCCCAGTGTTATCTCCGATTTGATAATTTACCTGTTTTATGATGACTTTGGCACCAGCCACTAAAAGCAAGGAAATTTGCGCATCTACATTTCCAAATCATCATCAGCCTAACTGTGAGTGTAATAAGAATCGGGTCCACCGGTGAGAAGCCTTAACTTGGCAGGCGGAAGAAGCAGTAGGAAGCTGTAATTTCTAAGCCTGCTATAATATCCAAATGGTCATTTAGGAGAGCAAAAAATTGATTGCTTGGGCTGTAAGTCTATCTGGAACTGCTAAATTAGATGGTGACTGGTCGTTCACATTGCCCATTTACTTATCGTTACAGTCGCTGCTCATCTTTCTATATTAATAATTCTCATCAAAACTCAATTCGGTTTGAGCGGTTGGTACTTAAATGCATAACAGCAGAAGTGCTCCTACAATTCGTTTAGCTACCAAGCAGCAAAATATCTCAACGATGGTGCATGCCGATCAGTAAGAGCATTGTACTGGATCCAGTAACATTGCATGCGGATAGATATGATTGGCACCCCTCTGCCCCTGTTGGATTAATGCAGCTTTAGTGACAGTCGGGAGTGGCTAATGCCAACATTGTTAAACCAAAAAGGCTTTGCGAGGGTCGCAAGAGGGTACAAAGGTGCGGTGATCTTATGGTTTAATCTTACTAACTCTGTGGATTAGACATTTATAGGTGCCCATTGGTCATGAACCTTGACAATTGGATATGAATTATGCATTCCACAATGCCATTTGGCAGGTCGAATCCCCTTGGTGCAAATATTTGCTTGTCATATTACGGTCCCTGTCACTGTGAGAAAGAAATTTGTCTCCGCCTCACTGAAACTGTAGAGTTTATCAAAAAATGCCTCCAGGCAATATTTTTTTCGATGCTGCCTATATCTTACCCTTTGGCACGTATCCCTTCTTGTTTATGCCTGCTTCATAGCCTTGCTAATCTTTCAATGCTACAAAGTGGATTGGAAGATAATCCAAAGCCATGGCCGATAATGTTTTTATTGCTTTTATTTGCAGAATCTTTTATAGGCGCATCTCTACCACTAATTGTCTGAATGAATATTGTTTCGCTAATATATATCTTTTGATGGCAGTCTCTATCCTTACTCTGCTACCACAAGTTCGCGCCATCTTAGAATTGGCAGTAGTAGCAGCAGACATAAAGGTGAGACGTTTGAATAAGAAGAAGAAGTACTCTTGGCGATATACAAAGAGATGTGCCCGAGTCACTAAATCAAGGAGACAGGAAGTCGAGTGATGAACTAACAGAACTCCATTTTTTTTAGAGTGGTGGAATCACTTTCTGCAGTTTTGTTTGAACGTTTGCGTCTGTTTGGAATGCGAAAATCGGAAAAAAGGTCTGTTCCAAGTAATCAGCCTGCAAAATTTTATCTTGTGCCGTATAAATTGGCGAGTCGACCATCCACTATTTCTTCTGCTGCTTCATTTGAGTCATCTTCTATACTCATTGATCCTCGCATGCTGGGCCAGTTTCGTGAGACTGTGATACGATATTTTGATCAACATGCCACAATTTTTGCAGAATAAAAATTTTTAACCTCGTTTTTCTTTTCCCAACAACAGGGCACAGACTTGGAAATGTCAGTTTGACTTTTTGTATTCGGCTCATCCATTTTTCCGTTCCATTTTTCCAAAAGGGTTCCTTTCGCCAGCACGAGAATTTTCCCCTTCAATTATCTCCCGGATGTCTAAGACCACGCGCAGCTTCTTTCCCTCAAAGTTCATTCTGAGTGGAAACTTGGCAGAATCACTTCATCAGTGGTCAAATTTTGTTGATAAAATGGAAAGCATTTAAACCGGTATTATTCAAATGAGAAGCATAACCTGTGGGTAAACAGTCCAATCATTATTCATTGTTTTGCAACTTTACTGAAGTGAGGTAGCCGACAGAATCGAAGACTTAGGACTGTAGAACTAGTGCGCTTCATAAAAATTTCGCACAGAAGGAAGTAAATTGGGAGGAAATCGTTTTGATAAAGAAATCTAGGTAATTTAAAGCTTTGCATGTTCTCTACTTCTTGGATCATATGGATTGGCATTTGCACTCCTATCAGTTACGCGACCAGCATAACTTTTGATTCGCCAAACTCCATTTCTGGATTTGCATAGCTGCGCACTTGCTCAAGTTCTAATAGCGACCCATCCCTTTAGTCTGTTGCCAATTGATGCACTGTGGTAGTATGAAGGTAGATCTGCAAAATCCAAATGAATGCAAGAATGGGCAAGACTGTGGTAGGGCATCGTTTAAACTCTTCTAAAAAGGAACAATTTGAAAATTCATTTGCCTTGCAGAAGGGACGCAAGCCAGTTCATATGCACTTATAGGCCTATTGCAATTAGCTACGCTGTATTACGTATTAATAAAACATTATCAGCGATAGAGGATGCAGAATAGCGGTCCATCCTGCACCTGAATCATAACAACGCTTCGCAGCTGCAAATAGCAATGCACGCACCTGGAATTGGAAAGAAGCAAACAGCTGAAATGGTTAGAGGTAAACAAAAAGCGTCGGGGACGAATGAGCATAGCGCTTTATGAAGCTCATCATTACCAGTTAACCATATAGTGGATGCGTCGCGTGGCAGCATTGTTGAAAGTTAAACAGTTTGCGCCATTTGGAAAACATTTGATTGACCTTACCCTGATACTGGTATTCTCTGTTTCAAAGTACATTGTACTTGCCATGGAAATCACTTGCATCATTTAGCAAAAGCTTGCACAATAATTTACCATTCAAATTAGAGGCAGCGCTTCAAATGCGAGATCTTGGGTAATAAGACTTAATAGTAACGTAGCTAACCATGTCAGAAAGAGTGTAACGGCCTTCGCAGTCAAGCTTTGTGTTTGAGCAACCAAGTCAATTTCGCTTGCTTAATTATTTACGCGTGGGGACCTTTAATCATCCTCGTGTTAAATCTGTTTTTCTTCTGTTCGTTGAATTGAGTTTCAGATGTAAAGTTTGCGACAACAACCATTAAGTCAAATTTTGGTGCCGGACCCAGTCGGCTCGTGCTGACAGTGCTTCTGACAGCACTGATGAAGTTGTGATGGCTGACATGGAAGATTAACCAGGCAAGCATCAGGGACTACCCTCGAAGGAGGAGGGATACTATGTATTGCTTTGCTTGTTTGGACTACTGGTCGGACTTCAATCAATAGGGTGGTCATATTGGCCAGGCTAATCCCTTGCCAGTTCCTGTTCTCCATTTGTTATCTTTCAAGGTCTACCTGGGTCGCTACCTGACACTCAATGGTTTTTAAGGGAATGCACATTATCAATTGCTGGTACCGTTTAAAACCACATAATCAAAATCCTACATTTCACTAATGGTGTGGTCTCACTGGCATCACTAGACAGACAGCGAAAACACTTATTCATTATTTTCAGTAATCGTTATAATGCTGATATTGAGGTTGTGGACACTGATCCAATAGTCACAAGAAC
This sequence comes from Taenia pisiformis, assembly GCA_023968675.1. Lineage (NCBI taxonomy): Eukaryota > Metazoa > Platyhelminthes > Cestoda > Cyclophyllidea > Taeniidae > Taenia > Taenia pisiformis. The sequence goes on along the minus strand of CM043737.1, from coordinate 797,896 downwards.
TTTTCAAGTTTACCAAAGGGTAATGAGGGAACAAGATCACTACTGCTCTGCTAGAGGCGGGCAAATACCTGTGATCTTGGTATCGTCACAATGTTAATAACAAAATATATAGCTTAGCACACTCACAGCTCCCCTAGACCACTGAATTCTAATCAAATTGACTGCATTAAGAGGATTGCATATGGATTGATAAACGGATTTCTTTTTATTCAAAGAAATACTAGTAATTAATACAAAGGTGGATTCAACTGTGCAAGTAAATAAATGTGTACATTCTTAAATCTGGAATATCAAAGTCAAAAAATATTAAAAAACCAAATTCCATTGCAACAGAGAAAAACCATTTGTTGATATCAAGACAGTTCGCAAAACTGGCATACCAGCACTCTCCAAAATAACCACACATTCCCTTGGCAATGCGAATATTTGAAGTTGAAAGGGTTCTTAATTTGAATTGAACGAACCTCTTTGAGCAAATGGGTGCAGTGGAAGCATCAAAAAATGGAATTTGAGTCGCTCTAATAGACTAAGGCACTTGCGACTAAAATAGGTGCTGATAGTGCCGCATTTGATGAGATGAGAATTTACATGTGTGAAACAGGTTAAACACTTTAGGGATGTTAACGCAAAAAAAGAACGTAAAAAATGGCTGTCCTTCAGCATTGAAAAGAAATTAATGTCCCTCTGTATTTCCACAAAAAAGAGCTGTGTGAATATACATATAAAAGCCAAAATCAGCTCTTTTCTTAAATTGCATTCCCACGTGCTCAAATAAGTTTAAGCAATGGCTAATTTCGCAAAAACACTTGCACTCTGGGCGCTTTTCAACAGGTAAAAGGTGCAAAACATAAAATATAAGAAACACAATCATCAAGAGACAATGCTAACGTGTGCAGCGTTTAAACATGCGCTCAAATAAAAGTTGTCCGCAGCTAATTCAAATAAAAATCGCCTTTGAATAAACAATGCCGCAAAAAAGAAAAGATTTTAACTGCTAAAAGCCAATAAAGGAGACAAAAGTCAGTCTCGTGTCTACTTCGCATGGCAGCGAGGCCAATCGCAATCAAACACATCATGTGCTTCACATTCCACAAAATACGAAATTGCTTGCAAGGGCCCAAAGCCCTACGAGCCATCCAGGGTGTCTAGTCTAGCCACATCTACAGCAAAAAAGTGAACTCACCGAACCGTATAATTCCACCTCGCACTGCTCCGCACCTAAAGCGATTAAAGAGAGAAACAAAATTCAATCAATTACTGCCACTATCGCTGCTTCCTTTAGCAGCTATCAAATGCGGAACTTGTTTCATGGCCCAAAAACGCGCATCACTTGCAGAAGAGCTCGGTGCCCTGCAGCGGTCAAATGCACTCAACCAGTACACCTCCTTCCTCGCGCACACCTAACGCGTTGCATGGCAGCTTAAAGCCATTCATGCAATCCCAAATACCTTCTTTCCTCAACTCCGTTGCTCTCACATCTATCAACTAAGTGCTTCACAATAATTGCGCCTCCATTTCCATTCCTCCAATTTGCTCATTGCCAAGCTTTTTATAGCGCACACCACCCTTATGCCTGCCATCAGCTGCGCTCAGATGCGGAACCCGGTAATGGCAACAAACGCGCCTCTCATGTTTACTTCCGCGCTGAACCGCTGCGGTCATATGCGCTCAACTAATACACTTCCTCTCGCATGCTCACCCAACACGCCCCTTGGCAGCTCAAACCATTTCACGCAATCATAAATAACTTCTTTGCCTAAATAACTGCTTCATAACAATCGCACCTTTTTTTCTAAGTTTCCAATTTGCCTATTCCACGTTTTAGTTAACGCACACCGCCTTTATGCCTAGCATCATCAGCTGCGCTCAGATACAAAATTCATTAATGGCAACAAATGAGATTTTAATGTGTTCTCCTACACTGTGCTGCTGCGGTCAAATGCACTCAACTAGTACACTTATTTTCGCAAGCACACTCAACACGCTGCGCAGCAGCTCAAAGCTTTTCATGCAATCCTAAATACCTTTTTTCCTCAAGTAGTTGCTTTACAACAATAGCGCCTACATTTATAGGTTTCCAATTTGCCCATTGCCAAGCCTTAGCTAACGTACACACTACCCTGCCTAGCATCACCATACCTCACATCTCACGTTCACTTGCAATCAACAGGAACACTTCCTTCTGCATGCACACGCAAAACGCTCCTCAGCAACTCAAACCTATTCAAGCAATCCCAATTACCTTCGTCTGTCAAATTATTGCTTTACAACAATTCCCCTAAATTTATATTTGTCGATTTTCGCATTGTTTGGCTTTTTTAACGCAAACAGTCTCTATGCTGGGCATCATCATGCCTCGCAAATCACGTTCAATGGCACATTAACAATGCTGCGTTTAATTACACTGAACAAGTAGAATTTCATTTGCGTGCACGCCCAACATGCTCCGCGGCAATTCCAAGTTATTCATGCAAACCCAAATGCCTTCTTTACCCAGCATGTTTCTTCACAATTGCTTAATTTGCTCAATGGCACGCTTTAGCTAACGCGCACTGCCCATATGCCTAGATACATAATTTGCGCTCAGATACGAAATTGGGTAATAGCAACAAATGCGGCAGGTGCTTTATACCAAAAAAATTTTATCTTCAAATATTTGAGCATAAGAGCATCAATCTATGCACAAAAAGACATGAGATGAGACTTAGTCGCCATGCAGCAGGTTTCGCACTGGACACTTGCTTCCGGCGACAGAAAAGGTGGCGAGTGTTGGCTGAAGAAGTTGTCAGTAGAAAAATGTCAATCAGTGGGCAGAAATGGGCACCGTGACTGGAATGAACGAAACGATTGTTGCACGGGGACGTGAGAGGCGCAGCTGTGTGGAGGGAAGGCATGAGACATTGCTTCGATTGCTATCGCAATGAGTGGGCTATGTTTGTGGTAGTGAATGGAGAAGGGCATGTAATTTTGGAGTGCATTCGAGCACTAGGCAACGCGCAACTAGGCATGAGTGGAGTATTGGTAAGCATAAAGCGGGTCGTGTACAGTATCAATTCTTCCAGAGCCAGTCAAGGTGGTGAGTGTTGGCAAATTGTAATGAGTGGGCAAAGATGGGCACTTTGACTGGAATGAATGTATCGATTGTTGCACAGGCACGAGATTGGCGCAGATGTGAGGAGGGAAGGCATGAGACATTGCTTCGATTGCTATCGCAATGAGTGGGCTCTGTTTGTGGTAGTGAATGGAGAAGTGCATGTAATTTTGGAGTGCATTCGAGCACTAGGCAACGCGCAAATAGGCATGAGTGGAGCATTGGTCAGCAGGAAGCGGGACATGAACAGAAGAGCACTTTCCAGAGCCAGTCAAGGCGGTGAGTGTTTGCAAATGGTAATTAGTGGGCAGAGATGCACATTTGACTAGAACGTATGTATCGGTTGTTGCACAGGCACCAGATAGGCGTGGATGTGAGGAGGGAAGGCATGAGACATTGCTTCGATTGCTATCGCCATTAGTGGGCTCTGTTTGTTGTAGTGAATTGAGAAGAGCAGGTAATTTTGAAGTGCATTCGAGCACTAGGCGTGAGTGGAGCATTGGTCAGCATGAAGCGGGTCATGTACATTATAAATTATTCCAGAGCCAGTGAAGGTGGCGATTGTTGGCAAATTGTAATGAGTGGGCAGCGGTGCGCACTTTGACTGGAATGAACGTATCGATTGTTGCACAGGCACGAGATAGGCGCAGAGGTGAAGAGAGCAGGCATGTGATATTGCTTCGTTTGCTATGGCCATGAGTGGGCTGTATTTGTAGTAGTCAAATTAGAAAGGCAGGTAATTTTGGTGTGCTTTGAGAACAAGTCAACGCGCAACTGTTCATTATTAGGGCATTGGTCAGCATGAAGCGGGTCCTGTACAGTATAATTTCTTCCGGAACCAGTGAAGGTTGTGAGTGTTGGCAATTGGTAATGAGTGGGCAGAGATGCGCGCTTTGACTGGAATGAATGTATCGATTGTTGCACAGGCACGAGATAGGCGTAGAGGTGAGGAGGGAAGGCATGCAACATTGCTTCAATAGATATCGACATAAGTGCGCTGTGTTGGCAGTAGTCAGTTTAGAAGGGCATGTAATTTTGGTGTGCTTTGATAACAAGGCAACGCGCAACTGGGCATGAGTAGGGCATTGGTCAGCTTGAAGCGGGTCTTGTACAGTATAAATTCTTCCTGAGCCAGACAAGGTGGTGAGTGTTGGCAATTAGTAATGAGTGGGCAGAAATGCGCACTTTGACTGGAATGAATGCATCGATGGTTGCACAGGCACGAGATAGGCGCAGATGTGAGGAAGGACGGCATGCGACATTGAGTCGATTGCTATCGCCATGAGTGGGCTGTGTTTGTAGTAATCAAATTACAAGGGCATGTAATTTTGGTGTGCTTTGAGAACAAGGCAACGCGCAATTGGGCATGAGTAGGGCATTGGTCAGCATGAAGCGGGTCTTGTACAGTATAAATGCTTCCAGAGCCAGTTAAGGTGGTAAGCGTTGGCAATTGGTAATGAGTGGGCAGAGATGCGCACTTTGACAGGATTGAATGAATCGATTGTTGCACAGGCGCGAGATAGGAGCAGATGTGAGTAAAGAAGGCATGTGGCATTGCTTTAATTGGTATCGCCACGATTGGGCTGTGTTTGTGGTATTCAATTTAGAAAGGCATGTAATTTTGGAGTGCATTCGAGCACTAGGCATCGCGCTCAAAAACGTGAGTGGATCATTGGTCGGCATGAAGCGGGCCTGGAACTCTATAAATTCTTCCGGAGCCAGTCAAGTTTGTGAATTTTGGCAAATGTAGTGAGTGGGCAGATTTGCGCTCTTTGACGGGAATGAATGAATCCATTGTTGCGCAGGCATGAGATAGGCGCAGATGTGAATAGGGAAGGCATGTGACATTGCGTCGATTGCTATCAGCATGAGTGGGATATGTTCGTAATCGTCAATTTAGAATGGCATATGATTTTGATGTGCTTTTAGAACAAGGCAACGTGCAACTGGGCATGAGTAATGCATCGGTCAGCATGAAGCGGGTCTTTTACGGTATAAATTCTTCCGGAGCCAGTCAAGGTGTTAAGTGTTGACAAATGGTAATGAGTTTGCAGGGATGCGCTCTTTGACTGGAATGAATGAATCGATTCTTACACAGGCACGAGATAGGCGCAGATGTGAAGAAGAAAGGCATGTGACATTGCGTCGATTTCTATCGTTATGAAAGGAATATGTTCGTAATCGTCAATTTGGAATGGAATGCAATTTTGGTTTGCATTGAGAACAATGCAACGCGCAACTGGGCATGCGTAGGGCATTGGTCTGCATGAAGGGGTCTTGTACAGTATAAATTCTTCCGGAGCCACTCAACGTGTTGAGTTTTGGCAAATGTTAATGAGTGGGCAGATTTGCGCACTATGATTAGAATGAAAGTATCGGTTGTTTCACAGGCACGAAATAGTTGCAGAGGTGAAGAGGGAAGGCATGTAACATTGCTTCAATTGCTATCGACATAAGTAGGCTGTGTTTGTAGTAGTCAATTTAGAAGGGCATGTAATTTAGGTGTGCTTTGAGAACAAGGCAATTCGCAACTGGGCATGAGTAGAGCATTCGTCAGCATGAAGCGGGTCTTCTACAGTATAACATCTGTCGGAGCCAGTCAAGGTGGTGAGTGTTGGCAATTGGTAATGATTAAACAGAAATGCGCACTTTGACTGGAATGAATGAATCGGTTGTTTCACAGGCACGAGATAGGCGCCGAGGTGAGGAGGGAAGGCATGTAACATTGCTTCAATTGCTATGGACATGAGTGGGCTGTGTTTGTGGTAGTCAATTTAGAAAGGCATGTAATTTTGGAGTGCATTCGAGCACAAGGCATCGCGCAAATAATCGTGAACGGAGCATTGGTTAGCTTGAAGCGGGTCTTTTACAGCATAAATTCTTCCAGAGCCAGTGAAGTTCTTGAGTGTTGACAAATGGTAATGGGTGGGCAGAGATGCGAACTTTGACAGAAATGAATTTATCGATTGCGGCATATGCACAAGAGAGGCACAGATGTGAGGAGGGAAGGCATGTTACATTGCATCTATTGCTATCGCAATGAGCGAAGAGTGTTTGTTTTAGTGAATGGAGAAGGGCATGCAATTGTGGAGTGCATTTGAGCAAAAGGCAACGCGCAAGTGGGCATGAGTTGAGCATTAGGCAGCATGAAGCGAATATCGTACACTGTACCTGCTTCCGGAGCCAGTCAAGGTGGTGAGTGTTGGCTGCAGATGTTATCAGTTGGCAAATGTTAATGAGTCGGCAGAGATGCGCACTTTAACAGGAATGAATGAATCGATTGTGGCATAGGCACGAGAGAGGCGCGGATGTAGAACATATAATGCATGTGGCATTGCATCAATTGCTATCGCCATAGGCGGGCAGTGTTTTTGGTAGTGAATGGAGAAGGGCATGTAATTGTGGAGTGCATTTGAGCACATGGCCACAAGTAAGGCGGCATGAGTCGAGCATTAGGCAGCATGAAGCGTGTCTCGTACAGTGTACCTGCTTCCGGAATGAGTCGATTGTGGCATTGGCACGAGATAGGCGCAGATCTGATGAGGGAATGCTTGTGACATTGCATCGATTGCTATCGCCATGAGCGGGTAGTGTTTGTGGTAGTGATTGGAGAAGGGCATGTAATTGTGGAGTGCAATTAAGCAGAAGGCAAAGCGCAAGTAAGCATGGTTGGTATTGCTCATCTTTCGCTGGTTCCAAAACGCATTGGAGACATTCCCTTCCACAAAACACATCTTCCGTATGGTGTAATAAAATGCAATCCTGGCTTAACTTTATCAAAGCATTCGGATGAAGTGCCATGTATTTGGTTGATGAGACGAGCTCTTGCGCTTTATGCGGAGAACTAAATGGATAGCATCAAAGTTATGCGATATAAACCTCGCAGATCCCCAACTGCTGCTATGAAATTAATGAGAGCGTGGGGCTAGGCAACGAGGGGAGTTCGTACGACAAAATCCGCCTAACGAAGAATAAGAGAAACCCACTTTTAACGCCTTCGGCAATGTTTAGTTCAATGTCAGTGCTGACTGGAGCTTAAAGTTGGGCCATTGTGCCTAAGAAATGCAATCTGTTAACTGACAGTTTAGTTAAATGCCCTCATTATAGCACTATTCGACGCTTCGAGGCAAAATGTCTAAACACCAAGACAGGACGAATATACCTCTTTTTGGGAATAGAGGAAATAAAGCTGCTAATATGGCACAAAGACCAGCCTACGCGGCTAGTGTGATGCAACCAATAAGTGACGGGAACCGAAGTTTATAGTCAGAAAACTCAGAATACGATACGAACACAAAGCAAAATCCAATGGAAATGTTGCTCACAAAATACACTCTCACGCTTCGTAGTGCAGCAATAGGCAAAAAGGACAATCCAAAAACACAAAACGGGTTCATGTTAACTGTCAATTAACAAAGATATAAACGGGAAAATAACTGGAACCTGTGTATTGTCTAACGTCCACATAGGACTGTCATTCGTGAATTTAGCGAGCAAATTGGCATCCAATGGTGGCAGATTAGGTTAGGGTTGGGTGCTCATGTCGAATATATCAGCAACTGAGCTCAGCAAACATGCACGACAAACACGTGTAGAGATATTAAATACAATTTTCTACAGCATTACAACTACATGACCGGTTTATTATTAAACCGGTAAGGTCGATTTCGGCCATCAATAAAAACACTGAGCTTTTCTGCGAATGGGTCATAACGGTGCCAAGAGAACGAGTCCACACAACTTTCCCAAATCTCAATTGCATATCCTAATACGACATCCCTTCTAACCGGTCAGCATTGCCTTGGCTTTTCCTTGTAGTGGTGGGGCAAATGACGTTACTTCGAAGCAGCTCAATTGCCTGTCTGAAACACACACGTACCTCGCACATGCGTTACTACCGCTAAAGAAGTGCTGTTTTAAGTCCTTACTAAAATCTACACTGAGCTTATGCCCTTATTGTGATGCACGGCCATCGCATATTTATAAATGGAATCTAAAGAGTTAGCATTGATGCGAAAAAGCGTCAAGCGTGGATTTGAATTCCATCCCATCGCTTCAGTTGAACACATAAAATGGCAGTGTGTACCAGGTCACACAATGTGGTGTGCTTGATGAAAATCATCTCACAACTTCTGTGGACGTTGGTTACAAAACGACCATGAATTTGCCCGTCATGGAGTTCATCCATTGAGATATATTCTTCAAATCACAGAATCTGTTGATATCTGTTCTGTTCTGCTGTGCAGTACATTGCACCATGCACGAATGGGCCAGAAGCACCTTTTCACTGTCTTGTCCCCAATCGCCTTTAAATGTGAGGAAAGTTCTCCCAACGTTAACCGACAACATAAAAGCGTGTCTCACGCCACTTTGATAGGCACGTAGGGCGTCATTACCGAATGTAACCGGCAATTAAGCGAATGCCCCAAAGTGCGCACAAGTTCAGACGTACCTTCGAGAGAAAGTTAGGCCCGCATTTTGGATTAAACCAAAACACAGCACCTTCAGATTGGGAAAAGCGACCACAGAAGTAAAAGTGCGCACTAGGAGGAGTATATAAGGAGGCACAATAACACACGAGTCAGCCTAGAGCAGGCAAAGTGACACCCAAAACAATGGAGTATGGAAGTTGGCCGTGCCTGTACCCGTGGAAGGGGGCACCGTGGACAGGGATTGTGAAGAGCCCACAATGAGAGGAGAAGTTGACGTGGTGGCCAGTGCAGAAGCCGCACTGTCGCGCGCCCCATGCGTGGCCGCCTGTTGCGGGACCACAATGCGCACAGCCCTGGGGATGATCGCAGCAGTGGTGGTAGATAACTGAGGATGCCTTTACGCTGAGGCTGGTGTGGATGTCCTGTATGCTGTGTTGGAAGAACTAGTTAACGTTTAATACCTTTTCCTCCACCACCCTTGTCGCTAATTTGCATGAATGGTGCTAGGGTTGATGTTCCACAAAAAAGTACATTTTTATCCATGACGACCTTTTCATTGTTGCTATTGTAGTTAAGCAGTGGTTACATAAATCTTTCAAACAAACTTGACGAACGGAAATTGAATTAAGTAGCGGAGTGTTCAATGCATAATGTGGCATTCCTGCCGATGCATGAGACAATGCGCCTACCTAAATTTGATGTTAGAGTGAACATCAATTATCTTAATGGGGAAAATTCAGCCTATCGCAACGGATTCTGACTTCATTTTAATGCATTTAATCACACCAGGTAATAATTTGAGCAGGCAAAGCCAAGTATCTTGCTGGGTTGCCATGGTCGCTCAATTTTGACTGTAAATTACAATTTGCTGGCAGTGAGAGTTACCACCTTCTTTCACAAACAGACGATTCATTGTTGTTCTGCGTTGTTTGCCTATGTTGGCCTGTCCTTAGGCGTCAAAAATATTCATTTATTTGTGCGTAAAACAGAGACAATATTGCTTTAGTCTTAAATCTGCCTCAACCGCTGCCTGAGTTTAAGAAACAGGAGAAGTCAACCGGTTGCCTGAATTGCTGAGTATCCTTGTCTGTCTCACAGCTCAAATGGAACATTAAATGGTTTCAAGTCAGTTGTGTGGGAGAGTGAACCATCAAGCACCCATCTTACCAAATACGCCTGGAACTGCGCTATCCAGAGAAGGCAAATGTGGTCGTGCATGGGTTAAGAAAGGTGAATGCAGCACCGTCCCACTGGAGACATGGAAGCCGCCTTGTTTCCACTGTTTGTTCATTGCATGAACAAGCGATCCCAACGCTCAATCCACTGAAGTGGCCCGAAGTATTGTCTATCAGGTTTGAGCCTACGTTTGCTGTCACTTTCAAGAGCCATTGTCAGTTTCCTTCCAAAAAGTTCTGTTTGCATGGGAAAAATCATTAAAATAGGACCGTGCAATCAACGCCTCGAATACGCCAAGCCACCATTTCCACAGCTGGACACGAACCTCATTGCCATCACACGGCTCAGTGCTACTTCGATTGACTCTACTCCCATCCAAAGCACTCATTATTTGGCGCCAAACGGACTCAATCCTAGCAGGTGAAGGGGCGCGAGAGAGAGATGAGAAGACCGAGATGAAGTGGCAAAGTTCTGCTAAGAGAGCAAGCGTCACGTTGCTTTAGCTGCCATGTTTACATTACCGGAAAGGTGGTAAGCATGAAACTCAATGCCTAGAACGCATTTGGAGTGTCCCCAATGCCTACCTCCTTTCTCCGCCAATCCAATACCCGACTGCAGAGGCTCATGCGCGAAGCGCTTCTCATCTCAGTCGATGAGACTGTCACGGCAGAAAACTACTATGCTATGCTCTATTGTCACCGCTATTCACCTACAGACAATATACTTTGATAGCATGTGATATGAGATTAAATTAATTTGTAATTGTATTAAAGATGCTAGGCACCCTTCTCCAACGAATCGCTTGCCTTAAGTACAGCGTTTGCTGCTCAGACCAGCGGTCATGGGAGGAGTAAAAATCAACTAATGGCCAATGCACACCCATTCCTTTTGTCACTGCTATTATTAAGCTAAGATATTCATAGACCTCTGTAAAATGAATATGAAGGAGCAATGGCATGCTATTCTGATATCTTTTTAGATGCAAGATGGATAAAGGCAGGGTTTTAGGGATGATTATAGGTAGACGTGTTAAGAAAGCTACAAATAACGCAAGGAATGCGCAAGGAAAGAGGGGAGGGGACGCTGACTTGAGAGAGCTGGGTTCTCTCTTTGCAAAACGGTTTGCGGTCATTAGGAAGGGATGATTTTGTCTGCAGACAAATGGCTGCTCTCTAATCTTTGCTTTAAGTCCATGTAAAATGGACGTCAAATAACTTTGTTCGGAATTTACGTGTTAAACAACTTATCTACTGTCGTCTTAACGCTTTTTCCAAGTAAACAAAGTTAGTTTTTTTGGATCCAGAAAACAGGATTTCATTGTTCAACCGAAACCAGCGATGATGGTATCCAAGCAAAGGGAGGAGCTATTGCACGGCGGCGCCACTGGGATGAAGTACGATCAACGTAGACGGGATGTCGAGAGCACGCTTACTGTCGGCGGAATACAGACCAAGAATGGGCTATTTCGAATTTTTCCAGGATCATTCTTTGCCTTAAACGTCCATTCATGGTGCTTTTGTTTGACAAACCACAATGTGCGGCTGCTTCATTAATTAGTGGGGACGTATGGTAACATGAGCGGACTGGTGTAAGACCAAATTAACTGCATGACGAAGAACTCTGAATGAGGAGAATGAAACCTCCAAATGTATAATTGCCATTACAATGAGTTGTGATTGCGTTTAGTGTCAGCTTTGGCACTGGCATCCCCCAAATTCCGTGCTCAATTCGATGGCACCACGATCCCATGGGCAACACGTCGCACACCTCTTGGCAATAAAATGTCTTTTTTGAAGGCCTAATGCACTGTTAACCACTGTGATTCTATCACCTAACATTGGTAACCAGCAGCACCCACCGCTTCCTTCTTCGTTTTTTTGTAGCACATCACGGGGAACACTAGGACCTTCAAGTGACAACCCTCACACCCTAACTAGTGCCGAGTGCCCATTCCATTGGCCGCCTGACGCAACCGCGCATTGTTTTTCTCCAATCTCATGGTGAATGGATTTATTTAGTTAATGGTAAATGTTACCCGCTCTTATATTGTTGTTTATCAAGCTCATCGACGTTCTGCATGAGTCACAGTGCTGACAGCCATCGAAATTCTCCCCAACGTGGGGTCCGTGGATTAGTAGAGAATAAGGAGTATTAGCGATAGTCAAGGCTCTAGACAGCGCATTTTATGCAATTTGAAACCTCGCCTTAGCGACAAATTCTATACTGTCAGGTGAAAGGACCATTGCAATGTTGCACAACTATCAGTTAACAATTTAAAGTTTTCAAAATCCGGCTAATCTGCATCAGCCGGCGACATGCCATCTAAATCCATTCGCACCTCCCCATTTCTTCATTCTAGTCAACATCTGCTTCGCCTTTATTTCCCCAATTTCCTGGCTTATCACCCACCCTCTTTATTTGGCCAGTAGATCATGCAGTAGGGATTCCTATGTCCACTCAGTCAATCTCTACTCACTCATCCATGATCACCTCCGTCCTTCGCGACTTATCCGCGGAGTTTCAAACTCTTCGCTCACTAACAGTTCTAGATCTACTTATTGTCTATTCTGTGACTCTCTTGATGCCTGACACCTTCGATCATACCTGATTTCTCCAGTCATTCGGTTCCGCCCGCATATTGCTATCCATTCCTTCGAGAATGGCTATTTCGTGCCCATTTGCCGTGCCTTTAAGCATCGCTGAGTTGACCCACGTTCAGTTGTCTACATCCTTAACTCCATTCACCCATTTCAAGTTTGTCCACACATTCGCTACCGCTTAGTGAGGAACTTCCTTTTAGCAGATTTACTGTTCGTTGAGACTGTCGTTGCGATTGGAAACTCTCAGCATTTCCCAAGCTTTTGATGAGGCCGATGTTTCATGAGTGGGTTGATGAGATACTTCTCTCCATGTCGCAAGCGTTTGGCTGTGTTGCGGCTGCCAGATTACCAGAAAACTTCCGCCAGCCTTCTCTGATGACCTAGCACTAAAGTCAAATAGATGAGTTCAAAAGACTCAGCGGCAGAGAGCAGTTGACTACACATAAGCACTTGTTTATTCGACAACGTCATTCACCACCCTAATGTGCCGCAACCTGAGTTTTCATCAAGTTGATGCAAGGTGCCATTCATTTTGACGTTGATTTTCGCGTTAACGAATTTCGTCTCTGATACTCTCTGGCGTACATTTGGTTGCATTGCAGTTGGTGCAAAGGCAAGGAGGGATGGTGCGTTGGACACGTGTGTTGGAATGAAATATCTTGACTGCCAATGCTTGCATGAGTCTCTCCTGATTGTCTTATAACAAGGAAGGATGGAAGCGATTGGTAAGAATCGCATAGCTCTCAGTCTGCACCATCTCATTTGCAGTTTTATACATTTGAGGTGTAATGTTGCAAATATGTGGCACTTACCTCCAAGCTTTATGCCAGTGGTTTTCAGCAGACGAGTTCTTTTCGATGATCGAAGACTGTCGAGTTTTGCCAGATGGCCTTCAAGAAACTAACATATGGCTTTGGTGCGCAGATTGCTACTCCAGCGCCGTGGAGGAAGCAATGAGCAAACCAAGTCACCATAACGCCCTAGGCCTTCAGAGCAAGCCCCTTTAGTAGAAGGTGGTGACAATTCGTTAAGGCGAAAACGACTTTTAGACCGCCGGCACAGTTGCTCTAAGATCAGCGCAATGTCTAAACAAGCAATTGGCTGGGTGACGAAGACGAATATATGAAGAAATATGAACAGCTGACAAAACGCGTTTTTCGCTTTGTCCATGAAGCATCGGCAGACTGAACTTGGTTGCCTTCCGTGTAGTGTCTGTGGTGCTAGTGTTCTGCAGTTTGGGCTGTTTTATGGTCGTCATGGCATTATTGACAGCAGCTACTTTTTATGCCTTCCTTTTTAAAAGCATCTAAGTAAGTTGACGCCATTTGGAAGGTGCTCATGGAAACATCTGTCTGTAAGTACCGCAAAAAGTTTCCAAACCAAATGCGTTCGCAAATATATCAACTTCAATTCTCACATTTAATGCAAAAATTAGTTTACGTAAGTCAATTTGGAGCTGTGCAGAAGAGAGAATTCCAAATATCATATCCTCCAGCCTGCATACCTTTGGCTCACCCAAAGCTGACTCGGCCGTGCAGCATCCGAATTTAAATGCTGGCACAGCCACTGAATGCAGCCTCAATATGCATTGGCCCGCCGCATTCGGAACTCGGTTTGCAACGTTGAGTCAGCGGTAGAGGTGAAGCATGAGTGATGAAGAGCCACCCAGCATCACGCACGCCTCATTTGACCATCCTTATAACGTGGGTATTTAACGGATGCCAAACTATCATTCTACAGGGCAGATTGAAGAGGGCCAGAGACTGGAGCGATAATTGGTACCTTCTTTATCTACCGTACAAAATTTATTTAAAGTTGCAAGAGAGCTCATTGGCGATCTCTGACCATATCACTCGCATACGAATTGAGTAACTCAGCGCAGGGAGATGAATCATTGGTTAGATGGGTGCAGAGGGTCTCACGCTTCATGCGCAAATTATGATTAAAAGACGCACCTTTTACAAATGACGACCTCGCACCTCTCAACTCTGTCCAGTGCAGAGACCAGTCGGTCCACATACTGAGCCAACGATGCCCCTTTCCGTCTTCTCTCTGTTCTAGCGAGGAATCGATTTGTCTGCAACAAAACAAGATCTCCGTTCTTAGCCCAGAGCATCAGCGTGACGGCTCCATATCATCCCCCAATCTTCACCCGTGGGTAAACGGAGAGCGGATCTCACGTCTCTGACATGCAAAGTCATTGTCAACGATAAACTTGTCGCTTGTATGGTGTGTAGTGTGCAGATGCAGCTGCCGATTAATGAAGACATCCAACTCTTGAAGGCTCTCTGCATAGGGCGCTACAGAGCATCATCTTGAAATGGCTGCTAATACCTGCACAACCTGCACGAAATCACTAAAAATGGTCATTTATGCCTAACAAAATTCTTTTCAGAATTGAGACAAAAATAGTAGCAGTGGGGCTTGAGTTGCTCGCTTCCAGGGAACATGCAATGGGACAATGGTTTGTCTTCTTGAACTGTTTCAGCAGGCCTGCGCAAACCATTTGCGTGATTGGCATGCATTCGTACTGCCTCATTATTTCTGCCAAAATTCGTCACCGTTTGGCATGCAGTGCATCGTAGTGCATTAAATCTCACCTACTAACTCGGTCAAAGTGTGGGAATGCAGGAAAGGAGGGCAGATCATTAACTTTATTTACTCTCCCATGTGGAAAAGCAATTACATGTAGGTTACAAAATGGTAAACGCATCAACCACTAGACATTTCTTTGGCTAACATCTGCAGAATGTGGCCTCAGACTCACTAACATCCAAGCGTTGCAGTGGCAAAGGACTCTGATCAATTTGTCTGTTCTCGTCTTTGTTGTGCGGTAGGCGCATAAGGACAGACGGTCTTTTCCACCTTTTGCGATGTGGAGGTGTTGCCTCTGTCTCTCGCTGCTGCACGATTGTGGTCAAGGTCCATAAGGCCATTGTTGGGGATTTTTGAGTTTGTTCCTCCCACGGCCACACCAGTAAGAACGAAATTACCATAATAAGAACATGTGCATCTGCCAGGAACTGAATATTATGTCTTCATTCGCTACGGTCAAGGGCACGTCCACATTAAGTGAGCCATTATGAGTATGAACTCGGGTCCTGTTTGACCACGATCCTGCTGGCTGGACCACGTATAAAATGCCTTGTCTGTACGACCACTTCACAATGGCTAAAATGCCATTGATGAGATGCCTTGAGCAAAACTGCCCCAAAGTCAACTCTGACCGATGCCCAAAATCAAAGGCCAAATTGGTGTGAATGCTTATTTGCAGCATCTTAGTGAGCGCGCCAGTCAGGCTACCGTGGCTGCAAGAATGAATAGCCTAAAGTGACAGCAAATGCATTCATCTGCAAATAATGATGACCGAAAGACGGGAATTGGTGCCAAAAACGCAAAGTCTTAAGCGAGAGGCGCATGCTGACATAGCAAAACATAAAAGCAGCAAAAGTATTTTTATGGTTGCCACATTTTACTTACAGTGCTGCGTTACTATCTACTTGATCTCTCCTGAATTGGATGGAAATTTACGACTTTTCTTCCATGGCTTTGGTGCTATTGTTATTTGGTTCTCAGTGCGTAGTGTTGCATTGGTCGTTTACGTGGCGTATGATACGAAATTTGATATGAGTGGCCACGTGAGTATGAGTTCGGTTTGGGCATGTGTTGGGCATCATCTTTGGTTTTAGCTGTGGCGGGGACTATGAGTTGGGCTAGCAGTGTTTGGGCTATTCGCCAGTCATTGTGCCCCTCGATGGGCGCGGAAGCATGATTACTGAATGGGTGACACTCAATGGTGGGAAGAGCTTCTACACTGACATGTGGTCGGCTCCTGTTTAACACTTTTGGTAATTAGTAATTATCAGGTGCGTATGTGCCCCATTCATTGCCCGTCCGTTTCCTTTATATCTTTGCTTGTTGTTGGGTTAAGCGTAATTGAAGTTGACGTGAAAAGTTTGCGTTGCTAATTTCGTCTTCGCTCTCGCTTGTGCCCACACCTTGCTAGCTCTGGTGGGATTGGATTGTGGTTACTGTTTTGTTGCTGTCTTTTTTGTCTGCAATGGTGGGTTGATTCAGCGTTCGATCCCAATTTGCGTAGACACATGCGGCTGCCATTTGCCTGTCTGTCTCTCTATCTGTCTGTCTGTCTGTTTGTTTGTTAGTTTGCGGCTACTGTCGCAATTGATGTGTAGTGAGAGATGCGCTAGTTCCGGTTTGCCAGTTGTTGTTACGTTCTCCAACTGTTGGGTGGCTTGCGTCATACACCTACATGCTGGTGCGGACGCAAAGCCTTGCAGATCGTGAGCGTTGGGGTGTTATAGTTTTCCAGCGGCAATGCCTGCCTCGCATTACCGAGGTTCTTTAAAATGCTGCTGTAGATGGCGCAAGAGAGGTGGGGGAGGCTGACTTTATTCTGTTCTTGAAGTAGCCCAGTCGCTCGCTCGCTGCTGCCTGCCTACCTGCATGCGTGCCTTGGAGCCCAAGTCATGCTGAGTGCGGGTGTGTGGATGTTACAGGCAGGAGGGTACTGAGCCGCATGCAAAGGAATCCGTCTTCCACATGAAGCAGCGCAACCAAGCATGTTGTGGAATGGCAAGTTGAGTAAGTTTTTGGTACTTTCTTACAATTTTGAGCATTTGGCTGCTTATTTGCTTCACTGAATTGCTGATTGACCATAAGCCATAAGCTTCATTGCTTGGCTGTGAATGTCTTTTTTTTCACCTGCAAGACCCCATCGCCTTCATTGTAGGACACTTCAAGCAAAAAGTTGAGGCTGGATGACTGACTGACTGTGTGGTTTGGATGCGGTGTGGTTCTCTGCTGCTGTATTGATTGACGAAGCGGAGGTGGTCAGCTGTTAAAATTAGGGAAGCAATCTTAATTAGCATAATAAATCACAGATACTGCACGAGCAATAGAATTCCCACTTGGCATTCCTACCCCCTGAGCCTATCTGTTCCTCGGTTGAGGCAAAAAGGCGGTTAATACGATATTTAATGATTTCATAATGCTGATAGACCATGAAATGAGTTGCATTGCATTTATTTTGGTATCAGCTCTAAAATTCCAACAGAGTGAGCTATGTTCCACTTAATGACATCAGCACAGCAGGGATAATGGCAGTGCATAAAGCAGAGCCTGTGAGATTTAATGCATTGAATGATGTCGAAACAGCCCAGTTACAGTTCACGACCACTCCAAATAGGCATGGATAATTATGCAGCAATAAGCATTCTCCGTTTATTGTGCATAATTTCAAGCTATGTACAATAAGCAAGTTAAAGCATTGTGAAGCTTTGACTTAGAAATTGCATTAAATGCGCTGCCTTCTAATAGATTTACTGACTTTATTTCTCAGAATAAGTCAACCCATACAGATCTCACTGGTTTTCTCCTGCTTTTGAAAACTAGTTTTGCTCCATAGACAGAAGCCAATGAAACCGAAAACAGCAATAGTGGGCAGGATTTGCGTAATCTAGGTCTATGACTGAGCATAGATTCCCCATTTAACCAAAAGAATCTGGTGTGAGGATATTGTGGAATTACCAAATGCGAAGAAGGGCAAGGGAACCTGCAAAATCAAACCACGGATGTTTATAGAACCCTTTTGCAGCAGTGTTCTACCCACTCTACGCCAATGGCGTCAGTTTGAAATGCTCGATAATGGTACTCGGCAAGCAGTGGAAACTATTGGCATCATTCTTCACTACTTGACACCCTTACATAACTTTATGAATCCTTCTGGTCACGTTGCCGTTCCTTCAACGAAAGTTTAACTCAGATGCGCGTTTTAGTAAGGCGTAAGTTATTAGTGTTTGTTCGGCTTAAAATCATGCAAAATTGCAAGGCGCTATGGGTTCTTGACTGCATTTTTACCAAGCTCGTATTCGAACGGTGATTCTGGGATCATTTTGACTTGCAGTCTCGGCAAAGTTAAGAGCATACATGACGAAAAAAGGATGCGGCATAAAAAAGTAAACCAATTCGTTTAATGTCCATTCAAGCATAAATCAATGAGCATCTACTGCTGACTCCTGGGTGTTTTGGAGGCTTGCGTGTAGAACAAGCTCTTATAGCCTTTAAGAGTGTGTGCGGGCTTTTACGTCATCAGCTTTCATGAGGTGTCTGGATAAATGGCCTTGACACATTGCAGGCCATCGAAATTCGCGGATCCTTTAGCCCTCATTCTTAAAAGAAACTGCTGCATGTGCTACGCTTGCGTTTGTAATGTTTTGGCTGTGTGACGCAGACTGGATTCATTAAGAGAATTATTAACGATTCTGAAAGACGGTGCTCCCGCATATGATAGCAATATTTGCAACATAGCAAGCATTAGAAGGAATATGGAGGCTAGAAAGAACCGCTAATCTGCACATGGAGCCCTGAACGGTTGGGGTGATCAGATGGCTGGAATTGCTACCATCATTACTGAAACTAAATCAAATCCACTGACGGCAACTCAAAAGAAGAGATTCATGTTTGGAGGCAAAATACATCACCTAGGTGCCGACCGAAATCGGAACGACCTGACTTAACATTTGTGCTCGACTTTCTCACAGCCGGCATGATGCAATCTAATCTAATTTACAGGTCGCTGTTATGATGACTGGGGAAACCGCAATTATTGATGATGCGACATGAGAATCCTCAATAATAGCTGACTGTTGACGAGCCAATTCAAAAGGGAAGGAAATCGAGGAAAAAGTTGAGCAACGCAAAGGTAAAAGATGATATTTTGTGTGTCAAAAGTGGATATTCTCCTCATGACATCAATACGTGGCGGGCAGGCTAAAGGCAGGGAGTAGTTGCCGGTAAAAGTCATATAAATACACCCAAAAATTTACCAATTTCCACTCAGGTTGATGTAACCCGATAAAACTTTTACAGGTGAAGTGATTTGACCAGCCAACCTTCGCCATCCTCGTCTCACTAATCATCTTGTGACGATTGATTAGCTCGCAGCTTGGGCCACCTCACCATTTGTATCGACATCCTGACAGCTGCCTTAAACCTGGTCAGTTAAATGTCGCAGTTCCGCCCTGGCACATTGCGGCAGCTCATCCATCGCCTTCATTGTTGACAAGTTTGATTTCAAATCATGGCAATTAAACTCATGGAAAGCACGATTCAAGGTGTGTGGTTCGAATTAGCTCGTCAACAACCAGCTGCTATAGAGGATTCTCATGTCGCATCATCAACAAGTGCGGTTTCTCCCGTCACAATCAGATTGGATGGAGCATAACGTCGCCTAAGACGGCAGTGATGGTAGAATTGACACCATAGATAAAGCTCTGCGACGTGCAGGTAAACCCTTGCAAACGCTGTCAACGGAATTTACTTCTTACACAAATACTTCCCTGCGACCGGTTCCAATCTACATAGCTGCCTACCACGAAGTATATCCGACAACCCGCGAGCAGTCAATCACCAACACGCAAAAGAGAGACAACCGAATTTTCGTGCTTTCCATGTCTAGCATAAAAGTAATAAAGGTCTCCTCGATTCATACCAGAAAGAAAAGAATGTCTGCGCAAAAGATTGAGCACTTTTCGAAGTACATGCGGTTCGGCAACGTCAATCCCGATACGGCCGCATGTGTTGCCATCGCTGTGGTGGATGCTGCTACCGATGGCACCAACTTGAAAACGGTTGCAGATAATTGTGCTCGCATGTCTAGCAGGAAGAGACGGATGCTCAGAATGGGACGTAGTCCCTGTTTATTTGCACCACTAGACAAAGCGCAGGTGGCTTCTCAAGGCTCGCGATCGCACCACCAGTGACTTGCACCCATCATTTGGTGGCAGGACAAAATATTTCTAGTGGATGTAGGGCATGGTGGAGATGGCGCTGTGTGACGTGATTGAACAGCTTAGCTGCTTGCCAATTAATGTAAAGGCTATTAGGCGTTCATCCCTGATGTTTACTAGGAGTGTGAGGAGTGTGAGGGTGAAGTGTTACGCAACTTAGGAATGTGAAATGTTTGGCCATTAAAATGTGCAATGCTCGGCTATTTCGCTGGCTGCCTCGGCGAATATGGCTTTGCGAAAGCTATTTTTTACCATTTTACGCATCGTGTCATATTTTGACCGGTTAAAAGCAATCGTTCCTTATCGAGGCACTCTTCAATCATTAGCTATCGAAGTGAAAGGAGCCAAGTTGGCAGTTTTGACTCGTTCTTGTTGCATAAGGCAAGACAGATGTTGGTGCAATACAGTGCTCCTGTCTACGTCAATAGTGGAAGGCCGTCTTATGATATCGCTGTCTGACAATCCAATTGACGCTTTAGAAGCAAATGCAGTGGTAAAGGAGGAAGAAAAGCGCTCCCGAAAACGCAAAAAACTGCGATATCAAAAGTTATGAATACGTGGATCGTCAAAAGGAAGTGAATAACGTAGCATCTGGGATGGAGCAGTGTTAGAGCATTACGTGGCGATTAAACGAGTTTAAAGTGCCGAGGGTTGATTTTTTTAGGTAAGAAATGGGTATCATGGTAGAATGGTAGGAAATGCATTTACAATTACCAAAATAAGATATCAATTAATGACCAAAGTAAAATTAATATGAATTAAAGAGTGTGATTGCGTCTTACGATTGTTTGTTAACACGAATACGCAAATTATTGCCAAATTATTGCAATGTTTATAAACAGCAGAGTAGAACAAAACTGATTTCTGCTTTATTAGGCCTTTCATTCGTCCTCCTCAAATGTGGTCATTTTGAGTTACCGGGTAGCATTTTTTTCACTCATATCAAAAGCACGGAATCGAAAAGTTCTTAAAACTAACACAACTCACTGCATGCTCTCTGATGCCTTCACCGTTCTTAGCCAATCTAACCTCATATGGACAACTTGGGAACCAAAATCGTCGACTTATTTAAACGACCAAGCAAATTGACAGCTTGCACAAACGAAAGTAATTTGAATGACTTTTCAAGAGGATGGGAAATTCCTGTCAACGAGATCAGCTGGAATTTGGCTTCTATTGACACACTTTCTAATTACAAAACTCGCTGCATTTACCATGCCATGCCCTACACCATTCCATATCGCTCCCCACATTGTTCGCTCTCTTTTGTTGATATGTGTCCTTTGCATTTCCATGTTATTTCTCTTTGTGAGCCGTAGGAACACTTTATGTGTGTCAATGCGCTGCAGATCTCGCAATTCATTCATTCGCCATAGTCATTTGCATTAATTCTTTCAGCACGCTTATGCGTTTCGCTTGTGGAGCAGAGGTAGGGCGTGTAACACGACATAGTAAACCCATTTATATTTTTGCTCTTGTTAATCAAGTATATTCCGACAAAGGTTGTCCCAATTCAAGCTTCAGCGATTTTCAATTCCACCATTTCCTGTTCGCTGGCATATGTGGCTAAATGGCTCCATTTCGATGAACAAATCGCATCCTCTGTGCAATCGATTCTCTTCAAATAATGGAAGTACCGTGCGTCTGTAGCGAATTCTTTCATTGAAATAAGAGAAGCTGTTTTGAAGGGCTGTCTTAGGTCAACAGTAAGTATCACATTTCAAACAAACTCTAGACCTGCAATAAATTGGACTGTCCTGGTAGCTTCTGTGCAACGTGACATTAATTTTGGTTGGAGTTGGGTATGATTCTGGCATCCAATGTTACTCAAGTAAGCAATTTATGCGTACGCCTTGCACGTTTTTTTATTTGCAATCTTCTTTTCGCACCGCTTGCCCTCTCTTCCGCTTTTGCTCCGCTATGCATCTACGCTGATGCAGTAGCTTAACCAATCATGAGTTGTTGTTTGCCTTGTCAAAGTAAAGATCGTTTCAACATTTTTTGTAGCCATGCTGCGTTAGTTCAAACAACGCAATGCCAAATGCACACAATCACAGGCAGAACTAATTGACTGATAAAGGCTGTTAACTAAATAAGAGTTATTATATAATCGAAGATGCAGTGGAAATGTATGCACTTCGCTGTGGGCGGAATAATGATCCCTTTTCACAGTCTTGGCGTGTTTGCTATTTGCATAGTCGTGCAGGCATCGTAACGTTCTGAAACATGAAATTATCCAGCTGCATATTCGCAATCGAATTAGCTGATAAGAATATTATCGGTGCGGCTGCGCTAATGTAAGATCATTCTGCCCTCAGCACCAATTGCATATCAGAATGAAAGCACTGAGCATCAAATTTTGACCACATGTGTTGTCAGCTATCGCTTGCGCATGCATATTTTGGTATGAATGGGTGCGACATGCTACGTGATCGAACTTATTAGGAATAAATGCTGCCACTGAGCAAACTGCACTATCGTGTATTCACAGTTCAGCAGGAATGAAATGGTCAACAGCTTTGATCTTCTTGCACTTCATCCAGTCCAATCATCTCTGTCATTTTCATTGGGGTGACAAACGAATGGAGATTGGTAGATTGCCTCGTTCCTCACCTAGAAAGTCTTTGCTGTTCTAACAGCTCTCCCGTGGCTGCCGTGTCGACAAATTGGTGAATATGGCGCATTGCGCACTATAAGAGGACTTTATCAGCTATTCTGAGATACCAAGGTGGGACCCTCCTGATGTGATCTTAAAAGAAACTTGAGGGTAGTTCCAATAGTGGTCTCATACTGACCACGAAGCAACTTACCTGATTAAGTATCTGATGTGCAAAGTGCGAATGTGTACGGCCAGCCCAAATTCTGACAGGATGCAAATGCGGTTTGCGTTTGAACAATAGTCATAATTAAAGGACTTCTCCTGTTTAAGGATGGACACAGACAAGACAATAGAGGCTAATTTGATGGGTTCCTTGCTCGTATTTACATGTGGTACGTAAAATTTCAACCTGTTCACAACTGCAATTAAAACATGCATGGCTGTGTGGATTAAAGCGTTTACCACAAACACGGGAATTCAACAAAACCCATTTTGTGCAGCAGTTGCAATCCTATTTATAAATTAGTAATTAAAGCTCTTAAGGTCAACAAACGCAAAAAAATAGATAGTGGGTTTGTCAAGTGTAGCAGTGCATTTGATAACTAACCGTAGCTGATGTATTTGCATGTGGACGTCTGGCATAGAGGTGGAGGAAAACAGAAGGTGACGTCTGCCAAAAGCTACACATGCACTGTTTAGAGGGAGAAATTTCAGTTACATTAGGCCGTGCGGAATCATAACCTGACCTCGATGCATGCTGCCAGAGAGAGTAAATGAGACGTGCATGCATATCAACAGCCCAAACAGGACGATCTTCTGCTGTACATGTGGATTTATATAGGCCTACTAATATTAAGGTAGGGAAAAAAATCAACTAAATCTAAGCTAAACTTAAAAGCGAACGTAATTGGTCGTGTCAGTTCTGTTCAAGCCTTCGCATGACTGAAAATTTTAAAGCAAACCTATCTATCATGATGTACATTTGTGGTTATAAAATATTTTAGTTAGTTATGTCGATGAGGTAGTCGAAACCAACTCGTTCATCGGCTTGGCAACCCATAAAACATGGAGACAGTCAAACATTTGCCTCTCATTACTTTCCTCTCCACTGATGTAGTGCGCCTCTCCATTCGACCGTAATAGATATCGCACGTCAATTTATATAATGTCTAATTAAAAAAGGGAGTATGGAATAGCAGTCAACGTGGGGTTATGGGTGAAAAGATTAAATGAAATGGTGCTGGCAGCTAGTGAGAAAAGGAAAACAATGCAGAACATTGGTGATGATGAAAAAAGATCAGTAGGTTAGTGTGCTGTTGTCTTAATATCGCACACATTCAGAAACTGAATCCCACACCAGGATTATAACTTCCCACCTACCTTTAGTCACAAAAGCAGACCCTGTTTTCTGTTGCCATTTGTTAATAGGCATACGCGGTGTCCCTGCTAACAGTGAAGGGCGTAAAGCGTTTTCATGGCACCAGCGGGACTCCAGCCCGTTGTCTTCCGATTCCTAGTCAGACAACCTATTTAATAGGCCACAGAGTCAATGATTATTAATTTATCTCTAATTGACCTCGGCGTCTGCAGTTGGGTTTCTATCACCCACTCAATTCAGTTGCACTAGCCTGGATATATCAATTTCATCCGAAAATAATTCATCAAAGCTTTCTGAAGGTTAAATGGGGTAAATTTCAGTTTTATTAAAAGGCGTAGTGGAGCAATGGGTAGCGCATCTCAACTTTCACTCAGAAACTTGCGGGTTGGAGTCCTGCCTGCAGCCCATTAAGGACCTCAGCCCTTACTGCTTGGGGCTTTACGCTAGAAATTTTAGATCAAATAAATGCTAAAGATCCACATCATAAGAACAAATATCCGGCAAAATTATTCATCGTCGCACACTTTCAAAATACCTTACTAACAATTTGGCAAAATCAGTTGCCCGCGGCATATGAACCATGTGACATAAATTAGCCCTCATACATTTAGCACCCTAATTACATCCTACAGGCGCTCTGCAGCCTAAAAATATTTGAGTGTTTGATCGGACAACTATTAAATACACATAAAGTTGTTGCTAAGTGTGACTAAATCCACTTGTCAGGGCAGATGTGCGAATACGGTTTCCTCAAAATTATTACTGCATGTTCCGATGGAAGAAAGGGAAATAATATAGAATTTGCACTTAATCAAAGTGGGTTCTGGTGCCGCCTCTGAAGACTTTTTTCTACGGGTGCCAAAGTATGAACTTTGCAGATAAGGGATGCTTTTGAAGCTGATTTGCAGAAATAGTTTGTTTCCGTTTTCTTGTACTGTCGTAAATGCGACTAAATGGGATCACGCGTTGCCAATGGTTCATTAATTTCAGTGCTAAAAACAATACTTAACATTCTGTCAAGCGATACGCATTTACTCGTTACTTAATCTCCATGGATGCATTTAGGCAAGCGTTCTAGACACTTCCATTTTGGCTGGCTCCACACATAGCGGATCCTCATCTCTGTCCCTACGGCGAGGTGTGCCTAGCCCATACGTCCCACTGAGGCCAACCAAGTCAAGAAACTTAAATACCTAATCAGACGATGCATATTAAACAAAGAACGTGAAAAAGACATGGTGACATCCTCCATAACAAATTATTGCTGATCAACAAACAATCAGTGTCATCAGTACCCTGCTTTAATTGCTATCCAGCAACTTTGAATGGTTTATTAAGATGCGTCTGTCCAAAGCACTTGCCAGCCACCGCTGGCTTTAATAGCGCGATTGCAGTGGTATGTTTATAATGCAGCCTCTACCGGTTTTCTAGACTGCGACCTTTATACACGCTTGCAATAAAACTATCACTTTATCTGATTTAAAGATTGGATGACATTTACGCGTTGATTTCTTTATTTTTTTAGGCTG
Source organism: Taenia pisiformis (assembly GCA_023968675.1). NCBI lineage: Eukaryota > Metazoa > Platyhelminthes > Cestoda > Cyclophyllidea > Taeniidae > Taenia > Taenia pisiformis. Next base: position 772,283 of record CM043737.1, on the reverse strand, counting down.
TAGGCTCAAGGCGCTAACATTGACTCTCTGTGTGAACATTTTCGAAGTTTCGGCTCTTTATTTTGTGTTCTTGAGTTTCTGCTAAAATGGCGAGAGGCAATTGCCACGACGCTGATTGTAGGCCGTAATTCCTTCCGCTTTTGCTACGTAGTTGTGATCACTGAACATAAACCAGACTGGATGTTCCCTAAATCCGCCCTCCATTAATGATGAAGCAAAAGAGTCTAATGCTCTGCCTGAAGGAATAGGAAATTGTCTGGGCTGGGCGATTACTATTGCCTCAACAAAGCTTGCTGTTGTGTTGAGACGTGTGCTGCTGTAAATGCAATCAGGTTTCTGTCTCTGATTTTAAAGCTGTGTCCTGGGCTTAAGTTCAAGCGAACAAGATCAATTGGCATGGGCTTATTTTATCCAGAGTCTTGAAGAAACGGAATCGAGTCGTTCAATTTGGCATCAGGATGAGTGCTGGAGGAAGGTGTAGGTTTAGTCGACCCTTTTATTGCTAACCACTTCTGCTCTCGTCTAAAGCATCTGCAATGTACCGCTGGCATTTACTAGATTTGGTCACTGAAGTAAGTATGTATGGGACTAAGAATTCACTTCCCTGTCCCTTATTAGCTTCTTTAAAGAAGGATTCGTGTCAAATGTCATTTCCATAATCGTTTAACTGGCTGAGTGGGTAAGTGACAGAGTTAATCTTGCGATTTGGCGGCTCAACCTCATTCGCATTTCAACTTTTACGCAAACATGCTTAACTGTAATTTAAAGCAAATCGGGATTTTTTAGTAACGCTAGCATCCAAAAGAGCTGCAATGCGCAGTGTGACTTCTTCGTGAACCCTTACCCACTGCTGCTCAAATGTAAAGCATTTCAATAAAACCTTATTTATTTCCCTTCCATTTTCATCCTTTCTTTCGCAATCCATGTGCAGGATCTACTGGAATGGCTCTTGAGTGTCACGGCATATAGCTTAGTGCAGATTCTGTGTGGAGGACCAAACCAAGGGTAAGAGTCTGAATAACGGTGAAAGGCGTCAACTAAAAAAAAGCTAACAGGAAATTGTAGGACCCGCAGTTATGGCTATCCGTGTACGCATGATTAGCCCACTAAATGACAGATTAATGCAGTCTAATTGTAGATTCCTAATGTGCTGTGAAGTAATAGTGAGGCAAAAAAGTCAGCGTCAGAGGGGAAGCGAACCGGTTCCTAGTGAATTCGTCGTGCTTGCCGCAGTCGCTCTCACACTAGCGCAAATTGGCGCAAGTGATATGTAAACAATGCGATCCAAATGGTAGGCAAATCACTGCATTCCACCAGTCTACCACCCCAAGTTTCCAGTTAAGTCGCTTAAAATAAGATCCAAGGTGGTAGGTGCGTCTTCAATGAGCTTCAGCTTAGCCAATCAGCTTGTCAGCAAATGAGACGAACTGGTTAGGACTTCTGAGCGACTGGACAACTGATCTGCCCCGACAAAGTTAACAGAGGTTACACACATGTCCAGCAGAACAAACCCGTTCCAATATCTGAAATGCCCACAGCTCTGCACGTAAAGCCTAACATTCCCTGCAGCGACAATTCAAAACGATCTAAAACTTCACCGCACAATTACTCCAAGAGCATTGTCGAAATGCAAAATAGCACTAATCAGCACCAACCCTTTGCATAGCAACTGCGGCAACATGCATAAGCTTCTTCATAACTTATATGCTCGGTTGACCAATCAGTCAGGAACCTACCTACACAAGCTTGAATTATTTGTTAAAACATGCGCCTTCCATTCGCCCTAACTAAATAAAATATGATTACTCAGCAGAAATCTTGCCTCGCTCTAGCTGCAGAACCAAGTTGAAGCAAACCCACTTCCGGCTAGTGCTTGTGAGAAATCAGGGCGAGAATACACCTTTCCATACCAGTACTGACGTATACGCTATCCGCGGAATAGCCCAAGTAATGAGCTAGGCAATGCTGCTGAACTTAACTATCCGATTTCTTTAGATACCTGACGACTACATTGCACAGGGCAGCGGTCTGGCATTTTAGCAACACACCACGTAGTGATGAGGACGCTGACCATAAAACGTTCCGCTGAGAAAGTAGCAGTCCATACAGTGGATGCATAATTTTAGCAACGGGACAGAGGATTGCATGAACAAGTGACAGTCAAGTAATTGGATTCTTCAACGCATTTGAATAGCTAAGAAACTTAAAAAAGTCAAATGTTTTTGCCAAATCCCAGCCAGTAGAATCTGATCAACTCTTGCAATGGGAAAAAGAAGATCTGAAGTGCGTACAAAACGAAGAAACCAATAGTGCTCTACTTCCTGACTTCCCTACAAGTGACAAATTTCCTCCACCTCATGTGTCTGGACTATCGACAACGCACTGATTAAACAGCAGTGTTGGCAAAGCCACCAGCATTATTGCCCTCGGTTTTGAAAGAAGTATGAGCCACCATCGATTCGATAACAGCTTTGAACCGCCACTACTCAATGCCCTATTGAATTCACAATATCTTATATGTTGAGATGGTGGATAACTACTGACAGTGGGATAAGGAACCCGGTAGCAGAAATGCACAGTGAGGAAGATGGAATCGAAGATGCGGTTGACAGAAAATAGTCCACTAATAGGGAGTTAGAGACTATAATTGATTCTGACAGCAGTCACCGAATTTTTTTCAAGTTAAGGAAGACAAAGGTCAAAAGAGGGCTCAAATGTGACCGGTGAGTGAAGCAATGACATCCACATCAAACTTATTTTGCTCTAAATCCGACGCTCGTTGGTGAGAGGGTGAGGCGGAGGCCAATTAGCAAGAAGTATCAAGTGGAGGCTTTGGGGATATGAACTCGGACTGGCCCTTCTCACTCAGACATCATCAGCTATCGTTGAAATCTGTGTTATTTTGATGACAAGATTCGGTATTAAGAATCTTTCAGTTAGTAATGCACACTCTGTGGGTTTTCAGCTGATTCCTCATTGCTGTAAATTCCATCGACCTCTTTTATTCATGGTTTGCTACTTTTATAAGTGGATTTATCAAAAATCGCAGGAGATAGGGGTAAAGTAATGCTTAAGTAATTAAGCCGAAATTTATTTGATTGGCTTCTTAGGTGATTAACAGATAGATCAGCATTCATTGTCAGGCGTTGCCCCTGACTAACAATTCCGTTCACCCGTTTGATTATCCTCCTGTTGCTTCGTCGCCATCCTAATAAAGACGTGTACTGTCCGTGCTCACATGAATTGGCGCTGGTTTCACTTCAAGCCCTGCGCCGTCAATCACTTACACTCAACTGAATCCACACGATTGTTGGCTGCCTTACTGGCTTGCAGACCGGCAATTCATGCCGTTGGCCATTTCTGTAACCAACTGACTGTTGAGTGTATCTGTGCCTGTAAGTGATCCACCATCCAAAATAGTGGTTTACTCGCAGCTAATCACCTACATTTCTTGACCTCTTAACAGTCCTTTGACCCGGCGGCTAGCTACGTAATTAATGAAGTAGGGCAGGAGGAGGAGGAGGAGGCGGGTCACATCTCAACTACCTGCAGTGCAACAACAACTCGGTTACTGGCTCTGCTCAGTCGGCATCCAAACACGTTTCTCGCCAGCAGCTGTCACTGAACTGTGCAATGGCAACCGCGTCACTCGACATCCATGCCCTCCACCACCTGCCATATTCACTGTCTCTGCCCTGTGACAGTGTGCTAGAACAGAAATGCATACAAACTATGTCCAAAACCCAGTAGTCTCCAGTGCCTCCTCTGTCCACACAATCAGACAAACATCTAGCACGCACGATGTGAGGATTTGAATAGGAAGGATACAAAGAAGAGTTGATGATAGGCGAGGCGAGAGCCTTACGTGAGCAGAGTAATGCCGAAGGCGAAATATTTGCACCTGGCCACTGCCTGCAATCCTTCTCCAACTTCAGGCACGGCGCCGACAGAAGATGGAGGTTGATGGCGTAGCAAGCACGACGTCGGGGCACGGTGGTGAGGACCATCCATCTCCCTCACACTCTTCGAAGGCCTGGACCATATGATTGTGGCGTTGCAAGGCATCACCCAATTCAATCAAGCACACACCACCATTACATTCCACACACTGGGTAGTCGGAACGAAACCAAACGGCAGCATAAACAGCAACATCAACATTAACATCAACAGCGACAACGACGAGAATAGCAAGAAGAGAGAGAACATTGAGCACGGAAAGGTGGCGAGGATGGAGGGATGGAGTGCATGCGCTGTAAGGCAAGAGGGAAGTGGATAACAGCAGCAGAAGCAGTAGCAGCAGTAGTAGTAGTGGTAGATGTAGACGCACTTACGAAAAGACAAGAGGACTTTTGACGAGCTTCCACCCAACTGTCAAATGGGAATGAAAATTGCACGGCGATGAGGAGGCAGTGAGGCAGTCGGAAGCGTCCGATCACGACAACGTCGCTATGCCACTGGTGGTGAGTGGCACAGCTGCCCCTTCACCCTGCCCATACACCTGACCCCGACACCCCTCGTTAGGAATGGAGAAAGTCCTCCACGTCGCAGTTCACCTGCAAGCCTGCATGAAGGGGAAAGAGGAGGACTGAATAAGGAGGAGAGAAAGAGGAACGAGAAAGGAGGAGGAGGAGGAAGGAGGAGAAAGAAGAAGAAGAAGAAGGAGAGGAAGAAACAAATCATAGTGATGATGATGATAATAATAACGCTAATAACAATAAGTGCTTTAGCACATGCAACGGTAGGGCAGATAACAGCATTCATGAAAAATGAATAAATGCTTGCAAAAAATGTATGAATGAACTGCGAATACGCAAGGAGAGAGGCGGGAAGGAGGGAGTAGGAGAGAGTGCGGAAAGTAGGCATGAGGGAGGCAGAATTGGGTAGATAAAGTGCACTCAACGCACTGGTAGATAATGAATGGAATGGAGAGGACTGGGACAAGAAGGGCGGCGCCAACGATGGTTGAGACGGTGATGATGGCAATACTGCCTCCTGCGGCTCTGACCTCCTCCATTACCACCGGCTCGCCCTATTCTGAAAGGCACAATTTTTAGTGGCGCTGACGCTGCTCAACTGCACATTTACCAGCGGATTCGAGGAGATCTGGTACTGCACAAATACATCGTTGACGCGCAGAAGAGGAGGCTAGCGACGAAGTCCACCTCTGCTTGCTGAATATCCACAACATCCGTGATTACTCTCTACTAAGAGAAGATTAGCATGAAGTGGCTGCGGCAAACCTACCTCAGCGTGTGTAAGCAATGACGTAGTTAGCATTGAAACATGATGTTTCGATTGATTGCTTGATGACTTGATTGATTGCTTGGTTGATTGATTGGTTAGGTGGCAACAAATGATACGATTTGAATGCTGTTGCCATTCAGGAAGGCAGACAGACAGGCGAGCAAGTTATTAGGCAGGAAGGCTGATAGGCAAGCCGAGAGAGAAGCATAGAGATGCAAGCAAGTAGGTGGGTGGGCAGGCAGAGGAAGAGGAGCAGAGAGACAGGGCTACACAGATAGACAGACAGCTAGGTGCAGTAGCAGGAAGGTTTAGGTTTTGGTTGGCAGTTGAACACCCATACTTTCGAACCGACAGTGACCTATTTGCTCCATTAGTCGTAAGTGATGCAACGTCCATTTCAGTTTTTCCTATAGGGAAAAGTGAGCGAAGGGTTGGTAAGGGGACAAATATACTTCCAGCGACGCTATTCAGCTTGTATCGCACTTCTGGCAACTCGAATGCTCTACCGATTCTCATGTTCACCTGCGTCAACAAACTCATGTGCTGCGAGGCATATTGTGATGGAGGAGACGCCATTTATTTCGGCTGGAAGCCGGGCAAAATGGTGGCACCAAGCATAATCGTAGAGTTATAATAACAATGTTTAAAAAGTGTTTGCCACTGTTAGCGTTTGCTTTTATAAACTTGATTGGATTGATGATACTAAGCAATCCTGGTAGTGTGACTACGCATTGTTAGAGAACCTACTTATAGCGAAATATGCAGCCCTAAGTGGTTTCATTTCGCTACGCACAATGCAGAGTGATATGAGGTACATATTACGGGAACTTGGATAAACACAGGTACATTATTGACGAAAAATTTCTTTGACCATTAGCGGAAGGTGCACCCAAATGAAAAATAGTATAAAGGCATCAGCAGACATAATTGAAGTCATCAAGCTAAACACACAGAAATTTCATAAGTAGTCGCATTAGAAATCAAATCATTCTTCAAAACGTACTTTGCCCTTCGTGAATCCTTACATTTGCAAGACCAAGAATAAAGTGATGGATCCCGATATTTTTTAACTGGAATGACAGACTTGTAAACTGAGGTCAAATTTCTCTAATCTGACCCTTGTATGACGCATCTGCACACCACTAAGGTCTGGTTAAGCAAAAATAATTATAGGAGGAATTTTTTTATTCTTTTAAAGAATTTTGCAGTGCAAAAAAAACGCAGTAGGATCATCAGTAATGCATTTGAAGGGCGGGATCTGCATACAAATGACCAACTGTTTCAAACACCTTAGTGCTTCTGCAAATGCTTAAGAGTTGTATTCCATCGCCCCGAGGCAATGAAAAAATACAACGTCTGAAACATGTCTCAAATGGATAACTTAGAAAGCTGGAATTAGAATACATACATCTATCACGAATCAAACTCTATTACTTAGTAAAGACACAATCGAAAATTAAGTTAAGGCTCGAGAAATTGTATGATTAGCATTCGTGACATTGTTTGATAAAAGCCGCAGAACATCACGGGTTAACCATATCCTTTCAAATGCTTGCAAGGCATGCGCAATACTTTAGCTACACTTCTATAAAAAGCTTGGATTTGATAGGAGCATGAATGGATGCTTAACGCCCTATTTTCTTGTTTTACACTAGATAGGTTTTCCCACTGTTCCCTTTCCAACAAGATTCTTTGAAAGGAATGCGACCAAAGAAAATCCATCATACGCTGAGTATATTAGGTTTAATGTACTTAACAATTTTATAAGCTCCTACAGAAGAACCTCTTTCCTAAATTAGACTAGCGTTTTAATAAAATTAAGGTTACAATTGTCACCAAGCAGCCAAGCACCCTATGCTTCCCAACCGAAATTCCACCTGCAGTTGCATACGCACGTTGGATAAATTACGTTATGGTAAGCATTTGCCGTACCCATTGTCAGACTATAACAGCAGGATGCTCGACATCAGTGTATGTTGGTGTATGCCATCGTTTTGATTGTGCCTCCTCAGAGAGAGAAAGAAGCGTGGCTGTCAGATAAACGGCGAAGAGGGTAATTTCGTAAGAGTAAAGGGGAAGATGTCCACAGAGGGCAATCAGAAGAGGATCCACAGCACTCTGGAAATCCGTCTGAAAATAGGACTAGTTCATTTGCACTTCTCAGGAACTAGGCAACAAAGTTGGCAATAGTTGGACATTTTTTAGAACAAATCACCCCAATTCAAATTTTGAATAACAGCAGCTTTGCTTTAGCCATGAGACCAGCCAATAAACACGCTGCATCCGCAGGCACTGTAACCCTTGGTTGAGAAGGTCTAAGGGTAATCTCAAAATACAGGGCTGATCTAAGAGCATTACGATGAGAATTAAACTCACTAGCCGACTTAGTCAGAAGAATCTATGCTACACCAAGTGTAAACGACTACATCGGTAAGCCTACAAGCGAAACCGTAATGGACTTACGAATGCAAGAAAGGACAATTGGCTAGACAAAGTGAAGGTGGAATTAGCATGGAGCGGTTGAAGTGTGATTAACAGAAGGAAGATATAAACTTACGGAAAGCGGTAACTGAAGGCTACAACATCCAAGTTTAACCACCCAGACACTTGTGGATTCTGAGATGCAAAGATGCATTAGAATAATAATGAAATGCGGAGGAATCGATTAAGTCTGTATTATAGGTCTGTTCCGGCTTAGCCCTACCTAATCTAGCCTACCTTGCGCCAGTTTAGGCTGCTGTGCTGCGTCTACAATTGACAGATGAATGTGGGTATATAGTTACAATGGATGGGCAAAAAGAAGAAACAAGAATATTAGAGGGGTGATTTCTCAACTTATATGTGATTTCCGCAAAATTTGCCCTAACTGCCCGCTTTGTGCCGGTAAAGACACGGATCGCGGATGTGATAAAAGGGATGGGAAAAGCGATCTAAAGTGTGTCTAGCCTTAATATGCTAGAAGTCATCCCCGGGTACATGCAGAATCCATGAAGTTCTGCCCCGAGAGCACCATTCTCCTTCAGTGTTTCAAAAAAAGCAACTAGGCTCTGACACAATCATTTTGGTAACCTTGACAAACCGCTAAGAGATTTTCAGACACAGGCACCTTTATTCTGTTTTTTGGCTTTTAGACGGGCAAGTACTAGTCCCACCCCAATCTCTAACTTTGTTTTCACAGCTTCGAATCCTTCAAAGTGGGATTTACTTCAGTATCGTCAGTGTTCGTCAATTAGTGTTTCCATTGGATGATGCTTGCAGCTAATCAGGTAGCTTTTGCGTGTTAAATTAGATTCGAATCATGACCATGGCAAAGTTGTGTCCCGCAACAACATTGGGCATTTCGGAGGAGTGCAACAGGATGCTGATGAGGAGAAGGAGATGGCACACAAGACTGATGCACAGAAGTATTCAAAAAAGAAGACTTCAGTGCCATCACAGGTTTCATTCTGCACAGTGGTGCAAATCTCGTACGAAGAAGTCGCTAATCCACGAATGGTTCATTTCCATCAACACAAATAATATGCTAGTTTTACTGTCATAAATGAACACGTAAAACACGTGTCAAAAGGCAACAATAGTACACCATGGCTACAGTAGTGCATTGTCGGAGCAGAATAGACGTCGAAGCCAAGCCAAGCCACGAAAAGAGATTAAGGAAGTGAACAAACAAAGGCACACATGCAATAAGTACTTAATCGCAAGAAAGCACTCAATAAATATCAAGCACTTGATCAAGTCTTATCTCCTCCTTTCTCTCCACCTCCACCTCCATCTCCATCTCCACATCCCAACTCAATTACACCTCGCCATTCCAACTTCATCGTCATTAACTAGGGCCAGCAGCGAACCACACAGCCAGTCAGTCAGTCAGTCTCAACTTATTGCTTGAAGTATAGTACGATGAAGGCGATAGGGTCTTGCAGGTAAAAAAGACATTCACAGCCAAGCAATAAAACTTATTGCTTAATACTAACCAAGTAAGCGCGTGGAGGAGGTCAATAAGAATTCCAGTGACGCAGAAAGCAACCAAATGCTCAAAGTTGTAAGGAAGAACCAAAAACTTACTGGGCTTGCCATTCCACAACATGCTTAGTAGCACTGCTTCATGTAGAAGACGGATTCCTTTGCATGCGGCTCAGTATGTGAGGAATCCATTTATTTCCCGGCAAATGATTGGCTTCCGCACTCAGATCCACAAGAATGCGAGTAAACAAGCAGCTGGCATTGCGAGCGCTAGATCTCCTCTAGAGTTGAGCGAATGTGCTGGGGCTTGTAACGCAAGCAGCGATGACCGCACCAAGAGGATACGCGGTATGAAGACATAAATTGTAATTATTTGTTGAGCTGATGGGGAAAATGTGACTTCTGCCTACTGAAATGCCATCAGTATAGCAATTGCACACAACTTGAAATGAATGCGCTTGCACAAGAGATGACCACCTTCTATAGAGTCGGTAATTTTTGAATATATGGATTTTGTCTTAGAAAAATGACCGATAATTTTCAAGCCGCTGCAGCTTCAGTTACCTCATACATACAATTGGCAATAAGTCTGAAATAAAAAGGCATAATTCAACAATTAATGTGTCAGTAGGAGCGGATGTATAGTCCTGCAAACTTGCAGAAAGCAACCTATCATTTTTGACAAGAGGATGCCTTAGCTTTGCAGATTATAACGCCAGCACAGAAATGATTATGATTTCCAGGTTGGTGAACGGTCCCTTTAACACCTCCAAAACCGATTTACTCGAATGGCTGCTAATTAATGTATGAACTCAGCAGAGCTAAATGGCGCTAGTGCTAAGAAAGGCGGCAAGGTCACACTTGTCAGGCGATCAATCTTCTTGCTCTAAAATCAGTTGTTGCTGATTTTTACATTTTATGCAAGTACAGCATTGCCGTTCTTCCAAAGCTGCTATCCTTGAAGAATTCTGACGTGGGCTCCGTCAGCTGCTGCGGTTGTGCTAAAAGTACACGAAATTTAAAGTCCTGCTCATCATAGTCTACCTTTGCATTAAAAATAGCAGCAAGCCGATGGCCACTCGGACCAACCTCGATATAGCATTTGATGCAATAGGGAGACATTCCTCCAATCATTGATCGCAAAGATGTCATTGGAGAGTGAGACGAGTTGCAGTGCATAGAAAGCATAATTTTCCCTTTTAGAGAAGACCATCCTTCTTAGCCCTGACACCAACAATGGAACTGTGCATCCGTCTGCGTCATCGACTGTCACAAATCGGTCCTCGTTATGTGGTCTTGACTTCGTCAACGAGCGCACAAATTAAGCCAGTTGCTTAGCGCTTGGGAGGCGTAGCAGCGGGCTTTAGCCAATGGTAACTGAGAAAAACTAAAGCATTTTCAGCTTCACACTATTCGAGAAATGACTCGAGATTGCCTGGTGTGACACGGGATTTTAGAGGCTTGGCTCTGTTGGTAAAGGAAGACCTATGATGATCACTGCGTAGTACGGCGTGCCCAAATCCGCATTCTTCGTGGAGTTGGTTAGATCACTGAGGACTGCAATTTTTTGAGATAGTGTAATGGCTACGTTTTACGAATGCAGAAGGATAAACAATTCCGATTTTTATTTGAGATTTTAATATCATAGTTTTATTTCGCAACCTATGTCAAAGGTTTTTGTATGTTGACGGTAAAGAAATTAAGAGTACATTATTAGTCCCAATCCTACTTAGCTTACCTGGCGTGCACCTGCATATAGACCACCCATTCATCTAAACTCGGTGCGAAATCAGTCTAAAGGCCTGTTTTCCACCTGCATGCCACGGCACATTACCCCTTCTTACTGGTTTAGCTTAATTCCTTGGACAGGTACTTTTTTTCACATATGCGTTCTATGCGGCAATTTTGGACCAATGGGAGGGCTAAAATAAGGTCTAATTTTTTAAACAAATTGACTTAGGTTTATGCAACATCGAATAAAACTGGCTTTTGCTGACAGTGAGTGATAACTCAGCCACCATACCTGTGCAAATCGAGCTCACTCCTCCTCAAGGGTGCTCGTTTAATGTACCAAACTTTTGTCACCTGATTCTCTCCAAGAAAACACATTTTGGCCAACATATCGCCAGATGACTCGATGATACAATCTTCCAGTCAGGTGTGCTAGGTATACCATTTCGCACTTTTCATGCTCTCCATTCTCAATTCACAATTATGCTTTGCATTGGTTGCTGTGATTTTTCTGACTGTAATCACTGTGTCATGAAGTACGAAGTGTCTGATCACGCACATTGTAGGGTGGCGAAGCCGTAGACAAGCCTCACTCCAAGCGTTGGATTGTGCTAAAGATTTTAAATGCAAAGCTCAATAGCTAGCTGTGACAATCACGGTAATTGCTTAGCCCTGAAATTACTTGACGAATTGAAGCTCCGAGACGCAGATGACGTTTATGCCCAGGCCATGCTTATCGCTGCATTGACATGACTTCCAGTTGTGCAACGATTCATTGTCATCCCCCATGAGTCAGACCCATTTCCGCATATTGAGCATGGCATAGCATGGCACTGACACGATCAACACTCTCGAATGCCATTGGTCCAGTCCACGAATTTTAACTTTGTAGCTCTCACAGTTCATGAATACGGTAAGTGACTTAGTCACAGGAGCAGATTCATTTCACAGGCACAATTTTATCCTAAAATTTATACGGCCAATGAGCTTATGAACCAACTTGATCCCGAACGACCACGATATGTCGCGGCACCGCAAGACAATGCTTTTGGTCGTCAAAGTGCTGTATGCCTTTCCATACACTTTGCGTTTGTATGGGTTTCCTACCTCTGACTTTTATGATTTTATTACCATTTTCGCTTATCGGCCAACGTAAATCAAAGTTGAGTTGGTTTGCTGTTTCTTCAAGCCATCGTTTTTTGAACTCTGCACCATCTCTTCACAACCGCTTTCCTCCAGTTTGCGCATGAGTCAGGGCTGACACTGAGCAACCCGTGGACCTTACTATTTTCAAGCATCGTAGAGTTGCCGCAGCTACCGGCACATTGACACTTAGTTGATGCACGAGGGTTGGGGCCACAGAAGCTCCGTCCGCATGCTCAAAGTAGCACACCCAACATAACAAACCCTCGACCTTCTTAAATGTGGAGATTATGTCTAGTTATATGCAAGTGGACATATCGTTAATCAAGCCGCTTTGCCTTTATAGGTGCACCGACTACACAGCAGCCAGATGTACTTAAGGCAGAAGCAAACTCGGACCTCTAGCACTCAGCCCTATCGACTTTGTCACCATTCATGCAGTAACAAGTTGACTAAGCAACATCAACGTCAGGGAGGGTGGGAAAGAGGGTCTCTGCTTTGGTTAAATGGCCGGTATTTTTAAGATCTGATCCCTCATGCGTTCGTTGTGAAGGAAAGATGAAGACAGGTAAACCCAGCTGGGTCCCACGCAACCAAAACGGCTGAAAAATGATGAGGTTACTCCCAATGGATTGGATGGCTTGGAGCCAATGGCAGTGTCCAATCGGCTAGCGCTCTAAGACATGCACTGCCAGCCTGCGTCGACTTGTCTTTACCTTCAAAGCAAAGCAGCAGCACAACGCAACTTGAATCTACTGCTATTTCACCAACCACCCCAACGTGCAACAATTTTTGCTTGATGTCCTGCCAAAGATATTTCAGCTGCTGTCCAATCACAGGTCCGGCAAACATTCCAACCTGTGGGTACTTCCCCATATTTCAAAATACTTCTCTTCTCCAGCAACCTGCTGCAGCCGAATCTACCATTGCAGAGCAAACTTCCCTACAACGTTAACCGGAAGCAAGCCATACATTATTAGAGGCACAATGACAGATTTGACGCAGAATTCTCCTCATGCGGTGCCAAATTGAAGGATTGGAGAAATGCCGTGATGTGAAAATGTCTATCAGTGTGAATGAACGCGAAGTACTTGACAGACGCATGGGTTGTTCAAGTGTTGGGATGTTACGAAAAGTTGTTTGGCAGTCAGCTGTTGGTGTGCAGTGAGCAAGTGCCCATAATCGATTCGCCTAAGCTGGTAATACTTTTGACCCTTCTGGAAGGTCAAGATATGGCTCCGGAATAAGACTGAAAAGAAAAGTGAGCAACGTACACGCACACACGCAAAAACTCGGGCAAACTGATAGACAGTCGTAGGCTCATAGTGGAAAGGGGGCAGGTGGTTCAGAGTGGAAATCACACAATCTTATCCATCATTGTAGAGCACTGGTTAGAGAGATTCACAAAAGCGAACATATGGCCAGGCAGTTGGATCGGCGGGCAGAACCATTAAATTGCAACATAAACCGTATAAGATATACAAAGTTGTACAGAACAAAACAGGGCGACTAAAAGGAAGGCATAAGTAGAGAGCGTAGTTGAGTCATATCTAGTTAGATCTGTGGTATCGCTATTTAGACCGCAAACCTACACGTTGTTTGATCATGTTGCTATCGGGATTGAGGCTAGGAGAGGAACAAAATGGAGCCCATAAAGATATCGCCGAAAGGCGATGGGGTGGGAGTGAAAAAGGCTAGAGGTGCGTGCAGAGGGCGGGGACAGAGACGGTCTTGCGCTAGCAAAGTAGAAAGGTAAAAGAAAGCGTTTGATTACGATGAATGCGAGGGGCACCAACAGTAAGACAAAATGCAAGTCTCGTACGTTTAAGCTAGTAAAACGTGTTAGGAGGTTGGGAAAACACTCTACGAAGATGCTTTGGAGCCTGTGTGCCTTGACTTCCAATGTCTGTGAGAAAGAAAGAAAGAGTCGCATTTCACACTTCATTGAATTGTGTCGATCTAGCCAGGCCTATACTTGCTTGCCATTCTGCAATGCTTTTACATTGCTTGCCAACTCGTTTAGCGTCCACAAATGAGCATCACTAAATCCACTTTGACGCTTTGCTAAGCAGAGGTAATAAATTTAGTGATGGTGAAAACAGGACAAAATTTGCTCCAGTCTGTTGCTGCTTATCATCGCTTCATGTGATGGGACATGAGTTACTTGCTTCTAGAGAACAAGCGCTGTGGCAATAGCTTGTCTTCTTTAGGAATTTTAGTGGACCCATGCAGGCCATGCTAGCAGTCTGTGGAGAAACATCGTGACCGGCACTATTTTAAGGTTCGACTTTGGGCGTGGATGTGTGCAAGATGTTGCTTGCAGGGATCGTGGAATATTTTGGACAGTCGCAAAGCCTTTATCCAACGCAGAGGTCATATTTTACCTCAAATGACAGGATTCTGCATGAAAATGTCTCCGATTTTGCTTGCGTTGACAGCGATTGCCACCTTTCTTTTGTTATGAGTACTTATGCCAAAGACCGTTTCTTGAAATGGACCACTTTTGCCAACTGGCTGCTCAGGCACCTACGTTGACTTCAGCGCGCCGTTCCTTTGAAAATAACCAAACCATTTTGCATTTACGCAAAGCTACTCAACTCTTCCTCCTAGGACAAAATCATCGAAGATATCACCATTGATTCCAAGGGGCTGGCATTATCTGAGAGATGCCGTAATGCGATAAAGAGAAGCTAAGCGAGAGGCAAATCATCGGAGCTGTTGCAGAGTAATTCAATTGGTGCAGCTAGTGCTTTTATAATAACTGGCTCGAATTCCAACTAACTAAACAGCTGGTTCAGTTGAAAGTGGAGGTTAGTTGAATTAGGGTTGTCGAACAGATTAGCAGGGGCGTCAAGTAGCAGGATTTCCTCGCAAGTTCTGTTACCATGCATACGACAGTTTAATTTGCAAGGCCAATTTTGTTTATTTTAGGTTCAGTTACTCCAAGTGAGTTGCTTATTTGCTTAGTTGTAACTTTCACACTCAACAATTGCTTAAGGTAAGATGCATTTGTTAGGACCCACTACGATTTAGCACCAAAACAGGAATGCTTTAGGTGGGTTTGAGGTCGTTCGAGCAGCAACTTGCGACGCGTTGGCAATGAGATTCATGTCCAACCGCGAGAAGGATTATTCATCACGGTTAGGTGCTGATTTTAAGCTGTTGATCTAGCCATTTCGTCCATGCGAAATCGATTTGGAAATAACTATATCTCTGACTGAACAACGAATTGACGTGCAAAGTAGTCTTACCTCTGATTGGCATCTCCACCGACCGCATTGATGGCTTCAGAGTCTTCGTCGCTTCAATACGCGATACGCTGTCCCACATTGACTCGCACCTGCATAATGGCAAGAGCTGGAGAACATGGACGAGGAGGAAAGTAATGGCTCTCTCGTCTTTTGCTAGTAGCTAAACATTCGTATTTCTCCCATCTTCGATTGCATTTGCATTCTATGAATAGAATGCATAAGTTTATAGCATGACTGTAAACATGTCAACCACTAGACCCTTGATTGTCTAAAACCGGATCGTCGGAATCTAGATCTACGCGCGATGCTAAACTGTGCCCCATGCTATCTAAAATCGTTTGAGCTTTAATAAAAGCTGCGAAGCAGTTGGAACTGATTCACCACCAACTTGTTTGACCGCATATGCACCAAAGATAATCAGTTGACCTCTTATATAGACTGGATAACGAAATCTCTCCCGCCACTAATCGCCAAGTTACAGGCCATTTTCGATGTGCTCTGCAGCCCAAAAATGAGCTGCCGCTAAACCATCCCTGCATAAAATATGAACGCTGGAATTGGTGCTCCTCCAGGACCGTTCAGTTTTGCGACTTCGTACTTTACGCAAAGCTCTCCAAGAGAAAACTTTTAACCAACATTCATACCTTCGTCAACAATTGAAAGTGATTTTTACCAAATGCACGCAACGAGCACTGCAAGAGTTGGAACAGTAAAGCGCAACCATCGCAAACATCGAATGAAAGATAGCGAAGGTCAGTCCACAGGTATTCCATGGAGAAAGCGAATGATTCGCTTCACTAGCTCTATGTAGTCCTCCATATTCTTGTCCTTGTCCTCCAAGTTCTCGCTTGTTGCAGCACCAGGCGAATATTTTGGCTGCTTTTGCCTCGACAACGTATCATCGCCCTTCCTCTAGGGAGTTTCCTTCAATGGTTTTACTGCTTGTTGGCATTCCCTTTGGCATCGGGAGCTCTCGGTAGTGCTTGAGCTTTCATTGCAACTTCTGTCCCACAGGCCGGATGATAGATAGCCTCTTCCTGTGTCGCAAGCCCTTGACTGCGTTACTGACGTGTCGTTGTCCGGACATTTTCCACTGGCCTTCTTAGTTAGATGTCGCTGTTTCCGGGACCATAACCTAACCTAACGAGAAAGCCAAGAGTATGCTTAGCTTTAGACGACTCAGTAGTATGCATTCAAGCACTGCGAGCCAAAAGCTGTCTGTTAATCAATTTAGATTGGCGCCATAACGTTGCACAAACTTCAGTCGCTGTCGATTTGGCGCGATGCGGCAGTTTTTTTTGCGTTTGCTCACACTCATATAGTTATTCCGTTCAAGAGTTGCATCAATTCATCATTTTGGTAGGAGTATAAGAGAATCCTGTAACTGCCTTGTCTTTGTGACTCGCGCACTGTTTAGCGTAATTGAGATTCTTCTAAAATTGTCTGCGTGAGGAGATTCGCTAAACCAGGCACAGATACGACTAGAGGTTCAGTTTGATTTGTTCGCGTTATTCGTCGGCAATGAGCGAACCTCTCGCCTTTGCTAATACCTCTTATGCTCCTAGGGTGAGAATAAATTGCTACACATGAATTTTCACTGTCCTCTTGTGCATCCATAGATTTAATGTGCGTTTTCATTTTGGGCAGAAGCATACCATAATCATTCCATCATTTATCATTGCCATTACTATGGTATTCGCGTTGGTGAAGTACACATGATTGTGCTGAGGGGGTGAAATAACTGGCAAATTAACAACTTATTTACTTAGGACCTAGCTTGTCTCTTGTGCTGTTGCGATCTTTGCAAAACTTCCTGTGTCGAGGACCTTGATGATGGCTTGACCATATGTTCAGCTTTGAGGCGAGTTGGTGGCTGGACGAGGCAAGTGCAGCAGAAGTGGAAGAAGGATTGGTTGGTGGAAGCTTTGGCATCACCACACAGTCTGCGAATTGCAGCTCGCCCTAACGCTTACTTGATAAGGCGTTCTCTTCTATTTGTTGTCATTTTCAACGATGTTAGCGTTGCAATGCACCTGACATCCACGCACCGGCTCTTCCGTTAAATGGTCCTATTAATCTTTGATGCAGCAAAAATACTGTAGTGGCGGCGGTGGTGGTGAGTATGCACTAGATGTAATCGTGAGGCGGTAAGCTCTTCAAGCTTATAAATTAAATGGTAGAGGCCCATTTTCCTTGATTGTGCGATGTGTATGCCGGCGTGGGAGACAGCGGTGAACGCTGGATAGCATTGCGGTAAGTGTAACACTTTATGTTGTTGATGGAGACAAGTATTGGGTGAGTGCGGCATGGGTGCGAGCTGAGCAGAATAACTGGAGTGTAGCACTGATGGATTTTGGAAGAAGGGGGTAAGTTGCATTGGTGATGTCGTCGGCACTAAAAGAATGGGAAAATAAGATTAAGTAGTGTGACAAACCCACTCTAGAGGGCCCCTCTTATGGATTCAGGTGTGCGTGTATATGTGTTTCCGGCTTATAGTCTGAGGTGAAAATTTCTCCTTTTACTGTCCACAGCTTTTCATGGCATACAAATTAATGTATAATGATATTTTCACGTCCGTCTCAACCCGTTTCCATTTTCGCAAACTTGTGCGTGTGCACAGGAATTCTTTCTGTATCTGGAATTCACAACGGAAATCGGACTAGTTTTGGCTGCTTCTGAGATGGCAGCGCTTATATAATTTCGTTCGCTTTGCAGTCCTAGGGGTATTTAAGTCAGATTTGTAAGTTAGGGATGTTTGCATAAGGAAAGAGTGGTGCTTCTGTAGATAGCGCCACATTCGCTGAACGGGAAGACAAGGAGGGGAACTTGACAAAATTTTGGCTTTGCATAATGCCAAGGTGGTTGCGAGTCTAAAGTATGGCAAGAGGGAATTTTTGTTTTCGCCAAAGAACTATTTTGTGAGAGGCATTCAGGCGCGATCGGGGTGAAGAAAGTGTCAGTTTTATCAGCCGCCTCACAGCCATTACCGTTATTCGCAACGCTAGCCACGTGACGCTCCTCAGAGTCATCGTCGTCGTTAATCACGGGCTGATTATCCTGCCTGCCATCAATGAAACGCAGTGTTATCGACGGCAGCAATAATGGCAGGAGGAACGTGGTCGCAGAATCGGATTCATTAGAAGACACTGCGACTACAGTAGGGGCCTTTGAACTCTTTATTGTTGACGGCGACGGCTTTAGTTTCAAAGCAATCGTTAGAGGCGCAAATACTGTGATTAAGAGTTCCATGCTCATCCTCTTCTGAGCATTGTGGACCATTACTTCGCGCTGGTCATAGGCAGGCATGCAGTATGGCTGCGTGCTTAGAGGAGGCCTCTAACATTATGAAAGGCTTGTCGCGAAGTATATGCAGGCATGTGGGTGCTAGGCAGAGAGGCTAGCAAGAGGGAGGATTTAGGAAAAAGGGACCTCAACAATTATTTACACATGGGAAAGTATATTTTGCATTTTTGTGAGATCCTGTCATAGTCGTGCAATTACACTGCTTTTAATTGTTCTTTTTTATCGATTTAAGACTGTAACCAGTTTTTGAGGGCTCTGTTTGCTGCAGCAACAACGCCAACAGTGAAGTCGATGCGAGGCATTCAAAACTTCGTTGATACGCTTCCAACCCAAATCCATGGGTGCCGACGTAACACAGCCGCTCTTTCGGCATTTCTACATCCTATTTCTAGTGGCACCTGCACCCTTCCAGCCACAGAGCTTGAAACCTGCCTACCTTTTTGCCTTTCATCGACATAAATGCCGGTGCATTTAACAATCGACATGGCATTAATGTTTTCACTTCCTTCCAGAAGGCTTCTATTCGCCTTATTTAAGCTCATTCTTCTGACACCTTAGCGATTAAGGAATGTGCATTTTCCACTAGCTCAATGCTTTCTGTGAGCACTGAAGACAGATTCGTCTCGGCCAGTCTCATATATTGACTGCATGCCGTTAGTCTAGGAAGGGGCAGGCAAACAGATCGACAGTTGAGGAAGTCGGCAGGCAGGTGTGCAAGTGTGGTCGCAGAATCGGATCTATGCGAAGATACAGAAACCACACTAGGGGGCCTTTGAACTCTTAATTGTTGACACATTTAGTTGCGTGTGGATTTATCACAGCGGCTGTTTTAATCCATCGATTAAGCCAATCGACAAAGGTAAATCAACGAAAATAAAGTAGCCTTTTTGGAAAACTGGAACTTAGATTAACCTGGAGCACTGAAGACTAGGCATCTAAACAAATTTACACGAAAATGCTTGCATGGTCCATGGTGAACCCGTCATGAGAGTTCCGGCAATTGGCATAAACACTACTCTGTGTAACGAATGAATAAATTTGCGGAGACAACGAGTCTGCATAACATTTTCAAGTCTCAGTTGTGGTTCTAAATACAGTATCCCTTCTATCCGATTAGTGTTGCCTCGACTTTATCATTGCAATGGTTAGGATAAATGATATTGAATTCAACTAGCTCCATTGTCGGTCCGAAATATATCGGTGCCTCTCACACGCTTTATTATCGGTGAAAAGGCTATATAGGGCCTGCGGGGTCTCTGCACCCTGCATGTGGATTACTCCTATGCAAAGTTAAATAGCGTACTCATCGTCGATTCATGCCATCCCCTTATCTCTGAGCTTGACCACTCTTACGACATCACTCCAGCAGTGAGACCACCTAGAAAGTTAAACTGCACAGGAACTTCCTGCTACACAGCTGCTGAACTAGGAAATTCGGGCAAAAAGCAAGACTAAATTACTCTTATCTTCCCTACAGTCACCACCATCAAGTCACAGCAGATATATGACGGAATGACCCTCAGCTTATGAGTGTTCATTTGCTTAAAACGTAAAGACCCCTGCGGCAATTCCTTAAACCATGCTCTTAACGCGATCTCACGAAACATTTGAATGTCCAATGGTGCTAAGTGCCTTTGCATCAACAACGACGTAAGGGAGAAGATGTGATGGCATGCTAGACGCAATCACTATGCCAGTACTTCGAGTTCGATATCTGTCTAGTTGTAGTTAATTCCATCCTCAAACGCTTTAACTCTTCCCCACTCCCTACTATCTATAATATGCGCAAGAATGGAGGATGTCAGGTAATAGTTGAGCAACCGAACCGCGGGGAATTGGTGAAAGCTGAATTGCCCATGGAGGGCACCTTCCCGAGTTCCACTGTTAGCATTTTCTAAAAAAGCTAACGAAGTTGACGTCATGGTCCAGTCAGCCGTGGCTTCTAGTGGGTGACATCACGCAAACCTACCAGTTTGGATAGCCCATAGCATAGCAGATGAATGCCTTTCTCCTTGCTACTCCTTGCATTAGCAGAGGAAGGCAGCGCACGGGTAACAAATATAAAATACATATGAAAAAGTGATTGAAATTTATCTGCTTTTGATCCATTCTAACAGTCATCGCGAAAGTTATACCATGCGCATTAGTGACTTTCAGTTTTGCGCAGCTGATTTACAATTGAGGGACATTTTAAAATAAGCCATCCGATGTTGGCCTCTCAAAGGGTTAAAATATTTATCGTTTCAAATATTTTTTTCATATCCGCATCCAACTGCACGGCATGGTGTCGTATCGAATTGAGGGGTGCATACCCTGAGACTGAATTGCTCGTGCAATTGAGCGGCTAAATAATGTGAGGGAAAAATTTTCGAAAAGCATGCATTGTCGTGCGCGGCCACGTGGACATATGTGCATAATGCGCAGAAAGAGCTATTGATAGAAGGCCTAATTGCGGTAACGGCGTAACAGTGAGTAAAGTTGGCTTCTGCTTTCTTCAAGTATGATGCATGCAATGCGTCCATCATTTGCCTTCGAAATCTCTACATACGTTTCGAGCAGCATCTCAGATAGGAACAAGGCTAGGAGGTGATATTAAGATCACCACGGTCATTATTAAGGTGTAGACTTCGCTTAGCTGCATGATTGATAATGCAGGTGGTGACGAACTAATTTCTTTACACCTAAGTTAACGTACCCTTCTTACTTGTAAAATGGATATAATTATGGCCCTTTATCCCGTTTTGGAGCGAAATGAACATTTAAGTGTTAAAAGTTGAAGGATTCTTTAGTGACCCTTAGCTTTCTCATGTTCAGATTTAATTCGAAAATGACCAAAATGATTCAAATGTAGGAAATAACGATCGCCATCCTGTGCAACTTATGGTATCGCAACTGCAACGATCATGCTTCGCAAATTTTCTTCGCAATAATTCGATCAATTTGGTTGTGAAGAAACAGGCGAAGACAACATGCTCCGACCACTTTGCCTTTTGCTAACTGGGTGACACATTTAAGGGTTTGTGGAGCGAAGATAGTGACCAGTGATATGCGTGAGCATGAGGTTCGATTTCGTCAAAAGCATGAAATCCGCCTACATTTATAGCGCGTATTATTTCGTCAGCCATTTTTACCTATATTTTTCCGCAAACGAGCAATCCACCATTAATACAAAGCAAAACCACTGTGAAAAGGTAATAAAATAAGAAGAAAACGATGCAAAGTCCAGAAGCCTGTAATTACAATGTGCGGAAATTTCTGGCTTTCGTTCCACAATCAAACACGTGTTGCGGCAGTCAAAACTAGCGCCTACACGAGTGGCGGTGGCGGGAAGTTCAGGGATGCATGTCTGCCTAATTGCATGAAACTCAACCACTCTGCAGCTCACTTTGCAGCCATGCGATTTCTTGTCGCACTAAGTCGCATCACTGAGCCCTGCATCTGATAGTACGGGTTAGGATCATGTTACTACGGTGGTCTATATGATGCAAAATGCATGTCCGTACCAACAGCTTGAGGATGTTGAATTCCAAACGGCATGGGTGGCTTATTTCGCTGCCAATACAGGACTGGGACTCATAGCTTAATTGCATGGTACTCACCTAGCTGAAAAGTCGCCAGCCGTCGGACTGTGACCAATGGTTAAGCTGCCGGTATAGTGAACTCGAAAGCTGCGGATATGGCCTCACCCATCAGTTCCTAAGGTCAGGGCACGACCTGACAACTTAACTACTAATTTTTCTATTCTTTCTGAATGATTTAAATCCATTTTGGGAATACTGAATGCTGAATTGATATGCTTTTCCCCAAATTTGGTTCTTTACTAACTTGATTTTATTTTACTCCTAAATGATTTGGCATATGGTCCAGTGAAATTTTATACCATGTACCTTTGGGCAGATAACATTAAATTACCTCCTCAAGGGGTGAGATATGCAATTAGTGTCAGGAAATATGGCGCATTTATTGTTGCTTATGAGATACCAACACACTGACTAAAATCCAATGCGCTGTAGTCATGACATCGCTAATTTAGGATTGATGGTCAAGTCCCGACACCCTTAGGGCATCTTAAATGGAATTCACAGTTGAGATCTTATTCAAGGTTTAATCTAAAAATTGGTCAAGGTGTCAGCAGCAATGAAGAAGCTTGGTGTCCTAGGAGTCAAAGGGAGCAATAACATTTGAGCGGAACGGCCTGCATTGGCATTATGATACGCGCTAACCTATCGCATGTCTTTAATGCGACAATCGCAAATTTATAAATTGCTTATAGCCTTGTTTTATAAGAGTACGTCTGTTTTAACGAATTAGACATACAAGCCACCGGCACCAAGCACTTCATTCAGTCCTAAAACATTTTCTGATAACTAATGCAGTGGGTATTTGAGACAGATCTCCGCGTCAACAAAGTAGTGCCCATTCCCATACTGATTGTTGCTGTATTCAACCATGCTTATGCACAAGACGAAACTACTGTGATATATTTGCTGGTTATCCTCTCCTTCTACCGCGAACCCGTGTGAACCGAGCTAAGTGGATGAGCGCTTAGCGGTACTGACCAGTGTACAAGGTTTGAATTTAAATGAAATCGGAACCATAAAGCAAAAAGCTAATCCGAATTTTGACGCAAGGTGTCTAACGACGAATACACTACGCATCTATATGTCTGAACTTGAACGTGTAGGCAAAATTGAAAAGCTGCATGCTAACTATTCTTGCTTATGTGCTGCTTTGTCCTCCTGAACACAAAATCGCATAGGAATGCAATATGGGCAATCGTTTATTTTTTAAACAAAATTAACAACCTGAGCCTGAGGCCAATCTAACAGAAGCGCCAAATCGCTATCGCGGTCTATAATCATGCCATGATTGATATCATTTCATCCCTAATTCGCATTTCAAAATCCCTACCATTATTTTTAATGTTTGCTGCCCAAACATTCAGCTGAGAAGGCAGCTGGAAACATGGCGTTAGGTGGACCTGTTTGTTGCGATGACAACCAGCCAGTCATTTTCGATGGCAAGTAGAAGCCTAGCAAGTAAACAGGCAAGCTAACGTTAAACTTTTTGGAATTGTAAAGAGCTGTGAGACATGCAAAGCACATGGCACCAAACAATTAATAAAAATAGAAATAGCAAATAGTTATGACCACAGTAATGGCTGAATCGCACGCGTTCCTCCCATTTTATCCAAACCACAAACTGCTGCGTAGCATTCTGTTCAAAGAAGATTCATTTTTTAAATCCCCTACTGGCACTGCTACAGTTTAGTACCATGAAGCATTTTATTAACCCATTTAAGTGAGCTTGCTTAAGTGCACAGAGGCGCATCATGCAATTCAAAGGCCTTGCGATGGTGGTTGCAAAACACATTTCTTCGGCATTAGGTGACGTTCTTGAAAGTGGAATATATGTTCTGTCATCCTTATAGATACTTTCTGATGGCTCCAGCATCTGGATAGCATTCACGGATCTGCAATTCCCCCACCTGCTATGAATTGCGGTATTATCAATGCGAGCACAATCCAAGCGAATTTCAAGCTCTAATTGAGCTCACAGGGGACTTGCGAATAGAATGCTCACTGTTTACGGCTGGATGACACTTCATGATGCCCTATTAAAGTTGTGCAACAGAAGATAATATGTGATAATATGTGTTAGAAAGACCGGTTAATTCGTAAGCAAATCAGAGGCGTGATCGCTGCCTTGGCGCCAAAAAGCAAACAGTTCTAAAGCCTAGAGTCATTTTTGCTTGCTTTCCCAGTCTTCGAAGCATAGGTGGAACAAAACAGCATAAGAAACGGATGCAAGCAAGTCAATCTCACGACCTATTTTGAAGTCGTGCATGCAGCCAGCCACTTAGCACATAAGGCAGGCTTAAGGTGCATAAACCACATTTTTTTCCGTAGTGCAGTTTGCCGCTCTGCAAACGTGTTCATCTTAGCTTTCAACCAGGCCATATAGGCACGCACGCCTTGGCTTATTTAACGTCATCCATAAGGGGACAAGGATTTAGGCGTCAGTGTGCGGTGCTTGAACTTGTGTGCGGCTACAATATACTTGCTACTTATTACTCAAAAAGTTTCAAGTTCTGCACCACTAAAGCATTGATCTTACGACAAAACCCCCTCGCTACGAGCCAAAAAGTTAACGTTGAAATCAGTAAAAGAAGATACGAAATCGGCATTGACACAGTTGATCTGGTTACGCGTGTTAATGGCGATTTAGGACCAGAAGTGCATGGATGTCGACGGGAATTGACCAAGCACAAAATGTTACAAATACACAAGTACGAATATGATATTCGCAGTGGCTCTTCGCCGGGCCTCAAGGTGACATAATCACTGCATCTTCTTGGATCTAGGGAGCAAGAAGACAGGATTAGCGTGCAACATCACCTCTTCTAAGGGAGAACAATGACAATTTTAAAGGAAGGCAGATTATAAGGCCAGGTTTGGTTCATCAGTCACCACTTTCATCGCTCTGTTAGGGGCGACACAGCGTTGTTAGGCATTCCATGTCACATTTTGGTGGCAATTTCCCATGCGGATCAAAACACTTTATTTAGGGCGTGTAAGTGCTAAATGTTTGTGAGCGCATAAGAGCGGGTTGAAGGGATCATCCTCCGGAAAAGCTCTAACTTCTTTACTCTTAAAGACTTTATGTGGCTAGCATTAGGGAACTCAAATATTGCGTAAAACAGTGGAATAATTTTACTTGAGCTTATTATGGCAAGAATAAACTAGATTCTTTCCCCGAGAATGCATAACAGCGTTAACATAACAGCATAACAGCATAACAGTGTTCACCCTGATTTAGAGAAGCGTTGGGGCTAGTGTAGTACTCCTCTACATTGTTTCATGTCATAAATCACATTGGCACACATTCCAGTCTCTAAAGAGTTTACAAGCACATTGGACGATAGCTGGAGTGGTTGAGAGTCAGATCGATCTTTTCTACCTTGAAGCTGCACTTTTTTCTAATATTTCCAATACAACAGAACAGGTAGGAGTAATGAAGCTGGGCTGGGGAAAAGCAACTACGTGCCCTTTATGAGGTGGTTAGGAGTCAACGCAAAAAATTGCAGCATTACCACTAAATAAGGTTATAAGTTAAGTGACGGGTTTGATTTGGGACGTAAGTAATACCTCAGTGCTGCTCTAGTCTGAATTTCTGTGGTACAATTGCGCTTAAGAGGTAAAATGGGACATAATAGGGAGAAACCGTAAAATCACTTATTTATTCAAGTTCAAGAGGCAAATCCAAGATGCTGTTGTGAATAATTATGCCTAAATTGAGAAATAGATGGCTCTTATAATAAGTATTTACAGACCGACTCATCTTGAACATCGTTTTAATCACCTTGCGGCGTATTAACTGCATAATGCAGCCATTTCCTGGCTTTAAGTTTCACCCGAATAGTACGGGCGCAGTTAGTTGTATTGACACTTTTAGCAGAGACGCGTGCCTTGAGAAAGGTAGATATGCCTTAACAAGAGAAGCTTTAATGTTTGAGCTTAAAGAAATATTTAATAATAAATCGAATATTTTCTTCAATTCCGTAAGATCCGCCAATAAAAAACGTCACTATTAAAATACAAGTGCATAAAAGAAACAAAACACATTACAGAAATCTCTTCGATGAACTGTGAGTGTATGGGGAAGAAACTTATTCATTTTAATTGTACCTATTGTTGTACCTATTGTTTTAATTGTACCTATTGTACCTATTGTACCTATTCATTTTAATTGTACCTATTTTAATTGTACCTATTGTACCTATTGTACCTATTGCCAAACATATTCAGAATGGCGTGCACGCACGAACTCAAAATGTTCCTTTGAATAGCATAAACATCTAATTAAACTTCCACTAAGTCATAAATTAGTGCAGCTACTGAATGAGTAGTCGCGATCATATTTCCCTCCATTGAAGACAGCTCTCGGCTACCAAGGCTTACTAGTGGTATCCCCTTTGGCCTTAATGCAAACTGTCCTGGTTACATTCTGCACAGATATTCCCCACTTATCCACTCAAGTAGCAACTACTTCCCTGTTACCTGCATCAACCCTGAGACGACCAAAAAATGACACAAGTCTTAGTCATTATGCAACCAAGGTCAGGACTGTCGCTTCTACTAGGCTTAAAAACGCATCGGGTGGCCGCAGCACACACCCTTATGCAACATCTTTCACGATTGGTGGCGGTTACTTTACTCCTACCTTATTTGGCGCCTTGGACCAATAACCTTCTCGGAACTGGTGTAATTTTGGTAAATGTTGCTTTCATTTCCTTAGCAAGAGACAATTAATTGATAGTGCCGGGGACCACACGGTGAGGGAGACATTGAAGGTACCCGCTAAACAAATCTAGCCAAATGCAAACTGTTTTTAGTAAAGAAAAGGTTGTTGGTGTGAGGACTTGCATCTCTCAACCACGAAGCGAATGGATAGAGATCATAATGAGGAAATGAAATGAAAGGAAATTTTCTTCGAATGTGCGTTGAAAGTGCTCATTCAATTAACGGGTGAATCTTATCCTTCACTTAGTTTTCAATGCTAAATGCATTCGCGTATATGACCACCTTAATAAAATCAAAAAGCGCAAAAAATTTCGCTCGCCTCACAATTTACCATCAGGGCAGCAGCCCGGAATATAGTGAGACACGAAGTGCTTTGCATCCACAACTAATGTCGCATATATGTGAATGCTCGACAGACATATCAGCCTCCGAGAAAACAATTGCTTGACCTGCAAAGCGATTTCTATGCCATGTGAGAAGTACTATTTACACACATAGCCATTTGTTTCCAGTTTTCAGTCGAGAAAAAGTTTTGGACCTAAAAGCATGAAATCACTTAAAGGCGGGGAGAAGCATCTTGGCATGATTTAAAAATTTGTTACAATTGAAGTAATGCACTTACAAAGATGCGCTTATACAAATTTATGTTTTTTCGCTAATTTATTAAAGCAAAAGCGAATAACGAACCATGGCAGTTCCTTTTGCGGATAAACAAATAAGAAAGCAGCTTATGCGTCATCTCTATTAGACGCGTTTAGATGGGTTTGAATTTTATCCAGCAAATCTCTTCTCGATATAACACGATGCCGCTTAATGTAATTCTCATTTGCTCCACTAAATGCTAAGACTATTGGAATAGGAAAAAAAGAGGAAGAAGTATTTCTCGTACTACAAGTCACTTCAACATAACAGGCAGTCTATTTTAAAGGGCTTCTTATTGCGCTTTTGATATTATCAAAGGAAGGGTGCTTGTGTCATTACTCAAAGCGCTAAACTGCACCTGTTTATGGAACAGATGTTAGGTATTCGTAAGATGAAATGCTTTCCTAAACGGACATCTGGGGTTGAACAAGTAATCGAACAGGCTAGGAGCGGCAACTTCGACATTTCAAAGCCTTCCGCAGCAAACATTAAGAAATCTCCTAACGACCTTGAACTTTACTTTAATGCAAGCTAAGGCATATTTGTGGCTAGAGGTTTGTTTTATCCCCGACCATGCAACGAGCAGCTGGCTCTGCTTTTACTTAGCGTCGTCTATAATGGCTCTAGATTATCCCGCCTCTTTTTCGTCTCCATCTCAATTAAATCGCTGCAGTGGATCTTACAATAGGGTTGCCGTGGTGGATTTGTCAATTGAAGCCTTGGACTTATAAAATAAACCAATGGATTGATCACTGCGCTGTTTAAACATTCCATACAGCATAAACGCCTCAATCATCTGAACCTTTGTGCACAGCGCACAGTGCTCTTTTGTCTGAGCATAAGCAGATTTTTAAAGCACTTCAATTGGAACGCACAAATGCTGATAACTCGATAGGTGATGCGATGGCAGTAGCCTGCAACGCTGTTGATGACTTGGCGAATGAAAATGACACAAAGGACAACAGCTCTGACAGCCAGACAATCTCAAATGCCACAAGCAATGGAGGCCCGCGCAAAGACGTACCAACCGGTATGAGGGTGTGAGCAATGTGGGAAAACACAACAGTGTTGCCTCTCCCCTTAGGCACAGACGGTGTCATTCGTGTATTATTGAGTGCGGTTTCTGTCACAGGACGTTTGGAAGCATGTGAGCGCACCCACACAGGCAAAAAGCCCTTTGTTTGCGGATCGGTCACTGAATTCTCCATTTATTGCACTAGTAAGGGTTGAATGCGGAGCACGCGAAAGAGGATGACGCGTAGTCACTCGAATGAGGGGGTTGCAATCGCCAAAGCTCGCACAAAAGACCATATCAATGGATTGAGAAGCTGCACACAAAAAAAACCAACTAAAATAATCCAAGCGAGAAAAGTTTCTTTAAAACTGCGCGTAATTGCATTGCAGCTTGTGAGCATTAGTTGCAAACTAACAAATAATTTGATGTAGTATGGTTGCAGGGGTTTTTAAATGCAGCAAACAAGGGCAAAATAGTGCTTTGCGACCCATGAACATATTGGTGGTCGTGTCATCCACGCATGCAATGCGAAGCATATTCATGAGTGCTATCATAAGGCCGCATAACTAATTTACCTCATTTGAAGCATCCACCATTTTGACCACGCCATTAAAGGAGGTGATTGACTTTAATGCAACGCAATGTTCAATCATAGCTCACGCTTAATACACCAACCACAGATGCAAGCAGAGAAATTGCGATAAATTTCTCGAAATCATGTCCACTTCATAACTTCATTATGGATGTGCCAATTCGCCCTCCTTAAGGTAAGTGTTAAAATTTCTTAAGAAACACTCAAAGTCATTCATGTTCGCATTTTGAGGTTTGTAAATTATATTGTGGCAATTACTGGAAGTCCGATTTGTCATTACCCAAGCCTCAGTCGTTATAGTCAGTGGCGGTTTTCGCCATCCAGCTGCAGCGTTTGTCCGTCGAACCCACCAACGTCACTACAAACAGCCTCGACTCCAACAATAGGGCCACTTGAGGTAAAGAACTGGAATACCATCCTTTATACATCGCCTGTCAACGGGCTTAAAGGCCTCGCGACATATTTTCAATAATGCTTTCGCCATATCCCTTTCTGTGCGACTACCTCTGTACATTTGATCGCAAAGTGGCTGACAAATATTTTATTTCTACAGGGCATGTGCAAGGAGTACTGACATCAAATCAAGCTTCAGAATGCCAACCACAATGGCTTTGACAAATTCTACACTGTCATAATCTTTCGTCGCCTACCTTGGTTTATGCACACATAACATTGCTATGAATGCGTAGAACCGTGACTCTGAATTCAACGGTTGACACCTATCACCACTAATGAGCTTCTTTTAGCCAAACATGGAATCACTAAGATCTTGTGCGAGGCGAAGAAATGAAGTCCGAAGCGCCACCATCCAGCTATAAGTGGTGTCTCACACTGTCTCCCCGTGAGAGTGGAAGGAGCTCCCTGGATCAGCATCAATTTCACCATTCGGACCCATTTAATGCATCACCACTGGAGAATGTCGCTTACATCCTCCAGTTTCATTTCATGCAGCAGAAGACAGTCGCACCATACAAGCCCCCAAGCAAGTGTATTTGTCTGACTCGTTTAGCGCAAACCAGGTAAGCACAAGGAAATTTCGCACAGATGATTTCGTTGTCCAGCATCATCTCCAGTCCACCAAATTATCAGAAGCAACATGTAACTGGCTTCCTGATCGTACACCGTAGTCTGATATGCCCTTATTTGTCTTCAGATTAATCGCGAACATATGTAGCACGTTATTCAGAGCACAACAAATTATGCAAGTAGGTACTATATGGATCGGAAACCAAAATTTCCTGCAGGCGCGAAGTCCTGATCGGCCCATCGAAATGTGCACTCCAAGGCTGGATTAAAGAGACAATAAGAAAGTCCTCAGTAATGTTTCACAGGAAACACCGACAATCCAGTCTGTACTTGTTTATGATCACTGGCGAAAAAAGTGATACGACAAAAAAGCGCGGTTCAAACATTGCACTTAAGCGCTAAGTAAGAAAAAAATATAAATTAGCTGTGCAATGTAGAAATAAACCAGCCGTTAAGGCAGAGCCATTTGCATTTTCATTCCAAAACTTCGACAAGTAACTCACAATCACTCAATGGTTCATGTGTGGTAGCGCCACCTCTAGTGACCCGTCAGGAATGGACTCCACATCGTCCTCACAATGTGATCCTTATGCGGATCCTGAAAATAGGTAGTCGAATTATTCGGCTGTGCCAGCTGAGGGCTCTCCTTTTGTGGCACGAATTGCGCTAAGGAGACCGGATCTCGATCGAATGTTTTCCTCTTCAGGAGTCATCCCCATGTCGTCTTCGCGATGTGATCCTAATGTGCAGTCGGTAAGCAGAAAGCCACCTGTTCATGGCTACATCTTCCCGCATTCATTTTTGCTGCGCTCACAACCATGCCATATGCTATACATTTGTGCTTCACTCAGTAGTTCTTAATGTTAGATGAGAGGTGTTCGACGAATACAGGTTTTGTGCAGGAATTATCATCACGCATGCTCGAGAGCCAAAAGAGCTTTTAAAATCAGCACAGTTCTCATCACTCTGCATTGCCCATCATAACAACGCAGCGAGTTGAAGGCGAGTCTTTGGAACATAGCGATGCATTGATGTTTTCTGCAATTGCATCTGCGTGGCTTTTTTTCTGTTAAGTGCTTCACCAAACCGCTAAAATGGTACTGGTGTGGTGCTTACATATCAGTTAGAGTTATTTGACGAGTGGGAATTCGTAGGGATTGCAGATGTATGAGCAAAGCATTTTAAGAGTCAACACATTCCGCCTTTGAGAACTAGCTGACCGTTAGTCTCTCTAAGATTCTACTACATTACGCCGCGCGAATTTGATGCATAATGTTAGAACTAGCAGGGCTCCTCATGGATCTGGAGGCTGTCTCGAGTGGCGCGAGGTTAGCAGCGTGCATGGACATGCACGACTTGTGTAGTAGTTTAACTTTAAAATATTAATGAGCTAATTTACTACTGCTTTAACCTAAATGACAACCGCAGGTGGACGAATCAAGCATGCCCAAGAATTTGCTCGAAACTTTGCTAAAGCCTTCTTGCAGCCTCCAGACAGATTCGATCATCATCAATCTTTCATTTGTGCGTGACGTTTCGGTTAAAGTAAAATGTGCATTGTTCAACTTACCTGCTATATCGCAGAAGCGCGGGGTAACTGTAACGACGTGAAAATGTTGATGAAAAAGGAGACCACTCCTTCCCATGCACTGCTTCCAAATCTACTAACACTACAGTAGTTGCTTTACGTAAGGTCCAAGATGCAGGTTTTAACTGCGATGTATGCCGTCTTTGCTATGAGCTGTTTGGAGACCATAACAGATTTAATCGCATCATTATGGATGCATGCGCTTGCTTAATTTTGCTTAAATTTACTCCGGGCCCAAATTCGTAAAGGTTACAGCTGTACTGCTAATTAGAGCCTTTGTTAAAGCAACAATTGTGAAAATTTGGGCAAGCTTTGTCAGTGTTAAAAGCATGCAGTGTCCGTCTCACAGCGTACATTAGTTTACATGCCCCAAATTTTCCATCTATTCCTTAGAATTCCCGCGAACATATGTGATAGTCCACACTTGTCAACATAACTTGGAACACCACTATTATACGGAATCACTGCATTAGCAACTAAGTTGGTTCAAAACTAGGCCCTCCGACTCATTAAATAAGACCCAAGAGAAGGGTATTTGAGCTTCAGGGATCAATGCCAGTAGACTGCCTGTGGATTGGTTTCGAACGATTATAAACCTTCTAGCATCCATTATTGCTAGCTGATATGGTGCAGAAACTGCCTTGATAAAAAGGCATAATGTACCGCTTTTACTCTCTTTCGGCTCCCTTTCGTAATGATAGGATTCGAGACTTTCATTTGGAGAAGTAGGTTAGCAAACAGCAAGGAGAGTGGGAGCCTTCGTCTTCAGTGCGATTTTGGGTTTATGTCAACGCCTTTTGAAGTGTTGTATTTTCTTTAGTTATTCTGTCTAATTTTTTTGGTCATAGCTGCAACTTATGAGTCATGTGCACTGCACCTGCACGTTCCAGATTTGTTTGGACACTACTCGCACAAACGTTACCATCCGAAAGAAAACGTCCACATTCAATGCACAAATTCGTTGCTCACTGAGTTCTCTTCAGTGCCAAAAGAGCCAATCTAAATATCCAGTTATCTGCGAAGTGAGGTACGACGGCCTATTGAAGAAACCTGAGAGAAATAAGCAAATGATTGGTTTTTCATGCTCATCAAATTCTACGATTTATTCAAAATGGCAGTCAATAAAATCGTGCCTGATTTTCAATCACAGAAAAATGACGAAAAATTGTTAAAGTTGTCCAAACGTTGTTGCTATCTGACGCGACGCAGTGTCGCGAAAGAGAATACTCCACAATTTATCCAAACAATGGTAAATCAGCTATATTCGGGCTCAGCTGTTAATACAGATACTCGCCTGTTGCCATTTTTCATAAAGCAATTTGAATTCCAACGAAACAGAAGTTCATTGGCCATTATTACTTGCAGTACTCTCTGTTGGCAAATGCAAAAGTAAAACTTACTAATTCTATTGATGCAATAATTGTCAATTAATTGCTACAAAAATAATATTCCGCTCAGGTATGAAAATAGAAACAGACGAAGTTGAAATCATTGCTACTTGTTGCAAAGAATGTCTTGTGAAGCTGTAAAATGCCTACATGGATGACATGTGCGCATGTGATCCAGCATTGCCTCCCACGTGGAATAGTCTGCGAAGCATTCTGAACAGAAGAGGAGTATTTCTGTATCCTCCATTCTCTGGACTAAAGCACAGCCCAAAAGCCAAATTTTAGGGCTTATTTTATGACTTCAATCCACATTGTGAATAAGGGCTTTCTGAATACCATTGGATTATCAGAGACGTAAACTCACAAATATGGGTTCCGATGAAATGATTGCGATACGAGTCAAATTGTTCAAATGATGCAAAGCACACAC
The DNA here is from genome assembly GCA_023968675.1 of Taenia pisiformis. Classification (NCBI taxonomy): domain Eukaryota; kingdom Metazoa; phylum Platyhelminthes; class Cestoda; order Cyclophyllidea; family Taeniidae; genus Taenia; species Taenia pisiformis. Next base: position 738,663 of record CM043737.1, on the reverse strand, counting down.
AGCACGTATTGTGGGCATGAGCTATCAATGCGTTTTAAAAGGTGTATGCATTAATTATGACATGCACGAGGACATAGAACACGTGCAATGAAGGACTTTTACATATATTCTCACCTCGCTGATGTCTTAACACCATACTTGCAGTTCGATGCACCCTCCAGCAAACGGGACAATACAAATTTATTTCTACTAAAATGATAAACATTTGCAACTCATATTATAACTGTCATCAATGGCAGTGGACATCGCACGGTAGCGGCATTTAAACCAGAATTGAGGAAGGCAAAGTTGGTCAGAACAAAGCGTGAGTCGGCGATTGATTGATGAAAAGCCAGAGTAGAGCTGCTTAGCACATAGAAGCAAGTTCGATTTAGCAGTGCTGAAGATCGTATGTGGGTATTTGTACAGATGAAATTATGCATACACACGTATAAAAACAATTTTAAATTTAAAGCGCACATAAGTACTATCGCTTTGCATCCCATTAATAAATTTATCGGGCTACCAGATCCCATTACCATATCACACGTATTTCTCCCAGGGTGATGCAAAAATAAGAAATATTAAATGCACAAACACCGGAAGGACAAAAATCGTACCACTTTCCTGCAGCTATTTCGTCTTGTTTACTTGCACGTAGTCGCCTGTCCTTGTTAATTTAACTGAATGTAAATAAATAAACCTTGGAAAATACATCAGTTTCTCTGTCCTCTGTTCTATTCTTTAACTCCATGGACATGGATTGCGGGGGTGTGATTGTTATCGACTAAGCCTTCTTAAGGCTTCCACAAAGAAATTGAGTTAATTGGCCATCCAGAGGTGTCAGGAATATCTTGCATGCCAGGCTTGTGCAGAGATCAGCTGTCTGCCTGCTCTAAATGGCTTGTTTGCTGCATAATCACTCATTTCTACTAGTTGAGGTCCGCAGAACAGACCATTCCCCTGTACCGCCAAGTATCTGTGATGCTGGCGTGCTTCATTATTTTTAAATAAGCTAACTCAGTAAATCTTTCTTATCCTAAACTACTTTGATGCTTCTGCTTAAATTCTTTTATGTTTTTCCTAAAGCCCTTCCTTTCGAAAAGGGGACCAATCACTATTACGTCACTGGGATCTGTGTTTAACACAAGGGGTGGTGCTCGGGCCTCTAATGTAGCAAGAATAAACTTAGTCAATAGCAATGGTTTTAATTTATTTCCATAGACGCTTTAGCATGCTCGTTCTGTAGCTTTAACTTCCTTCAGCTACTTTATAGTTATTCCGCGCTAAAGGCTAATCATCTGTGCAGTCGGTGTTAACTGAGTTCCTGCCTCTTTCTATGGTCTTTTTCCAATATTGCGCTGCTTGAGGAAACCGGATGTGCATGGATGGTGGCGCAGAGTTAAAGGTGCTATTGGTACATTGGATTCGAAACCCGTTCTGTTCCTTGCACATGATTTGGCACCAGCATCAAATTGCCAATTTTTGCAAATTTGGTTCTACTGCCAACAGATGAAACTTGTGGGAGAAATTGTTAAAATTGCTGGTGATGGACTTAGGAAGGTTGATCCCATAACCACGCGTACTACCATTTAATAATCTTGCAAACGTCTTCACCTCATGCCACATACAGATTGAACACCTAGTCTAAGATGAAGGTGGTTTGCTGTCCGAAAGATGGCGTCCACGTTATGTCACCGTGATAAAGTGATAAGGCTGACCATATGTTCCTCGAATCCAGCTGCCTGAAAAAACGACTCGTGATGAGATTGCCGATCGACAGTGCAACGTCAGCGTAAAAGTTCGAAAAGAAAATTTCAAGCTGTTCAATGCAAAGTCTAAACGCTGACCCCGTCTCCTTTGCTCGATTATTAAATCGTACTTTGCACTTCTTTGATAGGCCCTACTGAAATCATATTTACACGAATTCGGAATAAGCCCAAATTGGCATAGGGATCAAGTATGCAAATGCCGTTTGAGGAGATGAGAAGACAGTCCCCTACACAAGGACTATTATGCACACCCACTCGTAACAACTGCTTTAATATTCACACTTTAATCTGCCCTGGACAAGTCGACTATTCTTTTTAATGTTGCGCCGTAAAATAAGTACTGAACTAAATAGATTCGTGGTTATTAGCTCCTAAGGCAACAACGGGACAAACGTTTGGAATGCCCACGAAAATTTCAACTCAAGGGAGGTCACAGTAAAAAGGAATAAATTGTTGAGCACGCAGTCCATCAGTTCCTCAATATCAAGTGCACAGATGATGCCATGCTGACAATTGCCCGCAAAATGAACAAGATTTTGAAGTTTAACTGACCGAAGAAAATGTCTAATTCTCACTAGCTAAAGGAATAGCCTTTCTCGAGAGATAGAATCTAGTCGCCGGCAGACTGCCGGCAGCAATTATTAAAATTTGAATCCAAAAAATACAGTGGTGCAGCAGTGCGGTTGGTCCATATCAATTCCGGGCACATAATAAGGATTCTAGGAGCGTTCAGCTTTTTAATAGAAGGAGTGGGACAAAGCAAGAGGGGAACAGGGGAATCATCAGCACGGATGGCAGCGTTTAAAGACCTCAACTTAATAAAAAGTATATTTTAAAAGTTAGATAATAATTGCGAGTTTTTAATATTTACTTGGTTTCTCAGCAGCAGGGAATTGTGCTAACCGTTCACGCTTTAGCCAATGAGCTTTCCTCAGGGTTGTAGACGCCTGTGGCTTTGATAATTGTAACCCCGGCCTTTGCTACGAAACCCTGACGCAACAAATCATTAACCAGCGAAAGCACCACCGGTTAGAGAGGTTTTCCACCCCGATCAAAGGCATAGCAAAAACGACGAAGAGTGGGCTGAGTTTTGCGGCTGGTAAGCGAATGCACATTTAGATGCTGCACACGAAACGGGGCGCAAATTGTGTGATCATTCAATTTATGGCCAATATTGAGTCACCAGCCATCGTAGCGAAGCTTCACGCCCTGAAGACTAACATCTTAGGTAGGTACTGAAGGCAGCAACTAGAAGGCATTAGGAGCTCCTTCAGATGCTTCCACCTCAGACAGTCACTCGCCGGACAAGCCAAAAATGGGTAATTTTGATCTCTTCACTTTGCGTCTCAGGAGCAGGTGCATTCAACCATCTCTTACCTTGTCTACTCCCATTTGGTTCCCTCTATTTAGTCCAAGTACCTATCAAGCTAAGGAGATGTCCTTGCAGTTTTCTCATTGACACAGGTGTAGCTATGCCATGCTAATCTTGACCCAGTACTGGACCATGAGCAAAATTCAGGTTAAATTTTAACCCAAATGTGCTTACCATTTTCCTCATCCGTCAGTCAGTTTCTTGGGCACGCAGTCCCTTTTTGATGTGACGCCTCGTACTGAAGTCTAGGTTTGCCTAGCACGTCCTATCACTCAAACAAAATTCATTAATAAGATGAAATTAACTTGTTGTGATTTATCGGTATGAAGAGCCTTTCCGATTCCCAGGGTACCAATGAAGGCCACTTAACTTTGTAAGTCTGCCAGTCCAAGCAGCAAATAGAGCCGATCAAAGCAGATTACCTTGAAATACTAGGCGGCTTTATCATTTCATTTAACCTCTAATGATACTAATGTAAATTGGTCGAATGCCTGAAATCAGATAGTAGCATAAAGCGTCAAAGCTAAATAAATGATTGGGTGCAGATGGGGACACAAGAAAGCTAAAGGGTAGATGGGTGGATCATATAAAAGGCAGCCAATTGAGTTACGTGAAAAGTTGATTTGAGGGTGACAATCGATTTAACGCTTGCCTGAACAGCGTGTTTTTGAGAGATAAGTTCTAGTAGCTGAAGGTACAGCAAATGCGTAGCAGCCCCAAACCCTTTCATTAACCACTGCCGGATAATAAATAACAATTTCCGCCATTACCATCACTTGATCTTGAAGAGAAAAATTATGCAGAACATCTTTTTAAAACCAAATCTTTTTCTAATTTATCCCCATTACCACTGCAATTAAGTTCTCATAATCCATTCCTGATTCCAAGCGTCCTGATTTCGGTTTAATATACAGGCGGTACAAGTATTGGCTGATGTGCATACTTAACCAAGGCTAGTCCCCGAGTCTCAGTTTTGTTTCGTAATATGACCTTTTTTCCCATCGATCAGCTTTGCCCTAATTTTGTCCTTGCAGTGGTGAGGACAAATATCATTGCTTTTAAATAATTCGATTGCTGGCCCAATATACACACTTGCCTCGCACATGCGTTATTACCAGCAAATTAGTGCTTTGTACTCTCCAAATGAAAAACACATCTGAAATGTGGGTCTCATTGCTTACGATGCACAGCCATCTCTTAGTTGTGAAGTGTTGGCATTGATGCAAAGAAGTTCCAAGTCAAGACTCATTAGCGCTAATTGTCTTGTCTGACCTGGCTTATTGGCTTCGTAAGGCACTCTGTCAACTCGTCATATAGAAGGCGGCCTGGGAATGGATCCTCATCAATCACTTTGTTCTCGGTGTCGCTAATTGCAAATTCGGATGCTGATGTCAATGTCCTCAGTGCCAATGTCCGACTGAGGTGCTTTATGTCCTCCTTTAGCCCCATCGCTGCCCATTCAGGGTAAGTTGTCATGCTAAGCTGAAGTCTTACCCTCTCTTTCCATCAGTTTTTTCAATTTATGCAGATACTTGACCTTTTTTATTAAAGAGGGAAGAGAATCATCAGCTAGCATGCAGGAAGCATTTGAAGTCATAGCATCAGTTTAAATGAAACGTGCGTCTCTCCAGTGCAATTAGAGCTTTTGGCTGCAGGTAGAGAAGTCAAGTTTCTAATCAACAGAAGCTGGAACAAAGGCGAGAAAGACTTGCCTAGACAACTCTAGCTAGACTGTAAGCAGTAAGCGTTGCTAAGAAACTAGACGAAAGTCAATCGTAACGTTAACTTTGCCTGCAGAACTAGACCTCACACAAAGAAAACAAAGGAGCAAGTGGGATTCTCACCTTTCTGTGACTATAAAAGGTCCATTAAGCAACTTCCATTTTCTTAAAAGATTTGCAAGGTGGGTGGATTTGTGAGGCGTAGGATTAATAGAGACCCCAGAGGTTGAATAAATTCACCCGAAACGCTAAAAGTAATTGTAATGAATGAAGAGTTTTTTTTGTCTATCTAGAATGCCAGAGCAATGCGACCCAAAGCGATTGTGGGCATTTACGCAATGGTCTTGTGGACATTTGCCCGAGGTCATGGCAGTAATTCCGAGGTAGGCTGCGTTCAGCATTCTTAATGTGATGCCGTGCATCGCCGTGGTCACGAATTAAATGCGTGATCTTAGCGTGTTGCCAGCCTTTGTGCCCACTCAATCCACAGTAGGTACACAGTATCACTCGTTGAGCCATCCTCTACTAAACCCATGGTATTTTCTCTCAAAGCATTTTACTAACGCAGTTGATAGCTGTGCCTAGCCAATGGAAATATGAATGTTTGCCTCCTCTGCAGCGAGGTGGGACGCACTACCCGATGTGTGAAGTTGGTGAAGTCATTAACTTGTAAGCACTATCTTTTAATTCGAAGGTAATCAAACATGTCCATCAAGCCTCTAATGAGTGGACACATGCCGCTGTGCCTTAGAGGTTGTTCACGGACGCGAATGACCATGCATTTACTCCCCAGAGAGGGGCAAATTAAAGCGGTTTTTTAGTGCGAGAACTAAAACAACGTGCCTCACTTTCTCTCGGTTATCTTTTCGAATGTAGACATCCAACATGCACAAAATTGTTAAACTAATTCATTCCAATGTCAATCTAGCTGCATAAACTTGTATCCACATTGGAAGCCAATCAGCGGAGGGCTGTAGCAATGTGCGTGGTTTTGCGCATAAATTGTCATTGCTGGTGTTGTAATAATACAGGATTTCGTAAAATTTGTTCCGCTATCAGTCGCCATCATACGAATGAAGTGACAATTCCTGCTAACGTGAACTTGGTATGCAGGTTTCGTCAGACATTGCAGCTCGTTTACAATGTCCACAGCGTGTCGAAGTGGGCAGACGCTTCTATTGCGAACTGAAATTGCCGTTGGGTTCACGCGGAAAGGGTCAAATACGGCGAAAGGGTTTGCCCCAACAATTTTTCCAGTGGCCATGTAGGTTTATTCCTTTGACCTCTTCCTCATTCGAAGTGCTCATATTTTGAGTGCAAGTATAGCACAATGCGCCGCTCGTTTTCCGTCCCAAATATGTAGCACAGGTGAATGAGCAAAGCGGATTCCACAGATAGTAATTATTGGCAAGTTCATAAATGCTCCACTCTCGAGTCGCATGCCGACGGGAAGAGTCTGTGCCACAAGACCATGCTGGACTAGTCCAAAGAATTAGCCTTCCTTCGATAAATGCGTGACGATTCTCAAGCTCTCATGGAAATTTTTTTGAAAATGCATGTTTTTGCAGGAGCCTTAATACAGCCTTGTAGAAGATTTGGTGTGCACAAATCTATCCAAACTTGGCAGGTAAAGTGGGCAAAGCTTTAGCTATTCAGAAGACAATATGGTGGAAGCAAAACTAATTGACTCAGGGTTCGGTACTTCAAACGCGGAAAGTGAAAAATACTTCCACTTTCCGCCTTCATATCCTATCTCTCGAACAAATTGGATCAATTTGTTCGTTGGAATGAGACTAGCATCTCCATACACCCTGGTGTGGAGCGATTAATTTTTTTAGACTAAGCTCCAATGACATAGACCACTTCACTGTGGCACCCCGTGACCTGCGGTGCACAAGCTTTGCACATGCTTACCACTCCTGGGGCGATAATGGCCACCCATTCAGCGTTCTGACAATAGATGACAAGCCCACCAAAAGGAGAGAATGAGGCGTTCCATTGGTTGACAAAGTAGCTCAAAAATGACCACAAAGGCAGCAAGCTGAGAATAGATAACAAAGGCAAGACAGTCAGTTGCGGTTGACCAGTTGTACTATCTGAAGCAATTACCTTCGTCTTACCAAGCTCTACAGCTGCTTAACATCACGCCATGCGTAACTCAATGTTTTCTGGGGGCATGAGTGATTGTGGGCTTGGATTTTGGGGATGGTTATGCAGAAAAGCTGGGTCAGCATCGCATCTTCACACTAACGTGCAATTCCATCGCGGCTGCCGGTGTTAAAAATACTTCGCCAACGACCCGCCCAAAAATTGCGACAACACAAACGAAGCGCTGCTCACTAGCGCCTTCCATTTTTGTTTCCAGAACCGAAATATCACTTTTCAAATGAATGACGCTCATTGAAGTACTCAACACGTTGACAGGAGCTGCCGAATTCAGAAAAACAACTTGTCTGCCCCCCGTCTTTCACCCAGTTATACAATGTGTTCACATTTATTTCCTTATCCTTTAAGCGCTATCTCAAGGAATTATTCCCTTCCTGTACTTGTGATACTGTTTTTAGTTCCTTGCGATTGTATACCAAACGAACTATGCATCCAACTTTTATCTCCGTTATAATGCGCCCGGATTACGACGAGTGATGGTGATTCTTCAGCTGAAGAACAATGTTAGCACTGTTGGACAGAGGCGTATGGTCGAAGATCTGGTTGATATCCAGAAATCATCCACGCTATTTTATTTGGCGAAATATGATAATCCGTGCTGCGAGAAAACTGTCATAGAGCTCTATCCACAAGAATATGGTAGGTCTCGCAGCATTTTGCGCATTGTGTTTGCCTTCCCATGTCCCTCATTTTGATTTTGTTCTTGCAGAACTTAAGAACTTAACCCGATTTTACTGGAATCTTCTGTGTCTGAATGACCAACAAGCACAAACCACCAGTCTAATGCTTGAAGTACTTTCTCCGACACACACCATCTGCCAGATGGGGATTGCCACCAAGGTTGGGGCTCATCTCGTACAGATGATTCGCAAATCCCTCACTTTCCATCCTCATTCACTGATGGTGAGTTGGGCCGGGAGCTAATTCTACAACATACGTGGGCGCAGCTGTGATCTTTTAACATATCTAAGGGACAATAATTCATTGTAGCAAGGCACACTGTTCATTGTCAATATGCCAAATAATTAAGAGTTCGCCAAGCGGAAGTGGCACCCGAGTCTTGTGACGAAGTCCCTGAGTGAAAGACCGACTTAATCAAAGTTAACTGGGGGGAGCTCTCTCTCTTCTCGAATTCCTTTGTTTTTCTAGAATAACCTTTCCACGAGCCCTTTTCGGCGGATGTGAGTCTCTTCGCGAAAGAAGCCAGCAAAGCTATCGAATTTGGATCCAATCAAGGTGCAATTTTCTGCAACCACCTCATCTGTTTTGAGGTATCTGAGTTTGTTAACATGGCTACCAATGCCTCCGTTATTGTCATGCACAAGGTGTCGGCTACTTTTGACTTCGTCACTGTGTCCTTCAAGCATCCCACCCTCCATTCGTTCCAGGAGGTACAAACGACAACAACTCCATCAGAATATCATCCTTTCATGCCCTACTCATTTGCCACTATAAAGCGTTCGTATATTACTGACGTTTGCTGTAAATATGGAAAGGACTTGCTCAGCGCTGATGGCTTTGGATATGCAGCATTCTTATGTTTATAAGCAAAACTGGTTCAAGGGCAACTTTTGCTCAATTTTATTTGGTTTCACTGCAAATTGCACAGTTTTTATTCGAATTTCCACAGTTGTACACGATGCTACCCTATCAATGAGCACATTGGCTGATTTCAAGTGCTAACTCTATCTTTGTCGCATTTTTAGGCTGGAACTTATCTGCTTCAATCAGTAATGACTGGATCCAGTGCAGAAAGTCTCTCCTACCACTCCATCAGGATTATGCCACGCCTTTCAGAGGTAGTCATCGGTTTTCGGGAAGGCATCTTGGAAGCAAACATCGGCAATATTCTCTTCGTCACCCATGAGTTAATGTCAGGGAGGACGTGCATTTGTGTGGATCAGGGTGATGGCCGATTTGTCGTTCGGCCTCCGAAAGACCATGCCCTCGGCTCAAACTGCTGTCCAAAAACTGCGTTTCTGGTGGATGACAAATCCAACGCAGCACTGGCCTGCCTACCACTGTTGTATCGCGTGGCCGGGACGTACAACCTAACAATTGCAGTTGAGGATCTGCAGGAGTCCATGGCAGTGAGAACCATGAATTTAACCGTTACTAAGCGCAGTCAACCATGCAAGCCATGGGTTCGCTTTAGCGATATCAACATGCGAGACCCTCACCATCCCGTGCTCTTATTCTTTGCCGAGCAATGCAACATTTATTGTGATGTTTATATCGCAAATAAGAGCTGTTCCATCAATCGGAGGTATGCGTGGTGCGTGTGGCTTAAAAATGCAAACAGCACGATGGATATGAATTTGGTCACCGATATTGACACAGGCTCCTTTGCAAGACTTCATATTCAGCCACGATCATTGCTTCCAGGATTCTATTATGTGAGTTTGAGTGCCCGATATCAGCATGCTGATGGTCGGAACGAAACAGTGAACGTGGATAACGGCTATTTCCGGGTTATTCCCACGCCACTGATAATTCGTCTCCTCAATACATCAATGACTCGAGTCTCTATCTCGCAGGAATCACAAGATGTGTGCTTGCGTCCGGAGGTCTACTCACTTATAACCAGCAATGAGGGAGAACTGCAGGCAAGCCAATGCTTTACTGTACTTACTTGGTTGCACAGACATTTCTCGAGTGGAACATCACATGCACTCTCGAAGGTGCTATGGACAACAGAACGGAGTGTGGCATTGCGGGATTTCCATCTAAAGAAGGCAGCATCTGCATACCAACAAAGTGTTTTCTGCCTCATCATTCCTACAAATTCATGGCGGTTGGAAAGACTCACTCTCAAGTTGGCACAGGACAAATCGAAGTGGTTATAGAGTTCGCAAAGCCGCTAAGAATCAGAATCCGGTATCATGTTTGCAGGACTTGCAAATTAAACGCATTTCATTCCATCTTCCCTACGCTAAGCTGATGCTAATGTCACGAGCTGTGTATCATCTCTCAAACAGCATTTTTAGGCCAACACTCCAGGTGAACACTTGCTGTGATCAAAGGGAAGGCTTGAACGGAAACTCAAACTAAGTTTCCAACAGCAATGCATTCGCCCTCGACACAATGTAGCATTCGGTCTCCATTTTTCTTGTAGCATGCTTTCTTAGCACGGTTTTGGATGGCAGTGGTTTTGCAATGGGAAATTAACCGTGTTTATAAAGGTGCCATCTGAGAATGCATAATGGTTCTGCTTCGAAGCGCCGTTAGGCCGGATCTTCTGTGGGAAGGCTTTGTTGTCCATGGCGAATATGTAAGCTCCAACGTGTTGAAAGGGCAGTGTCCAAGGCTCTACCATTGGAGAATTTTCGAGGTGCTTGGGGAGAACTACGTGAATGAGCTAGTACCGGAGACCTTGCGATCAGCTGTAAAAGGTTTGTGATTTTCCTTGCTGCTCAGTGGTTTGCACTTTACTCACGGCGATGCCATGATCAAATTGACGTTTTGTTCCAAATAACCTCTCCTTGTGGTAGTCACGTGGAATGCTGGTATCTACTGCCTTTTGTTCCTTGGAGAAAATCAGGATTGCTTTTGAGGCATTATGTGAAGGTATGGAATTAAATTAACTCTGGTACTATAGTACGTCTTGGTCAGTGCAAGCCTGCTTTGCGCAACCACCCATTTACAAACTAGTTATTTTAATCAGTTGTAGGAATGGATTTTAATGAACTTTGCTCCTGCTCGTTAGCATCACTTTGAATATTCATGGGCATGCAGTGATTACCGGTTCTCCGTTTTAGTTTCAGCATCTCTGTATGGTCAGCGAAGATACATGATTTGAAGCCGAAGGACTTAGAACTGTGAAAATAGGGACACCAAATCAGCCTTTGGCACAGCATCATCTGTTTTTAGTCCGCATCAGTACTTGATGCTGTTCTCAGACGTACAAAATGTGTGCAAATGCCTATGCTCGTACAATGCATGCAACGACGCGCGAAGTTGCCGTAAGGCGTTGTCAGATACACAAGGCTATCGCAGCAAAGATGTGAGAAACTTATTAATGAGGAAGAATGACATTTTTTCCCGACTTATTCAAATGCAAAGTAAAGTGCTTTCGTTGTTGGAAGACTAATTTATTGGAACATGCTTTTAAGTGACTTGCGCAGTGCGATTGCAAATGGAGGCGGATGAATGCTCACAAAAAAAGGCCATGGCTGAAGGCTATTTTGGGATAAGGAAAATGGGCTGTAGACTAGATAAGATAGCAGAATGTATTCTGGTAGACGATTTTACCTGTCGGTGAGAGAATATGGAGTTGTTATGCGAGGAAGTGCTTCACTTTGTTTGAGTTGAAATTAGCGCCCAACCACATGCTTGCTAAGGACTTTGTTGCAAGTAGAGGCCGTTCGCTCTTGAATATTGCGGCTGAATGGATAAATCCAGGTCCCTTGTACCTAATCTTATTTAGCAAACGGAATGCTGATTTGTCTCGTATTACGCTTGAGTGTACAAGAAAGCGAATTGTTCAATGACATCATAGATGAGCAGTAGTTGAAAGTGCGTGTCTCTTAGGGACTATGAAGTAATGCACTCACAAAGTTATTCGGTTATTTTCAATTATGCTATCGTGAGCCTTGCTCCTCATATCTGATGTGATTGTTGGTTCGAAGTACTCACAAAATGTTGTCTACTGATCTTTCCCTAAATTTGTGCAAGGAAATTCAGCCATTTAGCGTCAGGACGGCCTTTAGCAATGCACACGGCGATTGCACAGGCATGAATTTCTTATGCCCTGCAGTATTAATGTCCCAATACTAGCCTGCAGTGCTTAGAATATAAAACTTCTTAGACTTTGCGAAGAGCAGACAAGCTACCATATTGGGATTTTAGGAGTATTTTCAATATATCAACTTTTGTGCCAACAGCAGTCCGCTTGTTACGGAATTGCCGACTCAGTGTCAGGCTGTGGCACTTTAAATCGTGTTAAAGCGCAACTGATTATAAGGCTGTTATTTAATTTGTAGGGTAGCTCTGGCCGGAAATCGCACTATGCATGGGAATGGCGCCAATTTGTGACTTGCCTTCCGCCAATTGGACGGAAAAATCTTGCAAGAAGCAATGCTGGAATGAACAAAGTTGCACCATCTTAAAACGCTAATGCAGTGCGTATGCCATGCGTTAATGTAGCTAAAAAGAAAATAAAACTCCTTTGAGCACAGCTGCGGCCATTGGGTTTGAGGACACACCCCCAGCATAGGCATCACGTGAAGCCTCAACTGATATAGTCCGAATGACGAGATCAGTATTGGATATCGGCAAGCACGGGTGTAGCAATAAAAGGACAGCGAGCACGAGTGCTCCACGGAAGAACTGGAGACAAGACGACTAGTATATAAGGGCACACCCAAGCACACAAGTCAGCTTCAGAGAAAGCAGAAACAGGCAAATAAATGGAGTGGGGAAGTTGGCCATGTTCGTACCCGTGGAAGTGGGCACCGTGGGGTGAGTTCGTAAAGGGCTCGCAATGTGGGCAGAAGTGGGCAGTGTGGGCTGTGCAGAAGCCGCAATGCTGGTCACCGTGTGAGTGATTGCCATGTGGGCAGCCATGGGGTTGGTCGCAGCAATGGTGGTAAGCAACAGTTACGACTGAGGTTGCGCCTACACCGGCGCTCGTGAAGAAGCCTCCGCATGTCATTGAGGTGAAGGAGCTGGTCGACGGTGTGCAAGCCCTTCTCTACTTCTCCTGCTTTAGGCGCGCGACCAAAGCTATTTTCCTTGATTAGCGCTCACATCCGCATAATAAATGAATTGACATACACAGCAGTCTGCTCTTGAGTGCTGTCTTTCTGGCTGCATGGGGTGCAATTTCGGGTGCGACGTCTTGCAGTTGCTTCCAGCTAATGGTTTACCTATGCGAATTGATGAACCGCTTACAATATTTACAGATGGTGGCAAATGAGAGTTCCCGTAATAATCAGCAACCTCTTATTCCTTCATATTCATTTGCACAGGCTTTAGTTCACACCACACTTTTGGGCATTTGAAGATCCACGCATAAATTATCTGAATGCGTTTCTATGGGCTGCCTTGAATGCTGAGCTCGCTTTAGTAAGAATATCACTATTCCGCTGGTGGAATCCTTTTTGCATGCATTGATTGTGCAAGCCTCGCAGTTAGAACGAATATGCGCATCCAAACGTTGACGGCAACTTTGCGCATGAAATTGTGACAAGTTGGCTGCCAGAGCCCCTGGAGTCTCATCGACTTGAGAGCACTGAAAGCCTGCTCAATCAGAGTGCAGCTTTTCCAAATTTAAACTAGTTTTATTACCCACGATTCGACATGCTTCGGCCATGCACTAAACAAGAGTGGAACGATTTGGGCCTTTCTTCAAAGCAGAGAATAGGCGAGCTGACTAATCATTGTGAGAGATGGCTCTGTGAAGCCGAAAACATAAATGAAACCGGTAGGTGTTTCTGCAGGAATTGCATGCATGTAAGTCATCCAAATTCTAGTCAAGACAAAGAGGAATTCAATATTTTACGCACTGCAGTTAATGCGCGTCAGCACTTTGCGGTGCATTTAGGCGCACAATCATCGGATCATAGCATTTTAGCAACACCCAAATTGAGATACAGCGTAGAAATAAGGGCATCTTGGATGGGCATTCGGAGGAACGATGGACGATGACACCTGCAGTGCTGGAGGTGGATAGTAATAACTGGTGGTAGTATGCTTTGCGACGAAACAAGAGACTGGAACTGGTTATGCGATCGCAACAAGCGGACTTTCTGTCAGTGATGATGAGCACTGATTTCTTAGTGGCGATTGCGCATCTGAAAGAGTATTCGACCAAATAATTGCTGATTGAAGTGTTGAATCAATGACTGTTGAACCCCATACCATACGCTTAGCTCATCTGCCATATGAAGTTGTAGCAGCTGCATCTACTTTCGAAGAGGGTTCTGTAATCCAACTTGCCATGTTCTCTATTAGCAGTCTTCCATTCTATACAGGCAAGGAAACGTTTTTCGTAGCTAAGCCAACGTTAATAGGCAAGTTCGTTTTGTATTGATTTAGCAAAATTGGAAGAATGTAGAGCATTATTTTTCCTCTGGTAAAATCAATGGAATTTCGTGGGTCTCAAGACCAACCACCAAGCATTGTGACCAACGGCCAGATACTCTTGACCAAATCGCTGCAGGCATTTCTAAAATATGGTGCCAAGTATTCTTCAGCACATATTAGGTCCTTTTGAGTGCACCTTTCAGATATGGCTGAGCTATGCATTGTAATCGAACGCGACCTAATAACATCCCAAACACCTAGTTCTCTTTCCCTGCTTTTGTTATTTCGCAGCTAGCTGTTGCATTTAGCCAAGAACACCGCCTTGGTGTAGCTCTTTCCAGCAGCTGCAATTGCAGGCGATGTGATGTAACGTTTTCCTCGAAGTTGGTGTTCGCGCAGAGGGTTTCGTACTTTCATGCAACTAAACATCGTAATCATCACAACGAAGACAAAACAAGCTCTTTACTTCATTAAAATTTTGAGTGGAAACAGGAAGCCCTCAAGGAGTCGTTACCAATGATTTTGATGGAAAATCGGAATCAACTGCGCTGTCCCAGCTAAATTATCTACAGTGCGGCTTGATTTTCATTTACGCTAAGTTTTGCGTTTTTTAGGTTCCCCGCTTTTTGAGAGCAAAAAGCCCTCATTCGTGGTGGAGGTATCCAGCAGCTTTGAGTAAAGCTGCGAGATTGATGCTGAGTTTCAGATAACATTACTTTAGCCCAGACTCTGTCACATGGGTCACGCTCAAAGGCACTAAGTGGAAGTGAGGGTCTGCACACTATCACCATCATAAGTTCAATAAGCAGAAGTATTGAAGGGCATGATCCACACTAGTTCTTCCAAACCTGGAACCAAGTGTCGCAGATCTTAAGCCACCTGCTGTCACTAGAGATGTACCGTTACTTGTGTAGTCAAAAGTAGGAATAGAGAAGGACAAATGAATGCAATCCTCTGCACAAGTGCCCCACTTCCACAACAGGGATGGAAGGACGCAGCACACCATACACGGCCGGCTTTAGGGCACGCAAAATTAGTCTGATATAGTATAGGTGTGTGATAGGATAAGTTTCCGCTGCGCTGCAAGCGCAACGCCCCCTAAGCGGCTCGCATCACTACCGTCCCATTATTCGGTGCAAGCAACGATTCTGAGCAAATGTATTAAGCGTGTTTGAAGAATACACTGATACGGAACTTATTCTTATGCCCAAAATTACGTTATGCTGACTCTCGCACTTCACAGGAAAAATGGAATTAAAATTTTTGGAAGACTGACTTAAAAATTGGTCACAATGATGATAAAAAATTTTACCTAACAGACAGATCCAAAATGCGAAAACGCTAATGATTAAAAATGCCGCAGTTTGTGCATGGCATTTTTGATTTTATCTCAACCCTTACATTATTCATATTTACGTACCCCGAACGCAAGCATACCTTTATTGCTCGGGTAATGTTTTGGATTTGTGCAATGTGGAGTCTAACATTATGATGCCAATGTCATGTTACCGAAAAAGACAGATCAGAATAATGTGTCAAGCTAGCCGAATAAATTAAGACATGCGGCACTAATGAAATCTACCAGCAGTGCACCCTGTCACCTTTCCAATAACCACTTCTCTCCTTGTCGATATTTTTTTCAGATCCGTCTTCCTGGTCACTGCAGCACAGGAGCTCCACTGTTTACCTTCATCCACCTTAATGAGCGCATTTAAACTGTCGTGTCGCACTCCTTCACTCTGTTTGGAGCAGTGTCTTTGAATACCCAGCCCATGGCATTGCATTCAGCCAACCTAACACACCGCAGTAACGCTCACCATGCTCATGAATTCGAGATACGAATTCGAGACCTCATGGTTAAATACACTGAGGCCAGCTCATGGCCTCACCTGTCCAACATGAGTGTAGGGGTCGCCAACCCGACTAATTAATTTAGGAAGTCGTTGGCATGACTATTACCATATGTGGAAAATTGACTTTGCGTAATTGATGCAAGCTGAACTGCGCTCATTGCATAAGCCCTTCTGTTGTTCGTGCGAGCAGAGGCCTACCAGAAGAAAAAGGACCAATTGAATGGCCTATCACAAATATAAAACTGTGCACATCAATCTACCTCCTGTGTCCATTAACCTGCTTCCACAAAAGAAATTTCCACTGCTATGACTCCTTAGAATGGCCTCAAACCTCTGACACATGGAACATCGGATGACTTCTCTGCCATCCAGTAACATTGGCATCTTTAGTCCACACACCCGATGCTATAATGCAATCGAGTAAACATTGTGTTGCTTTAGTGACAGAATGAGAAGAAGTAAAGGAAGGAGAAAAAGGAGAACAGGTAGTGCTGCAATTGCTTTGCTCATTGGTGGCTTGTGGGACACGAAATCTTACAGGTGGGCTTAGCATAACTTCTGCTAGCCTTAAACTCACACCAACGGCCTCAAGGAAAGGAGGGATCAAATATGATATCAGTGACATTGCGGTTAACCAAAGTCCGGGAATTGCACCAGAACCAAATATTCTGTCAACATAATGGTGCTGAGATGGCAACACTGACAAGACATTTCGACTTCCAGTTTAAACATCCCTCAAAAAAGACATGATGTAGCAATCAGAATGGAAGAGATAGAAAAGCAGACCCCGTGCTATGGCACAGAAACGCTAGCGTTTGATGTTGTGGTCAATGTGAATGCGGCAGCACTAATCACAGTGACATCGCTATTTGACAACCGCCAGAATGGGGGTGTAAACTCCCACTAGCACCCATCACTCAGTGATGTCCAGTCACCACCGGTGCCGTTGTCATTGTGTTGGTAATGCGCGGTTTTGGGAGGCAGTATTCAATCCACACCAACTACCATAATGTCTGACAAGAAAAGCTCTGATTTATCCGCATTCAATAACCGTATAGTAGCTGGTTGGCAGACATGGAGGCACAGATCTTCTACTGGCATTTTTTATTTTAGTTGTTGGATATGCATCAGCGAGTTGATACTTTCTTACACACTGTTTGCGGCGGCACGAATACTCCCTTGAGCACTGGCTGCAACTGCGGCCGAAGCTGTATGGCTTTTGTCCAACGTAGTTGCCCCTAGAAGGACGAGATTCACCTGGCCATGTAACAGAGTTGAGACCGTGAGTAAATGTAGACAAGGCGAACCTACCCATTTTGTACTGACAGACAATCAGATATTGTGGGTCGTTCCATCCTGGTTGAAGGCCATTATATTGCCGCATAGCACGGCCTACTCCATCAGAGTTTGCGCAAACGAGCTGTCCAAGTTAATTGTCATTAATTTATGCACTCGTCAGCATGGTCGAATGCTGCAACACCACAGGCATATTTACAATAGGCCTTCAGATTAATAATGGATGCCTAAGAGCAGTGCCTGCTCACCTGTGCATAGTGACCACAAACATGGCTGCATTTGTTGTTAGTGAAATTGTAAAAACGTGATTCGCTTTTCCATCGACAGATACTTTTAGTTAAATGAGGCTTGAAATCACCAGTGAGGGCTAAGTTCTATCCAATCCCAGGATATCGTGGGAAGCAGGACCAGTCAGGATGCTGATAAACGCAATGAGCGGCCCAGTAAGCTGCTGGAATTCCCATTTCTTTAGAACATCTCTAATTAGGCAGCAAAAAGGGTGCCAGTTGGCGAGCATGGCAGTTCTAGGATAACGCATTAAAATGTTACCATAAATTGTGCATTCGCTGTCAACCTATAGCAAAGCATGACTAGCCATCATCGGCCATTACCGTCAAGAGCATGTTACTGGCAGCAGGGAGCACGTCCTCTCGCACTCGCAGGTACGACTCGAGAATGTGCGCCCGCTCAAAATATGTAGGTAGCTGCCACTTTGCAGCGGATAACAGGCCGGCAAGGCTTAGGAGAACTAAACACGCGCTTTAAAGGGTTAATTCCTTAAATTGTACGGAAAGCTGCAAACACGGTGGGCCCTCACTCTTACCCAGTGCGACTGACATTGAGACAAGTGGATAGGGGAATTCGAAGACACAGTGCCTATTTAAGCGCATCCCTGACCTTGCAGCACCCGATTGCACCAGCCACTGGATTAATAATTTGCTAATTTGAACTTTTCCTGCCTTGTGACTACAACATTTTTGCTAAAATGCCTTGAAAGTTTGTGCGCGTGTAATCGCAAGATGAAGGTACGAGTCTTTCCGTGTAACCATTATCCACGCATCACCTTCATTGCTAATGGCTAAAAAAAGACAAGGCGGGCATATGCTGCATAGACAAGAACAGTATTGTCAAGAAAACGGATGGATTTTACTGCTCAGCCTGACCTTGAATGGGTCCACGCGTATGAACATGCCTTCCTTCGCTGAATGAAGGTTGCACCATAACGGTCTACATGTAAACACGCTGCGTACCACACTGTCACTTGGTGCAGCGTTAAGGCACAGTACACCTACGCAGATTTCCGGCCAGCAATTCTTTGCATTTATACTACGGCCTCTTAGCATTCGCGTGCATCTTGTTGTCGTTACTGATCCTCAACGCTCGAAGAGATGGACGGCAGCATCTGCCAAGGCTGTGAATGGGCAGTCGTATGGTTCTGCACAACTTAAATCACATTCAAGGTTAGCTAATCAAACATTTGTCTGGTTTTTAATAAATGTCTCCCGAAATTTTCACTAGGAAATGTACAAGAACAGTCGGCAAATCAAACTTTCCGAACAAATTACATCAAGTCAGTCATATGCTACAAATATATACATATACACGCTATATTTTGACAACTCGATTACACTGCAGAATACCACTAAATTTTCTTTACATGCGGTAAAAATAACGAGCAGCAAGCACAGACAAAGGTCGTTCGCAGACACCTAGGCATTGCAGTGACCCGGCCTTCTGATGCCATTCGGACAAGTGGGGAAACAGACTTTCCATGGCTTTCTGAAGGCTCTTCGAATGCCATCATTAATCCTTCAAAATGCGCGAATGATTCGCCGTTTTTAAGCGACGCCACCCAGCTGGTACAAGCACATCCCTTCGCCGTGCAGACTCGGCGAGTTCGTCTACCAGCCCCTCCGTCGTCTCTGCGTCGATTCCCAATTACCTGAAGGGGCGGATGCCTCGAACAGATCCGCTTCCAACTTTCGAGCCACCTGTCCGTCTGATATTACGGCGGCGGGGACGAGATGTAAAGTGAAAAAGAGGAGGAGAAAGTAGACAGTGCCTGGATGTGATTGCATTCTGCAGATCAGTGATGATAAAAGAGATCACACACGAGCATATTGTGCACTGCCTGCATCACGCTTTTATACACTCGTTTGGGCATTTGCTTACCTTTAAAAATGTGTGGGTGAATGCGAGGATGCATTAATATTATCCGTGGTAGCTGGTGCTGTGAGACTTGTTCACGCCCACGTCAACTCGTGCCTGTTACATGGGTAAATGCCTGTCTTAATGCCATGCCTGTAGTTCGATGCATCCTGCGACAATACAAACTTATTTCTGCCGAATTGATAAACATGTGCAGTTCATATGCTAAATTGTCATCAGTGGCTGTGGACATGGTAAGAATTGTGGTAGAAGCCGAACAGAGTAGAACGCACTGGTTTACATCTGGGCAGGCTTCAGAATGTCAACCGCGAAATCGCTAATGCTGGCACCCATCATTCACAGACGGAAAGCGATGAATTCGTAAAAGTGGCAATCGCATCCGAGTTAATTCTGTTCCCTTCGCTCTTCACATTCAAGAGGTCGCTTTATGCGCAAATCGGGCGATCTCAGAAAGTCATAATGAATAAAAAATTGGTCTTACTACAGACGCTTAATGGCAAAAAACATCAAGCCACAAAAGCGCGTAACCGCCTAAATTGTCACCTTGAAAGATTCTCTACCATTTGTATATATGTGGATCCAATGGAGACCAGAATGCCCCACCGAACTCTTTCTGCTTTGACCATATCAAATTTCAGATCATCTGAAAATGGCTGAAAACAACTTATGCTCTCAAACTTGTATGGGCACCATGAAGGACTGTGTTTGGCTCAGAAATAGTATAGTGACGATGGTCCATCCGCAATGGTTTTTAAGTTCTTTTAAAGCTTGTGTTTGCTACAAAGGCTCTGAACGCGTCCTACACCAAAAGTGAAATTCAAATTGAAGCTAGTCATCTGTTTGAGCGCAGCTAATTTACAGTGTTATAAAGAAGATTTGCTTATAAATAGAGTCAGTGATACAAAACAGATACTTCAAAGGCTGCTAAACCTGGAGCCCCCTTAAAATCACGTGTTATATAGGCAACGTAGTCGAGCCGGAGGCGGACATAATCACGGCATATAAAAATAGTGGTTGGTTGTGCTTGATCAAGAAGTAAGGGCCTCCAAAATGCCAGACTGGTTTTTAAGCATCACTTTGCCGCAGTACAAGAATCAGCAATATATACGATTTGCACTATCTTAGTTCTCGAAGCTCCGTTAATCCCCTTAAGTGGAATCAGGAGGAACAGGATCGTACAACCCATGGCCAGGATGGCTTTTGTGGTAGATTGCGCAAGCAGAGCGCTAGATTAAATAATTAACCGTCTTTTTTACTTAGGCTTTGAATGGCTGATCTTGCTCATTTGCACAACTGTTTTGTCTTCGCTGCATTCAAAATACAAATTGGGATTGGTCCATGTACTACGATCTGTAGCGATCAATTCTGCTTCTTCGCAAGAATTGCAGACGGTGGAAAATCGAACTAGTCGATTCAGCACAAAATGCAAAAATTACAACCTTTAAGAAGAACATCGCAATTAAGTGGGAGATTTTAAATTCAAGCTTAAGATCTGAGCAAGCATTTAAATGTACATGCTGGGAAGCTGCTTCATATGCAGAGGCATTGCCGGTTGTTAGTGCTTTGTACAATAGCGGCATGTGAACTGTTTCAAAGCCGTACTGATATGGAGGACAGCAAAGTGCGGCTCAGTTGTGCTTAAGTCCTTTACCACCCATTTTAACCCAACGCCCAAGAATAGGCCAAATTCCTCTTAATGGGAAACCAAATTATTGTGCCGACTTTAATGGGAAAACAGACCCTCGACTAGGTTTAGTAAGCGCGTTTGTGAAATAATAGCTTTACAATTTTGCTGCAACAGACAGCACTTTCTTCCAGTATCCTTCTTGAACATATGTCTTGCAAAATCTATCGCAACCGGAAGTCACAAGTGGTCCACGTGTCAAAGATACATAAGTCCATTTGACAACAGCAACAACAGCAGTAGCAAGTCTTACTGTGGAAGCATGTTAATGGACACACTAAAATCTCCTAGCAGTTTGCTTTTACAATACCTGTCAAGAAATGTGACGACCTTGGTCATGAACTTCCATCCGCGATCGGTAGTGCCTGAACCACTCGAAGGCAGATGGGGATGCCTGCATAGCATATTCTCCAACGTCGTTTATTGGCTTCAGGCAGTGATAAACCCGAAAAGCTGCAGTGGCAAATGTAATAAATTTTGTTTAGGCTGTAGCCGAACAGCTGTTGCAGCCGTTTTGTGTACAGACACACCATACACCTGGTGCTTACTCAATCTTTAGTCAAATCCATAGTAATAGTGCCTTAGGGCGCACCACTTTTGAGATTTCTTCGACCTTTCATTAACAATGCCTTCACAACCGGAATGCACTACCAATAGTCACTTTCCGCAATCGTCTTTATATCGTCTCTTAAGAGAAATCTTTAAAACGTTGCTTCGATTCTAGACTCGCAACTACGACGTCAGGGTCACTGAGTGACCCGTGCCACACTCATACACACGCAAACACACACACCACACCAGCTGACGCCTGCGCAAGCAAACCTTCAGCCCACTTCGCGATTGAACGTCATGGACTGAAATGCTGACAGTGTAATGCTTTACTTACAATTATGCTCACGGTCTAATTTACAGCCTGGTAGACCTTGCTAAATGGAGTGGGCAGCTAATCGGCGACCAGCAAAGTGTAACACGCATCATCTGTGACCAACCTCCGTAAAAGGAACACAAATGACCAAAATGACACTTGCAGGTGTCGTAAGAGTCGCCATGATGTGTGTCCTCGAAGGTGTTTACCTTCAGAATGCTCCAACTGAACTGCCAATCGTTTCCTCCCCATTTCATTTCCACTCAGCATTCTGCGCGCCCACAGTGTCGTCTTAGCTGACAAAACCTGCGCAGGGACACCGCGAAGAGCTACTTAAAACATGTGCACGTGCCAGAGCCTTTCCTTTGATTTGTTACTCTGTTCATGTGGATCTTCACACCTAAGACTCGACCAAATGGCGAATGCAGCTAGAGCAAATCTTCTTCACTGCATTCCTAAGGGAGATGGTAGATAAAATAGGTTTAAACCCTTAGGGTCCCTTGCCAGTGGCTCCCGTCCAGCATAATGTCGGTGCCATTTTGAGGGCCCTGAAGAAAATTCTTATGCAAAATACATCTTGTTATTAGGCAAGATGTCAAGCAGTTAATCAGGAAAGGCGCTGCCTGCGCATTTGATTGTGCGTCGACCTTGATTGTTGGCTGCGCATTGTGCTGCGCCAAGGACAATCACTTCCCTCATTGGCGTAGTCAAAGTGGCAGTAAAATAGATGGAGTAAATTAGGATTCTGGTGTTCTGATTTCAGTAACGAACAGGCGCTTCTATTGCAGCCAGTCCCAGAACAAAGCTTTGTGCGGTGATGTTCATAGGCGCAAAATTGTTGGGTTACTAAATCACAGAGATCCGCTTTATCTTCGTATTTGCATAAATTTTGTGTGTTTGGTATAAACCGCTGCTTAGCAGCTGTAATGCTCCTTGTCTTCGCCTTTATATTATATTAGCTGCCAGAATTGATGAGAGGTGATGCCAGTGAGAAAGTGAAACAAAAAAAGTGGTTCGGTTAAGATTAGCCCCAAGAAAAGGTTTAATGGAGGCCATTGTGCAAAGCAGCAGCTCCTAATGGATCGCATGAGCTTCTAGGCCTAGAGAAGCATAAAGACAATGAGATTATAAGGTATTTATAACGCAAAATAAAGAGAGGATTTATTACTAGATGCAAGCCATATTTAAAGAGGATTGGAGCTCCATTGTCTTGATCGTGATTAACGTGACACAAAGCGTGCCAGTTTGTCCGCTTCAGGATGGATGCCTAAAAACTAAATCAAAGCATGCAAAGTAGCAGTATGCGCATGCGGTAGCATAACGCCTGACGGCTTGATGGTGACTGCGATTCAGAAGATCAATCAACGAGGAAAATCTATTTTAGATTTTCCCATGCTTGCAGGGTGGGCATTCCGAATATCCGTTTTCTGTAAGGCGAACACCACTGCAGTCAATAGGAAATGTGTTCGTTATGTAGGTAGTTCGCAAATTACACAGATGATAGCCAAAATGTTGCCGTTAAACGTATAGGACGTGGTGCTAAGTGTTAGGGAAAATAGGATCCTCAGGAAAGTCAAATAAGCAACGCACACATTCCATCGGCTGCTATTCTACCACGCAGGACAATCTTATCTCCATTATGAGGCAGAGAACATCAGATAAGCACCCAACGAGGCATGATGTTAGATGCAGCAGGGTTTGGGCATGTTTGGGGAGAGAAAATGTGGCCTTCATTAATAGAGTGACATCCTAAGCTACTCATTTCTTTTTCAATGCGTGTATGATTGCATTTGGTCAATCAGTGGAACACTCAATCTTGCAAACAATCGCAGAGTGCATTCATGCCATGCCATTTGCCTTTATGGAAATGTTCTTCTTGCATGTAATTTTCGAAAGGAAACTTAACGAAATTTTGAACGCATATGGTTATTCGTCCCTCATGCCTTTTAAGACTAACTTGCCGTAACTGGAACGCAAACATTGCCTGTTTAGAAACCATTTTGTGCACAACCAGCAAAGCGGTTCGATAAAGCTTCCGCCGCGTAAAAATGACAGGTGAATACAAATCTTCGTAAAATCAGACACCTCGGGCAGATTATGTCCAGGAAACTACGAACGCACTAATGTGGAGTCCTGAGTACGGCATCTCGCAATGTGGAAGCGAAACTGGTGATTAGGAGTTTTGGTGCCCTCCACTTCATTCGGCAGCCTATAAAGGGATCAAGATGCATTGAGGATCCTCCTAGAACGTGGCGCTTCGATTTCTTGTACCGACACGATCCTGAACACCGTACTTCACTGTGCAGCCACAAAAGACCATCTGCCGTGTGAAAGTGCTTCTCATGCGAGGAGTTCGCTCCGATGTGACAAATTTGCATGAGCGGACTCACCTCGATAGAGCTATTCGTTACAGCCAAGTAAAAGTTGCTCGCTGTCTCATTTTGCATGGCTCTGGTAGGGGCTTCAAAATGAATGAAGGGAATCAATCAGCGTTTGCTCTAGCCAGTGCCCAAATGTGTGCATTCTACATTTGTTCTGCAGTATTCAAGGCGACATTTTGAGCACCAACACAACCTCGCACAAGATAGATTTGCGCATTGCTTATTCCCCGTAGAGTAAAAGGTCCAACGGTTTATCGAATGCATGAGCTAAGAGGTAATAATTTGATTTTGTGCACAACTGTCTCCTGTACACATAGGGTGACTATGAACTGGCAAACTGCATTTTGGAGACTGATTGCTCCTCACCTCCCGAAGCAGATGTCTGCAAGTCGCACATGAGTGTGATACTTTAACCGGTCATATGCTACAGTTGTGACTGCTACTCATGTATGGGGCTGACATCAACCATTCTGATGGCTTCATGAACCCACAACTTTTCGCAGCCGTTTATGTTCGTTGTGTGCCTGTTCTTTGAATCCTCCCACAGGACTACTGTATGTTGATTCGCTAAGTTATGAGGAATAACATTGATTTTACTGGTCTCTTCGCACTCCTCAGCAGCAACGTGTTTTTTGTGAGGGTAAACATGCGCATTTGCTCTGACTATGTAAGACGCTACGCGTTCGCCATAACACAAATTGTTCATCTCTTTGCCAACGCACTCTACTGAGTGGTTACGGTAAGTACAGTGTGCAAGTGCAGTGTGCAGTGGCAAAATTCAGTTGGCGATGACTATTAAGCCCGAATTTGCCAAGAAACGGAAACATCATCTTTTTTTCATTTTCCCTCATTTGTCTGGGCATCCGATTCGCATATTTTGACTCTGTAATTACATCAGCTGTATCTCTAAGGTCCGTCTACTGCATTCACTTCAATTTTTGTTAAAAGCATTCAAACTCATAGCAACCTGATCCACATCTGCTCATATTACTTAAGGTAAATTTGCACTAAAGCGCATTTATATTCTTTCCATGACCTCACATTGATGGCAGTAGCGAAAGCGAAAAAGAGCGTGCAAACAGCGCATAATAAGCAAACGCTGCAGTGCGAAGCCACTTTTAAGCAAAGTTAATTATAAGCAGGAATTTATGACAAGTAATAATTTTGATCCATCCTGCAATCTTATTATTATGGTTCTGACAGATGGATGTGAATTGCGCGCTATATTAGCTTCCCCTTATGAGAGCAATGGGGCGATAGCTTAGGACAGACCGGACTCGAAAATCAAGCACTCCAACCTTCCTGACTCCAATATGCGCTGACTCAACAGCTTCTAGAAGTGATTGATATCCAGGTGTCAGTCCTTTCGTTGCGTCCCATTGCTGCTCTTTCTAACCAATTATGAAGGGAACCAGCACCAGCACCCATTCTCGAAGGCAAGCATTTAAATAACTACTTCATTTCAAACAGGCGGCCACTCTATTCGCTCACCCTCTCTTGGCCTCAGAAATTTGCAATTCGGCACGAAGAATGCCGTTGAAAAGAGTTTTGCTTCACTGTAGATTGCGGTAGCCTTCATTTGGAAAACGTCAGTTATGGTGATGTTGGCAACTCCTACAATTACACAAAGGTGCTCGCACATGTCAGCGGCAAAGTTTGGCAATTTCTTCATTTTGGCCTCGCAAAGCTGCTACGCAACATCAGCCATCGCCTTTGCACGAGATCAATTTGAAACAGTTTGTCTGTTTGATGAACAAAGAAAGCTTTGAAGCACTACTCCTAGATTGCGACAAATGAAGCACAGAGTACTCGTCTTTCTGCCTGCCTTCACTTCTTTGGCAGGGAAAACCCATGGTTTTGCACGTGTCATCGTAAAAGTCAATGTAAGACTAGCTGCCATGTTTGGGAATTTTAAAATCGAACTAAAATAACGTAGAAAAGCTCACTGTGGCCCCTGATGCGTGGGCGCATAAACCAGGCGGCAAGAGACATCGTATTTTCGTAGTTCCAACGCCCGCATCATTCAAATTGAGAAAGGAATACGTAATGTGAAGTTAAGTCTTGAAAGAGCACGAACGAATGGGCTTCGTCTCGCGCGTATTAAAGCCGCGACAATGCTGGTTTATTTTCGTCAACGTCATCACAGCTTTCAAGATTGCTGTCCTTTTGTGTCCTTTTGAGGATTTTGCCACTTACCCAAGCAGAAGGCCTTCATCATTCTAAAACGTTTATTCTACATTAGACGCTGCTGCACACACTCATGCGGGATTAACATCATCTGTTCTGTTGACAGGTGAGATCCGCGGCATTTGCTTGTAGCCCTACGTTCACAACATTTTGATGGCTAAGCTACCATTCTCGGCCATGGGCAAAAATGAGGGTATAATGACACATGTAGGTTAAGCAGGGATTAAATTAATCACTGTATTACTTACAATAACCTGCCAGAGTGCTTAGACGACTTTGTTTTACCTATTCAACTGCATGGAGATAGATGAATAACGAGCCATGCATTTCCCTCTAAATTTAATACGCGCAGTTGTCCGAAGGAGATGGTGTCCTAAAACATAAGGACAACTCACTCCTGTTCTTCCTTCTCCTCCTTGGATGGCAAACGGATGCGACGCATGATGATGAATACGTATTTCTACACGGAGCTAGTGTGTAGGTGCGTGCCTACTTAGGCCTCGACCTCGTCAGTACTAAATCCACTACCTCTCCTACCAGATGGAGCAGCATCCGATTGTTCAAAATACACCGCTCAAAAGACGGGCCCCTGCTGAAGTCAGCCTCACCAATATCTCGTGTTAAGGTTAATAGGGAATGTCCGGAGATCTCATGAGGACCACCGACTCACAGGTTGAAAATTCAGCGCTCAAAGAGCAGCAAATGAGCAGCGAGAGTAAAAAAGCAAATCGCGTTGCACATAATTAAGAATCAGCGCATGTTGGGCAGTGCCATTCACTCAAGTAGGTGCATCCATGGTTCAAGAAAACAGCGTTTATCTATCACTTCTAACTCCAGACCACGAATGCATGCACCCATCTGTCCACTCCATGAGGACCCCTTTAGGCCATTCAATTCGTTTAGTGAGTCCACAATGCAGATTTTAAGACTGCAAAACAATCTACAAGGTGTCCTTGTAAGATACCATTCAGTGCAGCCGAAAACTAATCACCCTCCGCCATTGGAAGTTGTTTAACTTACTCTCCTTATTCGCCCGGCCTAACATTCCCCATGTCATAACCGTCGTCATTCGTGTGCGCTTATTCGCGAGGAATGGAAGACATCAAGATCTAACAAGGGATGGACATGAGTACCTACACAAGCTTACGCATGGCAAATCCCTTTTAGTTGTGGAGCTTAGGAACTGCGAACTTGTCTCAGCTAACCCAATTTTCTCATTTTGTCAAGTGCGTATCGACACCGCTTATGCAGTTTTATTTACCCCGTTCTTTTACTACCTGCAAGAAAGTCGTGAATGCGTCTCAAACTTGCCACAGTGGCATTTTAATGAGTCTCATGGTCTGAGATTTTGTTTGAAATGGATTGGAGAATGATGGCAATTATAATGGGAAGAAATGAGAATAAACAGTCCGATGTGAAAGCATTAAATGGTCATCGTTACAAAAATAGAAGGCAAATCAGCCCACAGTTCGGAGTTTTTAAGACCATGTGCTTCCAGACGTCATTGTTAAAATGTTCAGCTGGAGTCTGCCATGCTGAAGACAAAATCGCAATCCGCATCAATGAAATGTGGTCAAATCGGTTTCCAAGGAAACATGCCCATTTGCAAAGCTGTTGAAGAAGCTGCATCAGAGTAATGCTGCACAGTCCTACAATGACTGAAGGGATGAGTACGAATTCGCTTCAGTCTACCTCTTAAGTTCACGACTCTTAAAGGCATCAGCTTGGTATTCCTCCCAGGTGGTCTCCAGAGGAATTAGTAAGCATTTTCAACGGACATACCTACAAAATATTCCGAACATCAGCGGTAATATGAAATGTCTACAGCCCCAAGCCGCCTGTCACCTGTTTACTAGACGCAGTTAGGCGCACCTCCTTTATCCTCAGGTCGGATAGAATTCAAAAATGACACGCAGTCGTTGGGTGACAAACCCATCCCACTGACCCATGGTCGCTTCCGAAGAGTGCAATCGGTGTGACAAGCGGCGTTAACCAAGGAAACTCGCTTGGCTTGGTGCCCACAGAAACGGGATTAAGAAGCCACTTGGATTAATAAGAAAATGGGAGCAAACGATGCGGAGAGGAGACAGTGACAGTCCATTGAGTTAGCGTCGTCTGATGTTAACCTTCATGGACGGCAAAAGTGGAAGACACACCGCACCTCAACTTCGACCATCACTGACATTTTTCAGTGTTATTCGCCAATCCGAGTTTACCAATGTAGTGCTTCTTTACTCAGAGGAATTCATCAAAACTAGTTTTTAGACCTTCAAAATCATTTTTGATATGTGTTTGGCCTTCTGTTGGGCTGGAATAGTGCCATTGTGATGACACTGCATAGAGAGGGCATCTTCATTACCACTTCATATGCCCATTCCCTGTGTGATCGTGCCCTGCATCTCACCACAAGTGTCGTTTGGCTCTACTGAGTTTATACGTTAATTAGCAGCCATTCGAGTGAATCGGTTTTCAAGGTGTTAAAGGAACCGTTCCCCAATATGGAAATCATAATCATTTGTGTGCTAGCATTATATTCTACGAAGCTTAGGCACCCTCTTGTCAAGAATGGAAGGTTGCCTTCTGCAAGTTTGCAGGACCCTATATCTGGCCCTACTGTCACACTGATTGTTGAATTACACTTTTTTATTTTAAACCTATCGTCAATTTGAATATCACCTGTAAAGACACAGGGTTGTCTAAAGAAACCAAAGCTGCGGCATCTTGGAAATTTCCGGTCATTTTTCTGGAACGAAATCCACTTAGTTGAAATCTGGCGACTCTACAGGAGGTGGGCCTCTCTTGTGCTACTGCATTAACTTCAGATTGTGCGCAATCGCTTTACTAATGGCATTTCAGTAAGCTCTAGTGGTCTTTTTGGCTCTATCAGGTCACCAATACTGAGGAGGTCGTGGCACTAAGTTGACATCATCAAAACTGTGATTTAACTTTCTTGGCAAAAGGAAGAAAGGCAAACGCAACTCACAACCTCCTCTGCAATAACCATTTCACGCAGTAAAGCAAGGACACCCGTATCATCGATAAAACTAGGTGCATTGAGGGCAGGAGACGCGTTGCCAGCAATGGAGTCGTTGAGATCACCATCATCCAAGTACTCTACCCATCAGCCGTTTTGAAGTTGTCTTCGTGTTCGAGGCTGTTGTTAGCCGCGCGCGCAAGCACACAGGCATTGCTTGCAGGGCTGATGCTCTGCAGCTGCACTATCACGATCTCGTCTGCTATCTCCACAAAACAGCTAAGCGGGTGCAGGAGAGAAAGACTGCCAACCATCGAATTCACACTTTTCTCAAGTTCCACAAGGCTAAAGAGAAGTAATTGGTGAGTAAATAAGAACATTCAAAATTGAACGCGTTGAAGCCGGGTATGACTAAATATGCGATGCAATGGTGCACATGGAAACTAAGAAGCTTTTTCTTGAGGACCCGAACATGTCGTGAGTAAAAAATATTTAATGCTGTACACCATGTTTGAGTTAATGAAAAGCATGAGCCCAAAAGCAGTTTAAGATCAAATAAAGGAGTGTCTGTTGCAGCATGTTTTAGCATCAGCTGCGCCCCTTCTAGGCTTTTGGAAGGCGAGCGATTTGTTTTTCACAAAGGCACATTTGCCAATGCAATTGGCATTGAAGTTAATTATAATAATCCACTCATATCTTCCAAATCTACCTTAGATCAATATGATTTGTCAATACAACCAAAAAGGCAAATTTCTGCGCTCATATTTGCATGTGTAACAAATTGATTGGTCTGTTGGTTGGCTACCTACGTCCGAAATGCAAAGTATTTTCAGCTATAAGGTGCAAATTGGCAAAAAATTGGCATAAAATAATGCTTTGCAAAATGCTGAAATTCTAAGGACAGCGATGGAACGTAAAAGAGCATCGCATGGCAAACGTTCTGCATTTGTGTTGTCGAATTCGTGACAAGGATTGCGATGAAAGCAACGTGAGCACATCAGGAATTATTAAGTGGTTATTTAAAGAAGCGACAGAAATTGTATTCAGGGCACTCCAAGCTAATAAATCAATGAGCGGTACAGTGGGGCCAGGAAGCGCAGTAAGCGTGAGTTTGTAAGAGCCAAAAACTATCAGCTTTAGCCAGAGCTCATTCTTATCCATCATGAGTAAGTTATTTAAATTGACTTTTTTTGGCACGCCAACGATTCGCTTAATGAATATTATTGATCTCTGACTTTTGTTTCCTAATCGTTATTTTGAGCTGATGTGGCAGAGCAGGACAGATGTTCATGGAGGGCGTATTGCAAGTACGCAGACCTGCCCTGTACCGCCAAAGGTTATCTGGCGCGTCACTCTTAAAATCATGGAAATTAGGTGCCCTAATTGAAAACCGCAGGAAGTGTTACTTGTTAAGTGGACTTGCCACTTGTGCTACGGTTTCATCGCTAACGAAACAGCATCGATTTTGTGCTGCCAAATTGCTCCTGAGTCCATGAAAACTATCTACTTTCCAAAACTCTTAATAACCGCATAACTTAAGTTGAGCACTGTACTGCTTGAGTCATCTACTGGCCGGATTACTCAGCATTACAGCTCGAAAGATTGCACGCAAATGAAATAAAGACTTAGTACGAAAAAAATACCCCTCTTGTATAGCATCACACAGAATTTTGCCATTCTGTAAAGATTATGGGTAGGCAACCGCGTTTCGGTATTCTAGTTCATTTAGCAATATGAGAATCGCGTTTTGTCAGCAAGGGAGCAATTTTACGACACTATTAGGAAACGCCTGCGCCCAAGTCGAGGAGTAAGCTATGTGCACATTCGTGTAGGCTTCAATGACGGTCGTCTTAAAGCATGCAAATTTGAGGAAGACACGACGCAAGAGTGTAAGGCTTGATCGATCCAAAAACAGTGAGTTGGTGACGTAGGCAGGCCAGCCCTATGATGGCAAAAAACATCCTGATCTGATTTGGTGAGGGCCCTGTCTAATGGCTACAATCGCCGCTATTTCACAATGTTAAGATAAAACCGTAATCTAGAGACTGTCATCGAATGGCCCATGAGCAGGCGCCTTATTCTTAAGGCTGTTTAGCTATTCTTTTTTTACTGCGATATGTTCATTCTAAAGTTTGTTTTCAGCCGCAGAGATCACAATTAGATGGAATTTACCCCAGCCTACTGTTTTCGACATAAAGCCCAAAGTCGTAGGCCTTTTTTCTAATAAACCCAAAACACCGCTGCGTTGGGGTCTTTTACAGACTTCATTAAATTAGTTCGTTTTTATTTATGACATGCCCCTTATTACAGAGTGTTAGCTGCTTCGATCGCAATTGGGTGTTGGAGAAATCCCATTATGTCTAGAGTAGGAACTCACCACTTTTCTCAACTGCAAGTGCGCAACACTTAGCGGGTAGACGGAAATCCTCGTGGTCTTATTTCTACAGAACACATACCCAGTGCTCAAGTTCACGGCCTTCAAATTTCACTTGTGCCACTCTTTTCCAGACTAGTCTCAAACTTAGTTTTATGTACCTTTGCTTGGATTCCAGTGTAGCCCAACATCTTGCAACGGGCTGCAGCATGTTTATGCGCCATTTACAAACCACTGCGTCTTCCAGGTTTAAAACAGCAATGAGGGAATGTAAAGCATGCAAAATTATCTCTTCAAAAAAATAAATTTTTTGCAATGCTAAGTTTAAGTAGGCAGGTAGGCTGGGTTTAGACCATCAGCATCGCTTCCATCAACCTGTTAGACTGCAAAACAGAGTTTTCGCATTTCTTCGAAGATAGATGTCTAAGCGGCAGCATCAAAATGGGTTAATGGAAAGGAGAGCAACTAAAGTTAACAAGACTACCTGAGTCGATGGTAAGGCGCATGACTAAGGAAATAAGGCATGCCCTTAATTCTGCCACCGTCACATGCATCCCACACTTGCAATGACAAGGGCACAAATAGGGTAGGAGGCAACAACACTTTGCAGGGCGCGTAAAGAAGCAAACAGCAGATGAGTCGTTGCGATGCTGCGGAATCTGAAATTGAGTGAACATTTCATTAGTGAACATTTCCTTTTCTTGGAAGAAACCATGTTTGTGTGCTGATACCGCACGTCATTTAAAGACACCCTCTCTCTTGCTACTGTAAATCCTGCATACAAAATGGACACTGCCATCAATTTGAAGCAGAGGTAAAGTAGCATCTCAATCGAGAGCCAACTCGCATCAGCAAACCCACATGTCGAGTGCCTTTAAGCAGGCGAATAAGCTGCAAGCCTTCGAACTGAGCCATTCTTGACCCACGAGGCAAACCGAGCACTTGCACTCACATTGTAATTTCACGCGTTATTGCATCGTTGACCAGCTACGCAGACGACACTTGAGGAAATGCCTCTTCAATCCTCAAGTCGCGTTCATTACCCATCTTGCGATTGTTTGGATTTGTGCAATGAGCTTCGATATTGCAAGTGTGTAGGCTATTCAAAACCTGGAGTGTTGGCGGAAGTGCCTAAGGAATAGGCTAAGATCTAATAATTCCCGGAAAGACAACGATTGTGCATGGATAAGTTAAGTGCAAATGTAGAGTCCAAATCCCTTACCGAAAGCGCGCGAAAAATGTTACTAAATGAACTACCAGCCAGATGCATGCTGCTTACAAATTTAGCAGGGCTAAAAGTAGCTCAAACTTGGGGAAGATAGCAATGGTATATCCATGCACACGCTCCTTTACCTTTCCATTGTCACTACAGTAACAGAGCCTACAATTTATAACTGTGCGGGTACCAAAGCATGGTTTTCCACCGATATGTATAATCCTGTAATTTGATCGAATAGTCTGTCTTTTGACTGTGCACTTATCCTTCCTTGCGGATAATGCACAAAGTCGCTCAGACTATCCTCAGGTTTAAAACAGTGCTTTCACTCACACTATTTGTGCCGCAGAGCACTAAGTTAATATGGCTTTTCCATTAAGAAGGTGAGGGTCGTCAGTTTCAGGATGGGCGCATAGCTGACACCAGGTAGATCGAAACCAAGTCGTTTCATTACAGTATTGCGAAAGTAAAGAGATCCTTACTTGCGCCATCAACTAACACGAAGGCGTTCGCATATAGCTTCATGCCATCAGGTCATTCACCATCCCCTAAGCCAATTCTGAGCGTGGGTGGCCGCCCAAGAATCACTTTCCTGAAGCCTTTTGTGACACCAGAACTTTGCTTGTGAATGAAATTAGTGCTTAGTATAGTCCTGCTTATTCACCCATACTATCTCTAACGTCAATCAAAATACACAAAATCTTTGCCCATGCTAAATGCTTGTGATGATTGGTTCTCTTAGATCGCATAATTCAACTGGTGGGATAATTGCACTTTGCATGTCTTTTGGGTGCGAGAAGATAAGGCCTTCCTCTTCCTACCGGAATTCATTTAAAGTGTTACGCCTTAAGGTGCTGTGTTTTCACAAAGGACAAACCGACTTCTATTTCAGCCGTTGTTCCTTTACATAGACAATAATAGGGAAATGAGTGCATGGAACGATTGCACGTGAGGGGCGTGAATGCATTCAGCGATGCAAACTATGGGCCGCAAAATTCGAAAGCCCTTTTATCTCACTTGTCATCCAAAAGGCAAATATTTCGCATAGGCAGTGTTGATATGACAACAATGGGAACAATGAGCACATGGACTGAATTCGTGGGAGAAACGCAAATGTGGTGGTAGTGCCCATTTGACCGCTGGATGGCGAAAGGCCAACCACCAGCGCGTGTGTTTGAGAAATACAAGCTTTTTTAGATAGAGGAGAATACATATTTCAGGTTTAGGTGACGAATGTGGTTTTAGCTGCTGGGAACGTATTGGAGGGAAGCGAAATCTCCTGCCCTCTACACCGCCTCCGCTCTACTTCCCGATCTACTGGCAAGGCGCTCTTTGCAAGGGAAGGTTGTGTTTATTGTCTGAGAATGTGAACCTTGAACTGTAAATATGAAATGCTGATGGTGTCGAAGAGATACATGGATTGGTGTATTTTGGTAAGCTACCTGTCATTTTAAATGGTTGGTATTTACTTTAGATCTAGGCTTGATAAATATCGCCTCTTTAGAGTTTAGATTTCGTGTTCAGAAAAAGCGATCAGTAGGAAGTAAAATCCAATGTCGCCTTTTTTTAGTAACGAGGAGAATTTGCTGGATGGAACAGAATAGAGTGTGGTAGCTTTGCTGTCAACTTCACACACTAGGCAAAGATCTGTGCACGCCAAAGCTACGAGGAAACGAAGATTGACTTCATGGGTCACAGTCGCTGCAGCAGTTGCTTTTCATTCTGATCTGCTTAATTGGAAAGGCATGAGGACAGAACCAATGTTAGCAAAGTTAAGTCTGTGGAAAGAAAGACTGCTTATTTAGCCATTATGCTATTATGACAGCATCCGCGTGGCAGCTTCTTTGGAATAGGCAGCAGCAGTAAAGGAAAGCTCTTACTTATTGCTAAAGCATTAACAAAACTGAAACCTCTTTGAGCCGTTAAGGCAACTTAAGTGAGGAAACGCCTGCTAAACCTAAAACTCCGTTCAACTTCTACATCTTCGCTTACCGCTTACTCGCTAGTCCCATCGTCTTCTCATCCACGCAAAACCAGATTATCATTTGCATAATGCATAAAAAAAACAGCGTATGCTTATTTTACCAGCCTCTCGCAGAGGAGCATGAGCTTGATTAGTGATTTGCTTCATTGTACTTTGACTGAATTGCTAAGAGTATTTATTCAGCAAATAGCCATAGTTCTCCAACCAATGGGCAGGCAATGTCTGGATTCTTTTTTTGGCTAGGCTGCAACTCTATAGAAATGCAAAGGAGAAAAAGGGAGATTAAATGGCGACCTAAGCAACCTTCTCCCAACCGGCATTTCGCGTAGACCATTGTATCGCGAATCCAGTGATGCCCAGCTGACCCTAGTCCATCTACTTGCCGGTTCCAATGTTTTCATGTTGACTATACTGATTGCATAACACGCGTGTTTAAAGTGTAGCATTTTCCGCGTGCTCCATTAGACGTGATTTAAAGTGAGTAGTGATCAGAGACATGTGCGATCAACTATGCCTTACACCGATCACTAGACCATCAGTGGATGCGCATGCGCTGAATTTGCAAGTTAACATTAGACATGGAAATTAGCATCCGCGTGCTAATGTTAATAATGTTAATTGATTAGGCAACCAGCAAGTTAGTAAATGCAATTGATGAATAAGATGTCCCTTATAAATTGATGGGAATGTCTGTATCATATCCAATGTGCGTGGTCAAAAAAGAAGGTCCATGAATGCGAAACCCAAACCTTATTTTTGGCTTTATGGAAAACAAAAGTAAATCATCAGCCTCGGCCTAGTTGCTAGCTCAGGATGGTTCTATTTCCTAGTGGATACGCGTATTCCTATTGTTGTGGGTACTATAAAGGTATGAGTAGGGCATTTCCAGTGACAGAAATCCTAATTCCTCTAACAAATGCAGATGCTCTTTTGCGCGTAAGTCACACGCCCGTGGGAAACAATCTCAGCCATGGTTGACTCGTTCCTGACAAACGAGGTATAGCATCGTGCAAAAGTACCGTGGCTACCAATCCCTCCCCTGTGCAACCCGATTGCTATTCTCGCATGCATGGTTCTTCATGCGCCCTTTTCCATTTCCTCCCTCCTTATATGTGCATTTTACAAAGACAACGCACAAGGAACCCTCGTGCCTTCTACAGCAACCACGAAGTCACAAATCTGCTGTGGCGCAATTTTGAGTAGGGCTTCTCAAATGGAATTTGTATCCACCCTTAATGCCACAATGCATAGCAGGCACCCATATCTCCATGAGAGCAAACAGCAAACAAACTCTTAGTAGACATGTAAATTGCATATTTGCACCAGATAAGTAGAATGCTCGTTGAATGTCGAGAGTTGATGCAGTTGTAGATATGATGCTAATGGCTGTGGTTAATTTGAGAACTAATGTCTTTGCGTGGTAAACATATTTCTTGGCTGCTCATGTTGAATGGTCATCAGTTTTTTAGTCTCCCCAAGCAGATATCTTTACGATGTGATTACGGAAGAATCTAGAGCATTTATAGACACAGAACTTTGAAATGGATGAGCTAAGGTGCAACACCTATCCACTAGACCCATATAGCTTCGTTGAGTATTTTCTTAAGCAATGCAGCTTTATTTATAGCACAAAAGCAATGCCCCATTAAGGAATGTTGCAATTGAGGTCAAAAAATTTTACTGATCATGACCCCGCCACGGTCGTGTTCGATTTAATTTTAACACGCATGAGTTACCTCGCTGGCTGCGATGCCAAATCCAATAATCCAACAGCTGTGTTACAGCCTATCAGTTGCGGTCCATGACCTTAAATACCATAGTTACCGTGGAAGGTAACTAACTTGCGGATAAAGAAGTAGCAGTGGTGGAATTATCTATCGGCAACTCGAATATTCCAGTTGCTGATCGGCAGCGGCTAATAGAGAGTGGAGGCACAAAATGGGAAGTGCCAACGCTGTGCAACGAAAAGTAGTTAATTAGTCCTATCAAAAAGCTTAGCCCTGTCATTAGGACAAAGGTTTCGTGTTGTGTCGTGCGCTGCTAATAGCTCTACAAGACTACGCTTCCAAATATGGTGCAAACAGGATCGATTCGACTGGTTGAATCAAAGTGTGACTCCATCCTTGTGTTAGTATTAGTAGTCCACTTTCTAGTTAGTTGTTGGGAATGATAATTTGCAACAATAACGCTAGCAATGATAGCATTAGTAATTATGATGGTACGCCTTCCTGACTCGCGTAGCAACTTGGAGCTATATTATAGCTGCATAGTTTATAACAAGAGTCACATCTCGGAACTCTATCGCAGGTTCATTTCCTCTACGCACCTCTATTGAAACTCATTGGATTGAATGGGTTTTAGTCTACATCATTAATTATTCGCTTTAGCGCATTTTCAATGCTAACCAAAACCTCGAAATTATGCATCAGACCCCCTTTTGTGCCGTCAAAGGCTTTGTCCAAAATCGTTGCCTATGGTGGCAAGGTCCTGCCTTCGAGAATCCAAAATGAAAACTCGACGAACGCTGATTTGCATAAATATCCGTGGGTCACTTTTCATAAAAGTGAGACACAGATTTTTACAATGAGCGTTTCTAAACTGTTCGAATATGAGGATGAGCCCTGTTCTAACGATTTCCCAATGTAGTATTTTACAGCTGAGAGAATCGCAACCAGTTCAAGTGACACCTTCTGCATAATCGAAATGTGTCGCTAATCCTACTTGTGAACTATGAACTACGCAGCATTGAAATGAGTCAGTTTCCAACTCGATCATAAATGCTGATTCCCTTCAAGACAGCGCATTCTGTGTAGCACCTGCTCATTGAAAATGTGTCTATTACACACTCAATTTTGTTCTCAGCACAATGCGCATTCCAATAAACCATAAATTTAAGTATTTCGGAATTGACCTTTTAGTGTTTCAAGGCTACTGACTCACGCATGCACAGCCTATCAAGCTAAAATAATGGCGATTAACACATAGTTTACCGACAATGTTCACAGCGAGGTACGCAACCATGAGGAGTTAATAAAATCACTCTGACTAAAGTTCGCTAAAGCCCTCAAAAAATGAAATCGCAGCCATCACATTTGCATTTAGGTCCATGGCACGTACCAGAACCAGTGACATGTAGAAAAAGACTACAATCTTGCCCATTCGGACGGATTGCAAGCAAAGCTACGCGGTAAAG
Source organism: Taenia pisiformis (assembly GCA_023968675.1). Lineage (NCBI taxonomy): Eukaryota > Metazoa > Platyhelminthes > Cestoda > Cyclophyllidea > Taeniidae > Taenia > Taenia pisiformis. The sequence goes on along the minus strand of CM043737.1, from coordinate 700,451 downwards.
TTCAGCCTCCTATGATGGCTAGGACTACTCCACTCACTCTACGCTTGCCTTTAACTAAAACCTAGTCTATTAGTTAAAGCAAATTTGTCCTTCTTGGTTGATCGCAATGGAAGGCAAGGATATCGTTGGATGCCAACGGTGGGCATGCCCAACGTCGACCAGCTCCTTCACCTCCGTGACATGCGGAGGCTTCTTCACGAGCGCCTGTGTGAGCGCAACCTCAGTCGTAATTGTTGCTTACCACCATTGCTGCAACCACCCCCGTGGCTGCTCACACGGCGACCACCATTGCGGCTTCTGCACAGCCCACAATGCCCACTTCTGCCCACATTGCGAGCCCTTCGCGAACTCACCCCACGGTGCCCACTTCCACGGGTACGAACATGGCCAACTTCCCCATTCCATTTATTTGCTTGTCTCTGATTTCTCTGAAACTGTCCTGTGTGTTTGGGTGTGCCCTTATGAACCAGTCGTCGTGTCTCCAGTTCTTCCGTGTGACACTCTTACTCACTGTCCTTTTAATGCTACACTCGTGCTTGCCGATGCCCAACACTGATCTCGTCATTCCGACTACTTCAGGTGATGCTTCATGTGAGAAACACGAACTTAGACACTCTACAAATAATCTGCATAGTTTTGCCATAAAGAAACGCTGACTTTGCGTTAATGGTAAGTAGAACGCATGGGGCTTCTAGCGGTTGGTAGCTCACAGCATGGCATCCTAAAAAGAGAATAATGAAATGGTGGAAATTTTACAAATTTACAGCATCTCTTTGGTATAGGACCACAAACCTTGCACTCGCTCGTTAAAGAAGCAAAAACCTGGTCTGATGCTGTGCAGTGGGGACGAAAAGCAGATAACGCACCCTGATTGCCATAGCAAATGTGCAAGGTTAGGCAACCTTTGGCCTGACCAATAAGTACTTTGCATAGATTCGTGGTGAATTAGAGCGATGCTGATAGCCTAATTTGGAAAGGAAAAGAATAGTGCCTAAGAAAATGAGCGACAAGCTTAGCTGTGATACACTTGGCATAATTGCGAAATGGCTCTTGTCAAAATTAGCAAAATTGGCCAGAAATACTGTGTGAAATGACGAAATCATCTCCTGGAGACTGTTTAACGGAGTGTTCGCAAGGCATGAGTGAGCTGAATGAGTTGATTATAAGCCTGCATGTTACAAGGCAAACAACAAGTTTTTAAAATCAAAGTGCCTAAAAGCAAGCTTTGTGAACTCGAAAAAAAATACTTTTCTTTGAGCACTGATTAAAGGGAAATTTCCACTAATCAAAACATTCCACTCACCTTTACAGTAAGCATGGATGGAAATTTGTACCATCACATGCAGTACGCAATGTCACGCGGCTTCTGTAAATGTAAAAGGAGGTACATTGGTGGGGCAGGGGCTTAGCAAGCCGTGCAAAATGATTGAAGCGGTTTTGAACTTGGTGCCCAGCTCCCCATAGAAAGATAAAATCGACTCTGCCATAGCTAAATAGAAGATGGACCAATCAGTAGCATTAAAATATCCGCAAATTCATGTCATTGATTCGAGCGGAAGACGAGAAGCTTTTGGCACTTATTCGTAAAAAAAGCAAATGCCTTATGTGATCCACCACAATGGAGAGGAAAAGCAGGCCACATCCTAATTTCCATGGCAAATGTCTGATAGGCCAGGCAACCTTGAAAACAATGCGGTTAACTCGAAAGATGCACAGAACCCAATTTAAGAAAGGAAAGAGTAGTAGTAGTCCAAAATAATGGGATCCAAGCTTTGATCTGAAAGAGTCCGCGGAACCCAAAGTCACTTTTAAAAAATTAGCGAAAATCACCTAAAATGCTGAGTAAAATGGCAATTTTAGCAATTGCGCAATGTTTGACAAAATGTTCTAAGTGCATAAGTGCGCTGAACATAAGTCGATTATAATCCTCTCTCCTGCTGCGTAAAGAACTACTTTTTTTACGAAATTAACATAAAATTTGAACTGAACTAGCAAAATAACAGCTAAAGGTTGTGCGCAAGGGATGTGCAATGGAGTTGGATTTCAGTAAATATTTCGGTACAATCGCATCGTTAGAGACAAAGCGGGTATTCTGCCTGTGTAAATATTAATTGTTAATTTAATAGGCAGTTTTTATTAGAAGCTTTGAAGATGTAAGTCCTTCCAATTAGCAGGTAATCTTCTTATTTTGCAGTTTTAGAGAAATTAAGTTTAGAACGATCGATCAGAGCATTGAAACGTCCGGTACCGTCAATGCCGTAGGTGGCAAAATGCGGAATATGTTAATTTCGGACCATTGTTTTGCACACAGCAGCGCATTCCAACTTGACACAGCACCAAAGGAAACTCACTTAACAATTTAATTAGCCTTCATTTTTTTTGAGCCGAGTTGATATTAAAGTTTAAAAATGACTCCTTAATCCCGCATCACACATCGCATTTATGTCCATCACAAATGTTTTGTTTACGACTTCGCGATTATTGGTAAGTACAACCTGCCCGGCCTTAGTTCCGCAGCAGATGACATGACATTTAAATGCAGGAACACTGAATTTGACTGCGTGGGTCCTTATGGATCATTAGATATTTCCTTCTGCCTCGAGATTGGTTTAGATCCAGTCAATCCATATTATTACGTGAGATGACCTAACGTTGCCGTATATATGATTAAGGTTAGAATAAAGGCAGCAAATCACGTTAGATCAGGAAAATATGCATGAAGATTGAACTCGACTTGATGAAATTGACCATATGAGGAAATATGTTCGCTTCAGAGTGGACGGCTTATGCTAATCCACGCAACCACTAGAGCTGATATATAAGATTTCACGGCATCACTAATACATGTCAGCTGCGGCAAATCGACCAGAGCAGGTGACATGTCATCCAAAGGCGGACATATTAAATTTGACCCACGTGGGTCCTAACACTTCTAGACCACATCCAAAAGCGGGAACATTAAACTTAACTACGTGGGCCCTCACACGTCATGGGATATTTCCTTCTGCCTCGAGCTTTTTTTTAGAATCCGTCACCACATGTTGCTACGTGAGATGAAGTAGAAAATCTTGAAGCAGAAATGAAGGCAGCAATTCATGGTAGATAAGGAAAAAATTGCCAGGAGATTTGATTCTACTCAATGTAGTCGACGATATGAGGGGAGACGTTTGCTTCAGAATGGATTTCTTATGCCAATCCACGCAATCACCAGTGCTGCTTTATGAGACTTCACTTCACCAATAATGCATGTCGGCTCCAGCATATTGACCACAGCACATGGCATGCCATCCAAAGGCGGCACTTTTTTTCCATGAGGCGCCTGCTGATTTGCGGCACTCATCTATAAGGCTCAAAAGGTGTGTACCGAATCATGTTGTGTTAAAGATGATATTCCCTTGAAATATCCATTCTATAGCGCACAGTTTATTTCTTAGTGGATAAACTATTTCAGTAGCATCCAATAGCTATAATAATGGATTTTGTGAATGAAAAGAAATGGCATTATAACAAAGCATGCAATGTCGGGTAGATAGCGCTACACCCTTCAACTAATCAAATCTTTACGACAGTGCAGGTTGAGCTTTAGTTCATGGGCACAGTACGCCTTTCAGATTATCAATCTCCATCAACTGGTGGCCAGAATTTGGGTGAACTACGAGGCCTTGAACATCCTGTCTCAAACCTTAACCTTAAGTCTATCTAAGGGACGGCAATCCGCTTTTCCAGATGCTGCTTGCGCGATCCTAAACTGCAATGATTTATTAAGGAGAAGAAAGGAGGAGATAAAAATTTGTACCGTGTGTCCACTCATCTGCTATTTGGGGCCTATCGTCGGTAACAATAGCGGTGTGCAAAGAAGATTAGAGGAGAATAAGGATTACTCTCCTGAGGTCCTCGAAATTCTAACTGGATTACCTAGACTCCGAAACCGAATGCTGGCCATAGCACAAAATTACGAAATGCGAAAGTTTATGGGCGCCAGTAAGCACACGACCCGTACCTCATCCTCATACTTACAGTGGCCTGCGTGAGTAGAAAACAATCACATTACTAATTTTCTCTCTTAGCTTATTTACATTTGGCGCGTCAACTTCATTTTTGCTCCTATCCGTTGTTTGTTCCCTTTTTATGTTAAGCAAACTTATTTATTGTTTAATCCATTTCTTTTCTTTTCTTTTATGTAAGGTTATATTTTAGCGATTGCAATTTATCTGACTGTCACGCATGCGTAAGCTCTTTTTCAGTTGGCTGCCTTAACTCACCATTTGCCCATAGCTCCACCAACTGCAATTCCCTAGCTTAGTATGCCTCCGACTTGATCTGAATGGTTCCAGTTGGACGACCATCCAGTCGATGGGCTCCTAAGCAAACACGACTCACCAGTCAGACTGCGCTTCAATAATGCTTCTATGGCTGCGGGTTCTTTCAGTCTTTGTTAGTTGCCAATCGTGGTTGCCAAAGGGGGTCCTAGTGGAAACGTTTTCCCGTACTATGCGCATCGTATATGGGATAATCAAAGCACTTGGATATTGGAATTTCGTCATTACACTTCCTCCTGACTCTGCGGAGCAGTTGCTGATCACAGTCTCGGTGTCAGTTTGATGAACGCAAATTTGGTCAGTTGACCAGATTAGCTCGGCCTACATTCGCCTTCTGGGGTCTACACTCCATGCTGCTGGGGGTACAGGGAGGCGAGTAACTATGGTAGGTGTAAAGGGAGACCAAAAGGATGAGGATTTCTTGGCTATGTGCCTGGCTATGCTTGGCTCATGGCCATTGGACAACTGGTTCACGGTTAGTTCAAGCAAAGCTTTCGTATGACATCACTAGACACAGCTGCGACTGTAAATTGCAATCCTGTGTAGCTGACAAGTCGGAGAGAAACCTGCCGATTTTCCGGTTCGCTATTAATTTGTCGGGCTCACCTAGGTTGAGATAAAATTCTCTGATAGCTTAATCACGAAAACTTGTGAATGGAAGAACTTATAACTTAATAAGAGGCCTCCGAATCTATCCTTACTAAAAGCAACCGAGGTCATGCAATTTTAATTTGCATGCAGGAGAGCTACTTTTAAAGATTAGAAGAGAGGCAAGTCTCCTGTCAGGTGATTAATCTTCCTGCTTAAATAACCACTTGTTGCTGATTTTGAAATTTTATGCAAATCCAGCATTGCTGCTCTTCCAAAGCTGCCATCCTTAGAAAAATGCCAACGCTAGCCCTTTGAGCTGCTGCAGTTGTGCTAGTGAAGTGACAAAATCAAGATTCCTGCCCTTCATAATTTAAATTTGCGTTAAAAACAGCAGCAAATTGATGGCCACTGGGATAGAAAAAAGATGAAACGTTTGCTGTAATAGAGAGGCAATCCTTCAATCTTTATCGTAAGTATGAAATTCGAGAGTGAGATCAATTGAAGTGCATAGAAAACATTATTCGTCGTTTTGGAGATGACCATCCTGTTTAACTTTGACACCGATAATGGAACTCTGCTTTATCGACTGTCACAAATCAGTCCTCGTTACGTGGGCTTGACTTCGTCAGTGAGCACACAAATTAAGCCAGTTGCTAAGCGCTTGGAAGGCGTGGCAATGGGTCTTTGCCAATGATAACTAAGAAAACTAAACTGCTGTCAGCCTTACACTATTTCAGAAATGACTCAAAATTACCTGGTGTGGCACAAGATTTTTGAGGCTTGGGTTTATTGGTAAGGGAAGACCTGTGATGCTCATTGCTTGGTATGCATGTCCAAGTCTGTGCTCTTCGTGGAGTTGATTAAATCAACTGGGGCTTCTTCCAGAGTAGGATCTCATATTGGGCTCAGAATTTTTAAAATAGTGTAACGGTTACATTTTAAGAATTCAAGGAGATAGGCACCTCCGATTTGCATTCAAGCAATAACAGTCTCATAATAAAATGGAAAAAGTTAATAATCTACCAGCATAAAATTATCGCAGCCGAAAGCGTTCGTGCTAGTACGAAAAGTCCTTGTTTGCATTCTGCCTTCGATGTACAAGATACGATGCAATTGCGCTCAGCAAAAGTCCATAACATGCGAGCGTTTGCATAGCAAAGCTAAAGCACTTCTCTCAACGGTGAGAGGGTGATTACATTCTACTGCATGAGTGGCGAGGGTAGGGATAGGAAAGTAGAAGCAATTCACAAACTGGTCACCGGAGCTGAAGCGGGTGAAACTGGAAGGGTGAGCTGAACAGCGAAACGGATAACATCGTTAAGCATTCAATGAATGTCTTGTCTCACGTGTTGAATCGATGAGGTTTACTTACTCTGCATGGCCTCTGGGGTGGTCTTCTGAGGTATCGTATGCGTTGCGTAGGAGGGTAGGAATTGTTTGGTTTTCAAGCAGGGCTTGAATTTCTGAGCACGTGTGCTTTGCCATGTGACTGACTACACCTTGCAAAAAAGGTATGGCAGCCACATAATATACTTACTTAGTAGCGATTGAATATAAAATCGCATTATTAAACCATGGGATTTGGCTTTGCTGTGAACAGTCGAACCAGCATACTAACAGTTGGCGCCTGCATGTAAACGAAGCATAGGGGAGTTTTATTCGAGCAGACATCTGGCAAATGAATCGCTAGATACAAAGGGAGTCTTTGTACCTGCGCAAATGCAACTCAATAATTGAATAGGCATGTAAACATATGAAGGAGCACTTAAGATGAAAGAATACATGACAATTTTGAATTACCATGTATGCTTCTTACCCTGTGTTAAAGGTGATCCACCATTTTGTGGACAGATGGTGGGTTTTGCTGTTCCTGAAAAGAAGGCGAATGCTGCAGCGACCCAACATCTTATAGGAATTTGTGTTACAGACGATATCAAACATGCCAACGCCATGTCTTTTGAGGCTATAAGAGGGCTTCTACTTATAAATAGCAAGTAATTAAAATTGCTAGCATTGAGACGAAGAATCATCTGCATAGTGATTATGGGAATGAATTGACACAGTGTTCTAGACAATCTATGATATCTGCTTGCCTTTCACACGTGTATTTTAACGTGAGGTATGCCTTTTCCGTTAACTAATAGACTCCTGAAAACAAAGCTATCTGCACCAATGCCCAAATTATCATGCGATGCACTTGTGCAGCTCTCCGTTGCTGAGAAAAACCAATGTTAAGTGTTTTGAGGCACATTTGGCTATGATAAACATCACGCATTACATGCGCATTGACTTAGTGCATAAATTTAGGAAACAGGCCCATTTTAGGCCATAGGAATGGGGAAAAACGGTATAGTTTGATAAATCAGCGCATTATTTTTAGCGCTGCGACACTTAAGCATTGAGCGGAACACCAAGGTAAGGTTACTCAGCACTTGATTGGCCAGACTTTTTAGTTATTTAAGACTTTGTGACCATAAAATTACCACTTAATGCAAGTAGTCCTGTAAACAGCCCTTCACAACACCCCTTCCCGTTATGCAAAACATGTATCAGCGGTGTTATTGAAATGGGAATCGGCCTATCAGCAAGCAACTTTAGAAGTGCTTCATGACGGCCCACGACACCACTCATCCGGGTGCAATGCAGTAGTGGGGGTTGGGATTACGTGCCTGCTTCACTTAGTGGAACAAAATTTGGTGCCGACATTTAAGGTGACAAAATCTCACCCCACTTACCCACCATGTATTCCACTTGTGATGTGAGAAGGGAAGCAGTGTAAAGCAAAGCAATGAAACTCACAGCTGACTGTTCTTTCATTGTTATTCATGGAAACAATCTTGTAATCATCGTGATACTCATAAGAAATCCTAGAACATGCATTTCAACTTTTTTTATTTTTACTACGCTTGATTAGATCCTTTAGCTAAGTGTTTTGCAATGCTGCCATCTTGATGGAACAGTCGATTAATGCAACTCTGCCGTTAAAAGGGAATGAAGTTATATGGCATGATGTTTTCATAAATTGTAATGTGAGACCTTTCATGAAATTTTTGTTGAAAGTTTCGAAAACCGCGTTGAAGTCCCCTGCTGCTAGGACCTCTATTAGATGGTGACCGTAATCTGGTGAACGCGTGGAATAGCCTCGGATACCCAAAAGTAACGCAATGGGTTCAACTCTGCCAGATACCTCATTATTGTCGAATATTAAGCTTTTCCTCTGTCTTTGTCAACCAACCTGCTGATAGTACTCACCATTCACTTAACCCACCTATTGCTGCGGTCTCTGTAGTAGTTCAACCTACGATCGTTTTGCAAAGCATTGTTGTCTATCTTCCAAACAAAGGCTGGAAACGCATTGCTTTGATCCACGACATGCACACTAGCAACCTTGATATTCCCGGCACCCGGGTTCAATACCACTAGTTCTTCACCTATCTCGATATAGACAAAAGGGGCCATTTTGGTGACTAGCGTGGGCGTTAGATCGTCAGCCAACTTATCAACCTTCTTGAAATTATTGGACGATCGCAAAGACGTTTTGATAAAAATTTGATACTTGAGAGAACATCAATGGCAGTAGAACTTGTTATTAGCATTCAGAACCTAACCAAAGTTAAACAAGGAAGAATGGCACCTGTTGAGGTGGATCCCAAGGACATGCTTGCCTACGATGCTTTGCGAGAATGGGATGGCATCTGTCGATAAGCCAACCCACTTTGGCCGCTGGTCGTTCGCTCATCGTATATGATAAGGACTCATTAACGTACAAGGAGGTAAATCACGCCACCTTATGTGCGGTTAAATCTAGTTTGTAAAGCTGCAACTAGTCACACAATTACTTGGCAAAGTAATCCTACCAAAGGCGACTATTCTAACCGTCATACTGTGCACTTTGCTATCCACCAAATTCATGTTATGGATGCACCGAGAATGGGTAGCTGGTAAGGTCGTATTTTATTTTACCGTCCTTCTGTTAGCGAAACTGCAAGCGCACATCTTTACAAGTGTTACCCATTCCTCACCGGATAAGCAATAACACTAAGCGACTATAAAAACAAAATGCATGGCCTGCAGGTCCATGTGCGAAGAAAGGTTTCGTCCTCATTTCATTTCTACACATAAGACCCACAGGTGATCTCTTTTACCGCGCCAGAAGTTACTGTCCCTTTGTTAGTAGTGACACATTCCAGCGTCGTGATAAACTCAATTTGCGTTCCTAATGGGGAGACATTCACAAATTTCAGGCAGTTGACGCCACAGATTCAGTTGCTTGCATGCACTAGCCTTAAGCGTAAGTACGCTACTTCTTCTGCAGTAATTGTTGCATTTCTCCTTTTCAAAGTGAATAAATCTATAAATCCATCCCTTTCGACCGCTACGTACCAACTCATTTATCCTTACACCCACACTGCCCAGCATTACCTTTGGTTACCAGATTCTAGATGACAACGTCGCGCAAAGCATCATTGATTTCCATCTCTTTTCCAAAAAGCCCAGCGTCACTGTGGTGACTAACAAAGATTTCCAATAGAGAAACCCCAAAGATGTCTTTGATCTCATTGATGCCATTCATTATCCTCTGATTATGCCTCAACGATAGAGTGCAATGAATTGGCCAGGGGAAGGGGAAGGACCTCAGCGTGGCTAATCGCACCCTGTGATTTCGGTACGCATCAATTACAATTAGGCAATTATCAGCAAGATGAAGCGGCTCAATTCAATCTAACTCATTTTCCTCTAAAGCGATTTTGCATTTACTGATAATTATGGGAATCAGGAGCTGAAAGGTGCAATGATGTGAGAATAATGCTAAGAATACAAAAGAAAACGGCTTTGCTATTACGTTGCCGTGTCTTAACTGTTCATGACTTGGTAGCCTCTTCCAGTTCCACAGCTGAAGCTTCATTTAATGCCACCTTTGGATGCGGACCCGTTATGCCACACATCCGTGCCTACTGCTAAAAGCTACATCGCAGGACGACGTTATAGCAGAGGAGCTCCGCGGTGCATGAAAAATGGGAGAATTGCATGGCTGAATGTATGTCTGTCTGTGTCAATTGGGAAAGTTATTGTACAAAGAAGGGGCCGAATTTGAACCCACAAGGTGTGGCATACTGTGTGCAGCATTCGAATTCTTGCCGAAAAGAGCAAGATCATTAAATTCTTGTAGCACACTTTAATAATTCCATTACATTAGGAAAAACGTGGGATCTGGAAGGGGTCAGACACATGCCACGGCTGGGTAAGCACCCATTTAAATTGACGTTGTCCCAAACAGAATTTAGTTCCTATCGTCTGATACGGACTTTGGGCAATTACACGTACTAGCTTATAAGAAAAACCACAAGTTTATGACTGACTATTAGTGGCAGAAACTGACACGTGATCCTAAGCACGAGAGCAAGGCAGAGTGCGATTTCTCCCTTTCAGGGCTAAATGTTTATCAAATTTGTTTTCAATAGGCGCCATAAAATACGAGCAAAATGAGGTGGAAATCGCACCACAACTGTTGGAGGATAGCACGTTTAAAGCGCACGTTCCAGTTTGACACGATGCTCGGAGCTTCGCCTTAATTGTTGGCAGAATTACATCAAGTGCGTGTTCGAATTCGGCTACACAACAAACAATGAGGACATTCTCGTAGATTTGATGGGTGCAGGGCTTAGTAATCCAAGGCGCGAGACAAAGGGTGATCATTAACGCATCCGCATATTTGACACGAATGCGCTCTTATCCATTCTTTGCTGCCAAGTCATCTTGATTTTCATAGCGCGGCTGGAAGAAGTAACAACATGAGGTAAATGGCATTGCCACTGACGCTTGACATGTCCGGATGCATGATATGCGATATATGGCATGGGAAGGGGAATATAGCTCCTGCTCTCTGCCGCATAATTCTTCATTTCTAACCAAAGTACCCGTGATCTGTAAATAGGCCATTCTGACACAATTCGGTGCATTAGATCTTACAAGCTCTGCTTTATGCACTACCATTACGCCTGCTGTGTTTATGTCATTAGTGGCACATATCTCACCGTGTTGGAATTTCAGAACTAATGCTAAAATAATCACATTTAGTCAGTAAAGGCAACTTGTTTCATAACACATTGGCATTATGAAATCATTATATCTTCTACAGACATCGTGATAACCACCCCTCTGCCTCAATTTAGGAATAGGTTGACGGGAAGGGTAAGAAAGCTTAGCAGGAATCCTATTTTACTTGCATTTTTTGTGATTCATTACACAAATAAAGGGTGCTTTCTTAAGGTTAACAGCCCGTACCCTTCGCTTCGTCAATCATTAGATGCAGCACAATGATTTGTTTCATTTTATAATTTAGGTTAGACTACATGACGGCAGTGACGCATAAAAAACCGACGAGTGAATAATTGATGTCAATCGGCTTGCCTCCAACACTGCATGTAACCGTGTGAAGAAGAACTACAAATGTTGCATAATTCAATCGCCTTGAGCTGGTTTAACCACCGCAGTCGGTGTCTATCCTGGAAAGGATGGCGATTGCGTCTAACGCCTGTACTCTTGCCATCGACAGGCACCGATTTAATACCCTGGTACTGCATTCACTGAAGATGCATTCCCAATAATTCCCATCAATTCTCTTGATTAACTTGCAATTTAGGGTCTGAAAGTCTGCATAAAGGAGTCGCAAGTATCGTGTATTCTGCCGCGCTCACGGCTAATTGAGTACCTTGCAGGACTGCGGGAATTGAGGCACAAAAATATCAACACCTTCATGGAATGCAGTGTGTCTTTAGACTCCTTCAATCTCGTTTTCGAGTACTGCGATCAAGGTTGCCTTCAGGTGAACACGCGCAACTGTATAATCATTTGTGAGGCGAATGTATACATAGCACTGCTTTCTTATGTAACTCGACATAGACCTCCATGTCGCCTAATATATCTGTGGTAGCCTGGCGATTTTTCGCTGACTGTATTAGGATATACAGGTAAACCAGTGTCAGCTGCATTCAGAGCATTAGTGGCAGACCTGACCTAATAGCGATAAGTAAGTAGTACACAGAACGACTCACTGTAAGTGGCGTAATTTGTTTCTTTTTTTCACAAAAGACGCGCATGTTAATTGCAAGTCTTCATTGCGACAGAGTAGCGGCTAAACCACTACCAATACGCGCTTTAATAATTATAAAAGTTGAGTCTGATGAGAGGAACTCTCAAATCTAAGGATCTTCATCAAATCGATGAGGATTCTAGCTAGCGCCTGTACTCTAAATACGCATCTTTAATCATGTTACATTTCAAATGAATGGCACATGAACACAGAGCTGCGCATTGTGGTTTAGGAACGACAGTGGGCATATTTCTCAATCACCGAAACAGTGACATTTTATTAGCAAGGAGGCATGCTACATACTGTGCCGAATCATTGATCTAAGCACAGCATTCCGCGATCATCATCGAGGACGCATAACACAACAATTTTGCATTCGCTTAAATATCACAGTTAAGATATTAGCGTTATTTCGTTCAGGTCAATTTGCTGAAAGCGTTATGCTCCCTTTAACTGACGGAGCAGAGAAATGATATCAGCTTGCTCACAAACTGGGTCATTTATGGCTGCACAGAGGACATTTTTTCTAGCACCATTTGCAAATCTATCATGCTTATATAGTTCCAGACAGTGGTTAACAGGAGTAGGTTGAACTATTTCCAAGTGCAATGGAGGCGGGTTAATAATTTGTATATTCTTTTTGATTTATGGGTTCGTTTCAATCACTTTACGGGATAAACAAACCCTGTATTTGCCTGCAGTGATTCATTTGGATTGACTTTATCCATCTATCTATTGTGCAGCGGAGAAGCTCATGGGTGAGTGGCACCATCTATGCCGTCAATCGTTACCTGTTATGAAGGTAACACAGTCGAGCCGGAAGCGGACGTAATCACGGCATATAAGAAACAGTGGGCAGTGAGGCTTGATAAGGAAGTGGGAACCTCCAGAATGACAGGCCAGTTTTTAGGTATTGTTTTCCTGCAAAATGAGAAGCGACTATATTGACTATTTAAGCTGTTTCTTTCTAAGTTGGTGGCCTTGGTTCCTTGGTTTTTGAAACTCCGTTAATCCCCTGAAGTGGAACCAGGAGGAACAGGGTGGTACGACCCATGGCCGAAAAAGGCTTCTGTGGTAAGTTGCGCCAGCACGGTGCTAGATTAAATGCTTAACCGTCCGCCTTATTTAGGTTTCAAATGGCTGATTTTGCTCATTTACAGAACTGTTTTGCCTTCGCTACATTCAGAGCAGAGCTTGGGACTCATCGATGAACCACTATATGGCTCGATGCTTCTGCACCCTATCATATAACGTAGCGAGTTTTATTAGCGCGGTCACACAATTTGACGTCCTTCTGCATGTTTGCAATACATCAGTGGGTTCTTCGCAACCGGCCAGCAACATGAGGCTTAATTTTGCTTCTTTTCACTTCTCGCGCTTTAGGCCAGCGTTTCTCCTTTTACTACTGCTGATAGTAGGCACGCGTGGTGATGGGTACATTCCGCGTTAGCAGGCCCTATGGTGCCCGAGTTCACGGTAAGGTGGAGAAGAGGCTGCTAAAAGAGGCGAGTGAGAGTGTGCAATGCGTGGCCGTCATCGCCATTTATGAGGTGAGGAATGAACAAATAAATGTCTTTTAGGGTGAGAGCAGAAGTTTAAAGGATTTTGCCATTCTGGCAAGGGTGGATTTGACTGGATTTAATCATTTTATTAAGAAAAAATGTGGCTTTACATAGTGCTTGGTTGTCAGTCCTTTTCCTACTATTGAGTCTCTTTTTATTAGCTTGCACTTAGTGATGAACTTTTTTTCCGAATGCGTACACAATGCCTTTGGTGACTGACTTAGTAGTAGCGGTGGTAGTTGTAGCAATAAATCGGCACCAAACAACCTCCTGGGCATAATATTACTTTGGCTTACCTTGATTTAAGGCCTGGCGTCCCGGATCTCTGCCTGCGGCCTCCATCACCGTGCAGTTTTCACTTTTATGTGAGTTCACTCCCGGTTCAAATATCAGCTTGTGCTTATTGTGGTGTTGGTGATGAAATGGGCATCGAGATTTGCGCTTGTCATTAAAAGTTATTTTCTGCGGTTAGTCACTATTTGTGAGAGAAGAAAGAGATTGCACTCGTCTGTTTTCCAGACATATGCGACCTATAATGAAACAATCAACGCGTTTGGTGAAGTGAACTTCATCTGTAACGCATGGAGCGGACGAAGTGGTTGCTAATGGACAGGGTCTTACGAGACCATCCACACCAGCACCAAGGATCGTGATGTCGGGCAGAGCTGAAGTGACTAAGCCAATAAAGTGCACAATTTTGATGATGATGAATGAAGCGATGGGAAGCAATCGCTCATTGCAACGCGGCTAGCACCATAGATGTCGTCAATCGTTCTACTATGTTAGATTTTGCGGCAATTTCTCTAAATTTGTGGCTTTTTAATGACTACAGGGAGATTTCTTCCAGTTGCACCCAAAAGGCAGTTTAAGAAAATTAAGGTGTGTGCTGATAAATATGTTGAATTCACTGGATTTCGTTCGCTGATTCAGTGCAACCACGCCAAGACGACACTAGTTTGTATGCGTTGTCCTGTAATAAATAGAAGAGACCATTTCCAAACACCTTAATTAATGTACTTGATTCAAGTTGCGCTTTCCGCCATGCGCATGTTTGTGGTCAAGCAACAGTCCTATTTAAGCACAAGCAATGGTTGACATCAACGGTTACGTTAAGTGGTGCCAGAAGGACACAAAAGGTAGGAACAAGCATGCGTGGGTACCTCCATTCCTCTGTATTTCAGTCAACCTCACACCTACCCAGTTTCCAATTTACACCGATGTACATGTCACAAATTTATGAAATCGACAGTCTCGTGAGGATAAGCTGATGCACAACTCAGAAATGTGCGAATAGGTAGCTATTGCATTGCACGAAGTCTGGCCGTTATGTGGTCTCTCTTGACCGCTATTTCCTTCAGCCGCACTGACTGCCATGCCATGTGGTAAAATACAACCAGCTTCCCTTGCACGAGGTTCTCTGAGTTTTCCTTCAGGCTGGCCTGTATCTATTCTTGAGCCGCCAAAACATCTTCTAGTTGCATCGGTAAGCACAACAAAGACCTTGAATTCAAAGACTCTATTCATTATAAAATTTTGAACTGCTCTTATCTTCCGCACTTCACCGAATACGTAATTTGTAAGGTTACTCATATTTTTGCCGTTTAAGAACCTTTGAATATGGTCTTGGCATTGGCGTCTACATCTGCATCGATGGCGTCAGTGATTGCCGCTGACGTGAATTTGAGCATGAGAACATTGAGTATTCACCTACGTTTAGTGGATCGAAACACGGATGGGAAGAAACTACACCTTTGCGCTTGAGTGCCACTGGCGAACTCACCTTCCCCTGCCACCGATGAATGAAGGAGCATAAAAATTAAAAGAGCAACATGCAAACAACTTCAAATGCGGTAAGGCTAATGAATAGTGTGATGCCAGGTGCATGTTAAATTACAAACAGTACAGTGAATGGAGACAAACATCTCTAAAAACACATTTGATGCGACACCTAACAAATTCTGCCGAAAAGCTAGAGAAGAAAAACGAAACGACAAAAATCGCACTGCCGCAAAAGAACGTTATAAGTAATCAGAGCTTTTGTGGACGCCTGTCGCCTTTGTGAGACAGGGTGAGATAAATGCAAGTGGATTAACGGCATCCTCAACTTTCTGCTCTCTACATGCTAAGCTGAGCAACGTCTACGCTACTATGATGAAAACGATGGTTTAATTGAAATGGAACAATTGTATTATTAGATTTATGAGCATGAAGTGAGCTGGTTCCAATCATTATTGCATTATTGCATACACTGAGAGAAGCATTGTGATGCAGACTCCTCATCAGACAGACCATAGCTGGGCTATATGTCGCCAAATTGCTTACGCGTTCATGCTAAGCACCAAAATTAACATCAGGATTTTTCTTTTAGTTAATGACGAAAGAGACCTCAAGCTCCCATGTTAGAGCACGTGCGCATAAGTATCAACGATTGCCGTTCGGCATGAGGTTGGCCCTATGGCCTCGACGCTGCACGAACTCTCGCCTTTGTGTAAGCAGTAATCAATCTCACTGAAGTCAATGTCGGTCATTGTGCTTTCTGACAAGTGAGACGCCATCAAGGCAGAAGCAATGAGCAGGAAAGACTGACTTTGTACCACTCCAGATCGGCTACAGTGGAGCACGACTAAAGCACGTCAGCCACTTCATGTCTGTGCGAGTGGCTATTCAACTGCCAATTATTGCAGCTGGTGATACGAACTAGTGTGTCCGCATCCATTTGACACAGTGCCTTTCACAAAGAAAAAAGCAAAGCAAACGAAGAACCATCTGCCTCCTGCAAATGATGACGAATCGGTGTTTACTCGGCATGGTCACTAAGGTTACACAGAACGTCAGACTGGAGGCTATCAGCTCTAGCTCGGTGCAGGCGGGATAGGCTCAACACCCGACAACTGCGGTGAATCCTTAGCTGTGTGTCTAATTGCATCCGGCCAATGGACAGCAATGCGATGTTCATGGCCTTCCATATCTAAGTAAGCCTTTCCAAGTTGAGCCGCAGGGCTAATCGCTTTTTATTATGCAGCTCTCGTCTAAACGCCCTTCCGTTAAAAATGTAGCTTCGCAAGTGACTATAGTAGAATAATTGCTAAATTTACAGAGCATTTGGAAGGAGGTGAGACCATCAACTCGTTTTGTTAAATGATGCAGAGTTGTTTGCATTCGACTAGTGTAGATCGAAAGAGTCGTTATCTGCATCCTCTTGGCGCCGCTAGACCGACTGTTGGGCTCAATCGCGCGGGGACCTTAGCTCGACAGGCTCTCATGTCCGGAACTATTGCCCAATGGCATGCGAACACACGCACGCTAGTCAACGGGGTAAAACAACTCGGCGCCCTTAACTGCTGGCCGAGTTACTGGTGGTAAGACCAATAAATCCAAAGCCACTGACCCACATATAAAACTTGTTACGCGACTTCTACTTTTTCTAGCCGAGAGATTAATTTGTATTCTTTTTTTTCATAAAAAGATTGACAAGGTTTGCTTGCTTACAATTTTATGGATGCCTGCCTTGGATCCTATTGATATGCAAATCTGCAGGGTTTATCCCCAAAGCCAAACATACCATTAATCCAAACGAATTCGGGAGTGCACAGGCTATTGCAGGCGGTCGAAGATGTCAAGTGTGGTGTTTGATAAAAGTGCTGAATTGGAATTTCTCAACGTACCTCTGCACCCTACCCGAATTGGGCCGCAGAGTAAGATGAGTGGAATTGGGACATTTTGAACAGCTCTAGAGAGGTTTGAAACGCACAATCCATGTGAGTTAACATTTGGTGTTATGGTTCGAAATCTGGCATGTCCCTTGGCATCGTTATGCAATCGCGCACTATGACGTACAATCATGTCTTAGTGACTTTGTGTGTCCTCCAAGTGCTAAACTAGCAAGCTATTGTCAGCGAACGGAGGTTGTGATATTGATACTGGAGATGACACATAAAGAAATAAATGGTGTTTCGAAAAAGACAGAGAAGTGCTTGCCTCGCTAGAAGTGCTCGCATTACCCAACTGTGTGGCGTAGGAAGTGAGGCTGGATCTCACGCGCATTGAATTGTGAGACGTTGTTTTCTTATTGTAATCTGAAATAATGCTATCATCACCCCTCTGTAATGCCTTTAGGCATTGCTCTCATCCCTATTCTACACTGGCTATTGTAAATCAGTCATACTAATGGCCAAACGAGTGCCCCACAGGAGATCCGGACAGACGGAAAAGGCAATGAATAGAATTTGAGCAGTTAGAAATGAATAGAAGCTGAAGAATGTACCGAGCAGGAGGAGAGAGTTATTTGTGTGCTTATTTACATCATTTAACGACGTTCGTATTGATGGCAGATTGTGGCGCATGAAGGTTGAATTCGTGGATGCAGTGGAAGTCGGAGGATAGGTGAACAGTTCAGACTGTGGTATTGGACAGGAGATAATGTTGAGGAGAGTTTGGCTCGACGTCACGATTGCAATGATCAAGTATTGTGGGTGCCACGAGTAGCTTAAGAACACTTATATCTTCACAGTGCGTAATTTAATCAGCACAGGTAGAGCAGTGATTACTCCTCCACTCTGAGTAGAGCAGTGGCTTTGCATACCATTCAGCCTTACATTCTGCCAACCCGGTACACGGCAGTGACACTTGGCGTGTCCATGACAGGGCTCCAAACTGTGGCCACGGTCTTTACTTCGGCACCAGATTAGGCATCCAATTGTCACACCAACCCATCATGCCTCCCCTCTTTCCCCTCATCAATGTTAGGCCTCCTGGGCTGAACGCAAGTCGCAGTAGTTCGCGGTGGGATGGATGCATTAGTGGCTCGTAGGCGATCGAGTCCAAGCCTTCGTGGTTCCTCAATGAATCCTACGCAGAAGCAGACTTGAAATAAGCACTAACAGTGAACTAACAAAGGGTGGGAATTAGTTACCTTCAGCCACGCACATTACTCGGGACGAAGTGAAAATTCGAAGAAGCAGTAAATTAGGTGCAAAATTGGGAAGGCGGGTGCACCGAATTAGCTTGTTCGCCTGCTTGATAATCATGCGGCTAGATGCCTACTTCATTACAGATGAGTCGCCAAACCTCCTTCTGGCTCCTAAGTACACCAATCGTCCTCACCTCGCTGCAGCGATAGTAACAAGCTGCCAAGACTTTTACACGCGCATGTTGATCAACACCCTGACTTGGGCTGGAACACATTGCGCTCTAATGAAACGGTATTTGATGGGCTTAAGGCATTAGCGAATCCCTGGATAGCGGATGGGATGCTTGAAGCTGATAGCACCTGGCGCCATGCAATTTATGCATCAATGGAATCAATTTACCCGTCCCATACACTTAGATTCTTCCGTTTTTCATGCATGGCAATAAACGCCATTCTCTAGAGTTCTACATTTTGCAGTGGGTTTCGGGGATGATGTGCCAAATTGTTCATTGGCGTCTGATAACCATCAATCATCATCGATGAAGTAAAGTGAACCAAATTTGGTAAAGCCCATAAGAAAGAGGATAAAAATCGAATAAAACCTCTTAATTGTTCGCATCGTAGACCGCGCCGTTTCTGCGACGTCCATTCATTTCGACTCACCTTCCCACTTTACTCCTTCCCTCCATGGTAAACGTTTAAATGAAAAGCAATGAGCTTGCGATGTGGGCCACAGAAGCGAACGATCAGCGCGGTTTTATAAAAGGATTCGTAAACTGATATGCAACTCGCAATTTGGCCGTCGTGTAAGTTAGTATAAATGAAGCTGAGTAAAGGCGCGTGGCACGTTTTGCATGGAACATGAAGAAGTCAAGTCCGTGCCAAACCGGAAAGCCACAAATTTGTTTTCCTGCTGAAATTTAGCGTTCATTAATTACAAGAGATTTTTTCGTTGCCTCCATGCAATCATAGTACATTGTGTCGGGCGACCCAACGCTGTAGGCGTGCTGTCCAGCACATCTGCAAATAAGGCGCTACGTGCAGGCCTATTTTTTCAGCCTCGTAGGCATTCGTTTCTTCGCACATGTGCCTAACCACTTCACGTTTACTTACACTTGTTCTCGAACTATCAGGAGTCGCCGCGAAAAACAAGGCGTCATTCATCTACTAACACTAACAACAAGCTTACGTACCGCATGGTAGATTTGCACAGAACGTAGACCTGAATGCAATCAGTTCTAGCTTGGTTCAGCGGAAAGCACTCACCATCTGATAACCTGGAGTGCTTCTTAGCCATACTTATAGGTTGGTGCCTGGACAATGGACGGCGCCACGAGATCCTTCTAACCTTCGTCTACACAGGCTTTGGGATAAGGCAAAGTGATTCTTTAAATGTTGCAATGCTCACGCAGTAGAAACTGTCATTAAAGCCTAAGTACACCATCCTTTTTTGTTATATAGGAAGGCGCCACTGCAGGCAATTGGGAGAAAGTGAGGTGTTCTACCCGTATTGCCAAATATTATTGAGTTATTTGCACTTGACTAGCGCACATCAAAAGACTTGCTATGGGGATCCTCTTGACGCAGATAGAGTGAACATTGGGCTCAAACTCACTAGGACCAAATTTCGACAAGCACTCATGGCTAGTGTCCATTGGCCGACAGCCAAGCAAGCACACGCATTTTGGCCGGTGAAGTGAATCAAGTTGGACCCTAAGTCTGCTGGTTAGGGCACTGGTGGTGGGACTGTTAGATTAAAAGTCGCTGACTCACATACAAACCGTGACCTGGAAAACCAGACTATTTTAGTCAAAGGGTTAATAAGCATTGCTGCCCTTTTCCCAACAGGATTGATAACATTTTCTCATTGACAACGTTATTTATAAATCTCGGATCTTACTGACGTGCTAATCAGCATGACCCAACCAATGAAGCCAAATATACAACCAATCTAAATGAATTTGAGACTGCAAAGGCCATCTCAGGCCCTTAAAGATATTAGGTAGAGTTGAGGCATTCGGAACCACGCTAGAGACGTAGAAAACGCACAATCCATGTCGGTTAATATTTGGCACACGAGTTACAATCAGGTCCAGTTTTCGTACGCACTTATATCATTCAGTGACAAAGGCGAAGCTTAACTCAGCAGCGAATTCTCCACTTTCGTGAAATTTGGCTTGTGACTGTGCCACCGTCAAATCATGTACCGCTGACTAACATACTTACGCATGTGCCTGCTGGGATTCCAATTATGGGCATGCTTAACCATCCCTATGAAGAAATTTAAGGAAGGGTCCGGCTTTGCAAAATGCTTCTGCTTGAATTTGTTTTCCTACGTTTGAGCAACTTATCCACAGCTGCTGAAAGCAGTGAACGTCGGAAAGAGGTTTACATGCCTCAGTTCGGCCAATTTCATGTCTTCTCTGTCAAACTCTGCTAACTTACGATTTTAGTCCTTCCTTTGCTCTTCGTAAAGCCCAACCGTTTCGTAATGACTCTTTAGGTCGTCTACAACATTAATGACACTAAGTGCAGCAATAGCACCAGAAAGGCAGGGCTATGTGCGTGCCATAAGCATTGGGTCTCATTCCTAGTCTGTGCTGCTCACCAACCTTGGGAAGGAGTTCAGTTTAAATTGGCCGGATCTGGTAATGTCTGAAAACATGCGTGGGCAGTAGAATCGTAAATTTTTTTTGCTACGATTCATTAAATAATTCGCCGGAAATGCTGACCATTTGCCACAAAACGATGAAGACCAGGCGTTCCTCAAAGTCCAGTTGCTTTTAATGTATCTGAGACAATCTGGTGATCTTTCATCCACTTGGTGTGCATTCAATCAAACATGTTTAATCCAATAGGCTGAATCTGATCAAAATAGCAGTGTCTAGACAAAAATGTGGTGTTACTAAAGGCCTTCTCAGCATTGGATTGACACGCTATTGTGGGTTAATTCTAGTACCAGAAGCAGTAAAACTCGCAAAACCACATCTGAATGGAAAAATTTAAGGCAAAGTTTGTCATCACTTTTTGTAGAGGCTTCTTAAACATTTTTACTTAGCTGAACTGCAAATTGCTTTAATGAGTAATGGAAAGGCCTCATTCTGAAACACAAATCAAGACAAAGAATGTGCCATTGCGATCTGCACACTTAAATCAACTCCGGTTTCAGCAAGCAAATGACAATAGAGAGAGTGCTAACGAATGTCTGACTTGAGATGCCTCAACTGCTTCACTTTTGTCAATGTCCCCTACATTAATAAGGTTATATTTCGACCCTATTAAAGAGATCAAACAAAATTTATCCTGCTATTGAAAGAAATAGTGGAGCTACACTGCTGTGATCGAGCAAAAGTCGAGATAAGTTCCTTTTTTCCTTGCACCAGATCTTGCAACTTTTTTCGACCAAAGCATCATTTATTACACACCTCGTCTAGATGCTGAAGAATTATTTTACCTGAAGATATGAAGGACCTGACAGTGACATAAACGGGTTGCAGGCAGGCGGCAAAGTAAAGCATTGAAGTTGGCCTGCGACTGAGTCTCAGCAAATATCCATGCTTTACTCAGTGCCTGCAAATGACCATGCGGGTGACGAACTGAGCGTTTGACTGTAACTCTGAACATGCAATCTGCGACTATTTATTAGTGCCTAACTCTCGTTATCGCCGTTGGCACACCATTCTAAGCTTGGATCCTCTTAACATAATAATTATAAGCACTCTGGAAAATACCGGAGTAGATCAAGAATTGTTGAATTTTTTAAAATACTGGAAGTAGTGGAAAGCAAAACAAATGTAGTGTCTCCTTTGCCATGCACTAAAAGCTGAAGAACTTTAGTGTAAGGGACAAACGTTTGCTGCCGCCAGCGTACTGCGCCCATTGCTTCCATTTCTACCCCAGAAGGCATGGCTCTGAACCCGGGCTTTGAATGCTTAGTTCGCATCTGATGGAATTGCCAAAGCCTTAAGCTCATCGAAGGATGTTGTGTTAGAACACAATGTTTTCCAGCCCAAGTTAGGGTGCAAGTCTTCCTGAGCACCACGTGGAAGTAGCGCTTGATAGGTCTTCCACCTTCTTTGCGAATTGTACCTTAATGCACAGAGTCCAACTCAACAATGTCAAGCTTTAACTACTTGATTGGTCGTTTTCCACAACAAAAATTAGCTATTAGGGCAACAAATACCCCACGGTGTCTCTTGCTAAAAAGAAGCTGTAAATGTTTACTGACAACTGCAAAAAATGTTTGAATCTTTGAGGCCGTTACTACAAACCCCTTCATTCATCTTCTCAACAGTATCTTCGGCATTTAAAAGACTTGGTATTTGAGCATTATCACTGTAGTGAGACCGAGGAAGTTGGCGCAATTTAATAGCTCAGACACGGTGAGGTGATGAGGTGCAAACCGTCGTATTATTGATAGGCATCCAGTTCGTCGAAATCTTCGTGAGCAGGCATGTAGGTTAGTTCCATGCACCCACCTCCTTAATTTAACACTCAGTTTACTTTTCCGCGTCTTTTGTGTTCATCAGAACTGCGCGCGGCTGAAAGTAACTACTTCTCATGCTTTTCTATATCACTAACTGAGTCAACTGGGTTTCGTGTCAACTTCTTGGCGACATCCATTGGTGAGCCGGTAAAACCGTGAGGCGACCACTTACAAGACATCAATTCATCCACACCACCACTCGCTACCATGGTCTAGGAGGCCTAACATTAATAAGGGATAAGAAGGAGGGCATGAGAGACGTGCGAAACAACCAGATGTCAAATGGGGCGCTGAAACAGAAATCGTGGCCATGATTTGGAGCTCTGTCATAGACATGCTGAGTGTCACTGCCATGTGTCGGGTTGGCTGAATGTAAGTCCATAGATGGGTTATGCAAAGCCACTGCTCCACTCAGGGTGAAGGAGCAATCAGTGCTCCACCTGTCCCAAACAAATTACCCATCGTGAATGGTTAAGTGTTCTCAAACTACTCGTGACACACACAATACTCTGCTCATTACAATCGTGGCTTCGCGCCAAGCTCGCCCCAGCACTTCACAAATCACTATTACCTCCTGCAGCCAGCTTCGCTTAGTCTATTTATCCAAATTTATGACTTTACCTAGTCACCCACTCTTTGACTTCCATTGCATCCAGGACGTTAGCATTTCCATTTGGTTACTGCCTCCAATCACGTTAGGATTCGATTTGTGTTATCTTTCAGATTTATGTAGAGCCTCAGATTTTGGTATTTTAATGAATCACCATTAAATGAAAGCCATGACCATCTGCTATTTTAGTGCTTGAACATCGAAGCAGGACGTTGGTGCTGCTGAAATGATGCTCGATAGTCGGTGCATTGTCTACCTGAGAGGCTCGCAAGACAGCACTTTCAGTTTTGGGCTTAGAGGACGTGGGCTACGTTCTGGCGGCGGCGAAGTGCAAATGAAGGAGAGGAGAAGGTGGCGATGACGATAGGTGGTTTCCAGACGCTAATGAACAATTTGGTACAACCTTCTCGAAACCCGCTGCAAAATGTAAAACTCTAGAGAATGGCGTTTATTGCCATGCATGAAAAACGGAATGATCTGAGTGTAGGGGACGGAAGCATGCTGCACCCAATGCGCCATGTGCATTGATTCCATTGATGCACAAATTGCATGGCGCCAACTTCAACTTCAAACATCCTATCCGCCTTCTAGGGATTCGCTAATGCCTTAAGGCCATCAACTGTTGTTTCATAGGAACGCAATGTGCTCGGGCCTAAGTTAGAGCGTAAATCGTCGTGTGGGGGTAAAGAACTTGGCAGCTGGATGCTATCGCTGCAACGAGGTGAAGACGATTGGTGTGATTGGGAGCCAAAAGAGGTTTGGCGGTTCATCAGTGATGAATTGGTCATCTAGCTAGCTGCATGCTTTTCACGCAGACAGACAGGATGATTCGGCGCACCTACTTCTTAAACTCTGTACTTAATTTACTGCTTTTTAAATCTTTTCTTCGTCCCCATTAATGTGCGTAGCTGAACGTATCTAATTCCCGCGCCTTGTGAGTTCACCGACGGATTCGACTTCGCTTGCTCCGCCAGTGCTTATTTGGGGTCTGCTTCTCCGTAGGATTCATTGAGGAGCCACGAAGACTTGCAGTCGATCCTCCACAAGCTATCAATGCATCCATCCCACCACTTACTACCGCGAACTGCTTTGAGACGAGTTTATGCACGTATTTCAAGACAGCTAGTTATTTCATTCCATGGAAGGCTCAGGTGAGCCGACGTGACAAAAATGAGCGAATGAAAACGACTCTGATTCGCCCATCAAAGGGTCTGTAAATCTGAGACCTATCGTACTGCACAAGCGAGTGCTATCTTGCAGAGCTATCGGCAGTGAGATGGTTAAACTCGTTCGAAGAGGAAGCTCTGCGCATTAAGACAGTACCTATTTATTAATTTGGGTCGGTTAAAAAGTCATTTGCGTTCCTTGGTCCGCAGCTAACACACTTCTCTATAGTAGCGTTCTAGACTGCACGCCATTAGCCGTGTGCATAATGACTACATTACTACCGGTCAGTATCCGTTTGGTTTTGGCTGCTAGAATGAAAGCCGGTGATGATTAGCAACTTGTCTACATCATCGCACGAACCTTTGCGGAAGCATTCGTGCGTGACTGTGTCGCGTTTGATCTTCCTACTCCAAGGCAGCCAGAAGGTGATAGGGCTACGCAATGCGATCTGCAGTGAGAGATATGACGCATCGAATAAGTTTTGGAATCCCAATAACTTATCGAGTGCGCTCGATATTATGGTGTGGACACAAAGATGAGTCACAGCCCAATCGTTTGAGAATCGGTGAATTGCAAAGGACAAAATCTTGTGAGAATTGGGAGGCTGGAGAGCACCTTAAAACACAGCTGTACGGGGATAATCTTAAATGTGTTGGCGAAAGCGTCGCGGACTTCCAAAGAGCTATCAAGTACTTTTCATCGGTTGTATCCCTTAGTGCATTAAACAAAGAAGTAGCGTTCCCTTAAAGACAATAAATTCACTCAATAGGATGGGCAAGAAAAACCGTATGTTTGGATGTATTAGAGAGCAGAACAGACATTGTTAGCACTAATAGTGCCTACAAAGCCTGTGCCTGAAAAAAAGCTCAAGAATGGTTGCAGAGGATAGCGCGTTAAACAGAACTGGAGCACGATTAAGCCGATGTCAATCTGAGCGTGACTTCCAAAGCATCTAACGCTCTTACAAACCCCAGCTGGTGGGTTCAATGACTGACATGTTGCTTTCACATCTAACGGGTGGCAAATCTTGCAAAGACGCGGCCATTTTTACAGTCACGACTGCATACTTGCATAAGCGATTCAAGTTAATAGAAACTGATTGAAAACTCACAAAATGATCTGAATTAAGGGTCTCTGCCCACTTGGCTGAACAGTTTACTCGTCATGCATCTGCAAAGCAGACGCTTGACGAGTAACAGTGCTCATCAATAATTAAGTCTAACAAATTAAAGAGAAGGCACGAGAATGGTTAAGGTGAACGTGATCTTCCAGTAATTTTCCATGTTTGGTGGTCTTTGTAACATCCTGGGCAGCAGAAGCGCACGTCTGATGGCGCTTTGCTTTGAATTGCTGTAGTGCAGAAAGTTATGCATTTGGTAGAAGCTTGTGGGTCCAAAGGCGTGTTAAGCTTGTCAAACGCTTTCCGGCTAACTGGAATCAGGCATAGGCAAACTCACCGATATACGCTTTAATGCAGTGCCGCATGAGTGTTTCGAAACTCCCGAATCGCTTGAGACACGAAAAGTGCACATTGTGCTGCGAGGCTTGCAAAGTGACACGACAAAATTTTGCTTTATCGTCAACAAGCATGTGGAGATAGTGCAAGGGTAATAAGGGCATTGTTTAAAATTCCTCACCTATTTGATGCACGAGTACTTCCCCAATCGTTTCTTCAACCCACGAGCAATCAGTGGAAAGAAAGTGTTCAATATGTTGCATAATAGACGCACAAGTCATGCACCAAATTACCCAATGCAATTCAGTAGGTTTTCTGGTTTAGTTGACCAAATCAAACAGGTGGTCAAGTTATCAAGTGGCTTGAAAAGGTGAATGGGGCCCACCATGATGCTCATTTGTCATGTGTGTCTGACAAGAGAAAATGTCCATTTGAGTTCTGAGTTTAGTGTAATATTTAAATAACTCTTCAACGCTTCCTGCACTGTGCCTAGAACGTTAAACGGTAATTTGCTGCTCCACAGTACTGTTGTGACATGCAGCAGCACTGCTCAGCATATTAACGGCAGGACTTTAGTCCATAGGCATAGTTTCTGCTACTATGCCTAAATAAATATGCAAATATTTTCAAAAAAATTTCAAATACTAATGCACACACTGTTGCACACAGTAGTGCCACAATCACTGCCAGCAGCATTTGTGATGATTGCCTTGGTGGTGCCGCTGTGACTTTATGCCCGCACGCATCAGCCTCACAAGGCCGATTGGATCGTGATTACAACACACTCACCGCAACTCTGAGCTCGCCACATTTGGTGGTGAGACAGTTCAGTTAACACGAGAGCCGCAACAGCATCCTTCATGCATCGTATCTAAAGTATATGGGTGTTTTCAGCTTAGCTTTTCCAACGCGTTGAGGCAGACGGATGTCACCCATTCGCACCTGATGCGATCGCAGTTAGCACTGTTTTCATTTCTTCTAAGCACTTGTCCATAAGAACTGCGTTTTCCTCGAGCAAGTGGAAAGCAGCACTATGTCAGGTGACGAGATCATGCGCACCACACATGCAATGTCAATGGATTGACCCCTTCGGTTTGACAGTATCTATGCACATTTCTTCTTTTCACAGAAAAAATGTGAGGGTAGGGTGTCCATTCCATTCGATTTGCCGCATATTTGAGTTACTCTTGTCACATTCAAGTAAATACTCCACAAAAAGGGCAAGGAAATGATATTGCAAGGAATGAGCATGTCCTGCTTTCTATTTCTTCTCCAAAATACGATGCATCGTGACTTCAAGCCTGCTTTCATTTACATCGACACGGGCATTTGGCCTTCGCTGGTGGCACCATCAACAGGATGGACAGCATGTAAAAGCATGTAAAATGGCGCCCGCCTTTTAAGCGAACCGGATTGTTGAGTGCGCGTGCGTCTGCACACGACAACCTTAAACGCCTCAATATGAAAGCGAATTCACCAGCAGCCAGGCTTAGTGGAGTTGGCAAAATATAACTCGTAGACGTCGAAGTCTATGTTAGTTCTGTATTCGGTAGTATCGCGCAATGGTTGCACCACTTTTTCAAATCGTTTTGCATTCAATGCAACCAGAGAAACTGTTGCGATTGTTTGTTTTTGAGAAAACACTACTTTCACGATATTTATGGCTTGCGTTAGCTGCTATCGTTGACCAAGGAAGAGAGTGGACAGGCCCAAATCAAACCCTCCTTTACACAGTTTCTTCTCCACCAATAATGCAATCCTTCTACTTTGAGGGTTGTGTCTGCCTCCATCATGAATAAGCTGCCAAACAGCAACCCTCCTAGGCCCAACCGCAAGAATGGAAACGACGTCAACATGCCTTCATCCTGCATGTGAAGGCATCAAGGTACGTGATTTAGTCGCCTACCAAACAAGTCAACAACAATGTCTCCTCACCCTAATTTTTTTATCTATGGCGCAATTTCCATATCTCCCATTCACAGGCCTGATGTAGTCGTCTTCTACATTTACCAATGCTATACAAGCTCTCAAAACAAGGCCAAGTGCATAAAACCTCCATGATTTGTTACTTCCCAAGGTCGCACTATGTCACTGCATCACATCCGCATGCATATTGAACTGTGGCTTAAGACACTAGAAAAGGGAAGGCGAATGACATTTTCACTTGTTGGCGTGGGACACAAGCTCCAAAAATTTTGGAATGCCTTTGAGGAATGTAGTTTATGGAGGTGGCGGCTAAAGTCGAGTTGTGTGCTAACCGACTTCGACCCAATAGAAGCGCGTAGGCATGTGACAATTGTGCAAATGTAAGTACCAAAGCACCAAATTGTGGCTGTCAAGGTAAACACACAGAGCACGGTGAGTATGGCTGGCGAAATAGTTCATGCCATGATTTAGATTCGTTGGCTGGGGCTAAACAAAAATAAAACGCAAAATGTGTTATGCATAAACAAATGGGATTTAGGACAGACAGTTGGGACATCATTAACAGCATCAAGACTTTCCTTAGGTGGACGATTGACACTATGCGGTATATATATATTTCATGCAAAGCCGGTATAAATGAACGCGTTCCATGCAATGTTTGCGTTGTGACAATCAATTGACACCTCTTTAGCAGGCCAAAGACCCTCATTTGGGTGAACGATTGCCTCACCTAATTCATCGACACCGCCCGCCTTCTCTTCTCTTCTCAAGTGGGTCGGCCAATTAGGTGAATTTACCATGTTTTCGTTGGCTCCTGTCTGGAGAGCAGACACATTCTGCTACCGATACCAGCTTCGATGCCAGTTTGAGTGACAACTGCTTGCATGAGAAAATGGAGGCTCCCCGCGCTTAGTCCCATCTGCGCAGACTGCACTTAAATGTGCACTTCAGTGATGCTTCTTTAATTAGCAATGCAAACACTCTCTCAATAGGTGTTTTATCTTAAATCCATAACTTCATTTGGTAAGTCGATGCACTGAACTGGTTTGGACATCCTCCTTTCATTGCATTTCCCACTATCCACGCAAACATCGCCAATTTTCTCATTGATTCAACACGCGTATCTGCTACTGTCTGGACTACCAGTAAAGCACAGCGAATGGCGTCAGCATTGACCAGGATCCCTCAATTTCTTCAAACATGGCTAAATACGTCAGCCTCATCCGTATCTGGGTTGTGATTTGAACTCTTAGCCGTTTGAACTCTTAGCCACAAACTGCGAAGTGCCAATGCAGATTCATGCATCCAACTTAACAGCTAGCCGAGCTTAAATATGTTTTTTTTTTGATTCAGTCACACTGGATTGTGGTTCATGCTGGTCTGAGGGCATGATAATGGTTTCATCTACAACTGCATCAACTCTCCACATTCAACGAGCATTCTACTTATCTTGTATAAATATGCAATTTACATGTCTACTAAGAGTCTGTTTACTGTTTGCTCTCATGGAGATATGGGTGCCTGCTATGCATTGTGGTATTAAGGGTGGATACAAATTCCATTTGAGAAGTCCTACTCAAAATTGCGTTACAGCAGATTTGTGACTTCGTGATTGCTGTAGAAGGCACGAGGGTTCCTTGTGCGTTGTCTTTGTAAAATGCACATATAAGGAGGGAGGAAATGGAAAGGGTTGCACAGGGGAGGGATTGGTAGCCACGGTACTTTTGCAAGATGCTATACCTCGTTTGTCAGGAACGAGTCAAACATTACTGAGATTGTTTCCCACAGGCGTGCGAATGACGCACAAAAGAGCATCTGCATTGGCTCGAGGGATTGGGATTTCATTCACTGAAAATGCCCTACTCATTCCTTCAAATAACTCACAACGATAGGGATACGCGCATTTAATAGGGAATGGCAACCATGCCAAGTTTCAGCAACCTACAATACTCAATTTAATTTGCTGCACTTACCCTCGCTTTGCCGCCACCGCTCTTTAAGGTCGGCACCAGCAGATGCCACTGAGAGGTACGTGCCACCGCTGTAGTCGAGTGCATGTCAAACGCCAGGATTGTAACTACAATCAAATGTCCGATACGGTTACGCAGACTTTCGAAGCATACTACCAAGGAGACGGAAACCGCAGACACCAATGGCAAGCCATGCCATCGTCACTTCCTTCTTATTAAGTCTCCAAGGCACCGTAATCTTTATCATCCCAAGAAATTGTTGCATGCATAATTTGAAAATTGCGCCAAAGTGGTGTGACAGAAGCGAATGCTTTACGCGTGCTGTGGGGAAGCAATGCGTGACTCTGTTACCATAATAAGTTTTTCTGTTGCATTTAACTGCATGGCTGTTTAAGTGAAGGGCAGAAGCATTAGGAATGGTGCAAAGCGAAAGCAAAAAGCGAAAAAGGAGGATTGATTTCGAAAAGGGAGGCATAGGGATGGTCTCAGCAGTGGTGGTAAATAGCCACCATGACAGGGAATTTGCTCACGCCGACACTTGTGAAGAAGCCTTCGCATGCTGTGGAGGTAAAGGAGCTAATCGACGGTGTGTGCGCCCTCCCCTACCCCTCTCCTGCGCAGAAGGCGCTACCAATGTTATTATTCCTGATTTTCTCTTGCAACTCTTCTATAAATGAATGCATGTACATTGAGGTGAACATGAATTTATATGCATAGTGAGTTGCTGGGACCGAATGCATGCCACGGGAGTAGGTGCTTAAGTGGAGTAGGAAGTGGAGGTGAGCATGTAGCTGGTACTTGGTTTAGTGGCCACTACTATTACTAATCCATTATGAGGCGAAAACGATGCCATTATTGGCAAAGAAAATGTAGAAAACTGACAAATTATTGCCTTTAGCTAGGTACCGACTCGACGTCAAAAACACTAAATAGCAGGAGGCCAAGTGGGGCTATTTGAAGGTGGATGCGATGCTCCAGCCTGTCTGCCAGCCTGCTAAGTATGCAACAAACTAGGTGTCGATCAAGACTCTTTGTGGCTTCAACTTCCACGCCCCCATCCCACCCGCTAATACGCCGCCCAATCATGGCTACTACATCCGTGTCATAGCTGTCCCCTTAAACTCCTCCCATTGATAATACTTAACTACAGCAAAAAAAAAATAAGTGGGATGGCAGTCGCGATAACAGCATTATATTATGACATGAAGGAGGTGTACGAAAGACAGTGAGATCTGCAAAAAAGAAGACGAGGTTTTCATTTTAAAGCCTCAAAAAAGAGGAATCTTTTTGCCAATATAACTACTATTGATTAAGTTTAATGCCGTCAGGGCTCCTATGCTTCCCGTATTAAATGCAAGCCGTTGCGTCAAAGCGCCATCATGATGATTGTGGGTTGTATCATGTTTGCTTAATTGGCACTGTTTGTAGCAAGGGGAGAAGTCCGTCGAGCAATTGTATCTGTTGGCGCTGGCGACGTTTTCCGTCTTGAATCAAATTCCAATGCATTATGATTCCAAGCAGCACCACTTAGTGGAAAACTGAATTGGCGAATTTTGAGCCTAATCCTTGAGTCTCAGGTTAGAGCCATGCCTTTTCTGTGTTATTGGCACTGGTGTGCGTGGCTCATGGGCGGTAGTGTGCTATTTGCTATTTACCCATAGAATTTGTCAGAATTTATGTCAAGAATGCCAAAGCTTTTTCAAATCATTGAGCCGTCTTCCTTCTTTTTGCAGCTTTGACCTATGTGGATGTACCTGAACAGTGTTCCGCCCTTAAAAAAAAGACTTTCATTTTTGCGCATCAGCGTAAGCCAGCTTTTCTCCCCACAAGCCGTCTAGACTCACTAGGCCTGTTAATTCATTAGTGGTCCTATGCTGCGTGAATGGATTTCGCTTCTGCGATAGCAAGATATCGAGAGCATTTTCGGCTATACACCTTATGAAGAGGAAAAATATGATTGTATACTCGGGTAGAAGAGGGAGATATAGGGCAGATCAAATGGAACTGTACACCGCTTTTTTGGTCTCATTGGTAAATAATCAGCCTTGCCAACGCCAATCTAACGATCCAATTTTAACTGACGCGTCGCTTGCATTTACCCCGTCGGCTACTAGAATCGGCAGTAAAAAGACGAGCATTGACTCCGGCCACTTCAAATAGAGAGGAGTGTCAAGTAGTGCCGGGTAGGCACAGGCGTTAAAATATTAGCCAATGGTGGTAGTGATGAATGAGAGTAAAAGGGCTGCAGCGAGTGAGCCTAAGTGGATGGTGGTGGGCACCTCACTGGCGCTTTCCAGTGGCGAATTCCGGCGTGATTGGTTCTACAACTTATAATTTACTCTGGTCTGAACTGTTGAACACGTTGGCCTATTTCTTAGTCCAGATAGTGTAGGAAACCGGGTGACTTGAGAGAAGGCGTGGCAAGCGACATGTCGATTACCCAGGACTAGACCATCCAGGCATGATGGCATATTGCGATGGCAGAAATTAACTATTATGGATGGAGTGACCGGGCATAAAGCAAAGCTTTTAAAAACGCCAGCGTTAAATAGCAGCTGGGCTATGGTGGACCTGTACAGATGTACGAAGATGAATGAATTTGCTTAATGTGCCCGTCAACCAAACTAGTAGAATCTCACAGCCTTCACCTTTGGCGCTGCAAAATGGCTGTGCTCGCTTTGGTTCCTTAAGATTGCTCTACGAGGAGATATGACGAAAGGCCTAACAATAACGTCAGCCTTAGAAGGAAAAGGTTTCGCTCGAATGTTTTTTATTTAAACCATCTGACTTGATGCACTCTATGGGTGACTTCCTTTCCGTGGCTCTGCGGTGGCACGCCAGGTTCGCTAGGATGAGCCCATACAAATTCCGCAGTTGAGAAGCACTTGAGCAAAGGTGTCAGACTGTAAGACTTTGTGCCCCGGGCTATTTGAGTCGAGTCCGCTGACCATTGAGACTCCGTTAAGCCACCGAGAAAGCTGTGGTGATGCATTGGGAAAATTCAAGTCGAGGAGACTTGCGCTTTCCCCTTGCCTACTTACCCAAGAGACATTGACGGTAAAAGCGTCACACTAAGTTTAGAGGTGGCTAACTCTACCGTTGTTGAATGAAGGCGCTTAAAAGAATCTTCAAATACGTCCGATACTGAGGCCCTGTCCGTCATTAGTCTACAAGTTGGTTGCTTAGTCCAGCTCACAAATAGTATTCAAATAGCGATAAACACAGTCTTAAGCTATGCGCGACCTGCTCCATTTAGCCTGCGTGGTGATAGGAAACATTCTGCAAGGAGATTGACACCATCCTACACACGGCACTTGCATGATGTCCATAGTGCGCGGGCGACGAAACGAAGGAGAGAATAAATGTTCTGCCGTGATGGGGCATTTGTCTGATTATTTTGCACGATTTTTAAGTTGATATCGCGAACAAAACCCTACCTCTGAATACACAGCATAGCAGCCAACATGGTCAAGCTGAAGCGAGATTATTTTTCCCGGTGGTCTGTCGCTGCAAAACTGCTGGGACCTCTTAAGAAAATAATGATGTTTCTAGCCTAATTTAATGTCTACTCTAATCAAAATAGGCGTTTCGAAAATGTGGACCTAACACAATTCATTCTGAAGCAGCTGGAATGCTGTGCGAGTGGTTTGTGGTGGCGATGGAGTCGCACCTAGTAACTACTATGACAAAGTGGTTGCACCAGAAGTATATGTGTAAAGAATGAATGCATTGCTTGAAAGAGCAATCAGGATGTTTTAAGGTTTCATTAAAATTGTCCGAGATTTCTTTGCTGCTTTGCGATCTGCCTGGAAGACCAATCATGGAAAGTGCTTGTAACCACAAGTAGAAGTTACACAATCTTTGACGCATAAATGGGTTGGAATGGCGTATTATAACGTGGAATAGGTAGTTAGCACTAGCGGTATTCGGAGTGATAGCGGTAGGGTAGAGCGAGGGCTTTATGAACGGAAATCAATGGAAAGAAATCAACGCAGTTGCATCGGAACTTCCAGCTACGGATCTGGCGAAGATCCAGCGAGGCAACTGAGGAAGCAGATAGCATTTGTGAAACAAAATTGCCTGCTGGTTCCTGTGGGAGGCAAAAGGTGGAGTGGCACCCCTACTAATGCTGAGTCACTCTTCAATAATTTTCAGGAAAAAGTTATCACGCATCCAGACCCTTTGCGTTGCCACTGCTTAAGCTAAGTATCTGTCACAAAGAGAAACGTGTTCGGAGCTTTAGGGCAGCACGATGACATGCGGTAGTGCGTGAATAGTAGTGAGAGGCACAATGGATACAAATTAACGGCTGCCTTACTCGCTGTCAAGCAGAAAACGTAAGTGGGCACTTGGATTTAAGTGGCAATGTTTTCCTCCAATGTTTTCTGTTTTACCTCCTCTTTTTCCAGCTTCTTTCTTATGCTGTAAATGTGGTTTACTAACTCACTCTTTGCCTCCATCCTACTCCTTTCTTTCTCTTCCTCCTTCAGCATCTGCTCGATCTCTTTCTCGGACAGACGACCTCTATAGTTGGTGATCGTGATGCTGTTTTGCTTTCTCGTCGACATTTTTACTGCTGACACGTTAAGAATGCCACTCTAGTCAATTTCGAATGTCACGTCGACTTTGCATTCACCACGCCTGTTGATGAGAGGTCAGCCAATGTAAACTTGCTAAACAAGTTGTTGTCACACGCTCTCACACGTTCGCTTTCAAGCACACGAAATGTCATTTCCGTTACGCTGTCAATGGGATTTATGAATGTTCTCGTCGCCTTAATGGGAATTGGCGTGTTGCGCTTTATAAATGTCGCCATTGTATCACCGTACTTACAATGCCCAAGGACAGTGGTGTCACTTCCACTAAAACCAAATCCTTCGTAATCTCCGACTCAATACGAGTCAGATGGTCTGCCAGAAGGGCCGCATTGTAGGCTACTGCCTCGTCTGCATTGATGGATCTCTTCACCTCTTTACCGTCAAAGAACTCCTGCAACATCTTTCCCACCTTCGGAATACGTGCCGATCCACCAACCAGCACGATCTCGCTGATGTCAGCCTTCACCATCTTTGCATCACTTACCGCAGTTTTCACTGCATCCATCGTTCTTTTAAAAGAGTCTGAGCACATCTGCTCAAATCAATGCAATGAAATCAATGCCATCGAATGGCGATACCATTTCAATGCTGGTTTCCTCAGCTGTGTTCAACTTCCTTTTTGCCTCCTCACATTCCTTTCCTAATCGGATGATAGCTTTCATATTAGTCGTCAAATCTTTCCCTTCGTGCTCCTTCTTGAATGTGTCCACAAAGTGGTCGACTAAAAGAGAAGTGATGTCCTCACCACCCAAGTGTGTCTAACCACCCACCGCCATCACCTCAAATCTCCCATTCTTTATGAACATGATGGACACGTCGAAGATGAGCACGTTACGTAGCCTGTCGAATCTCTTGTCCATACCGCTCGAAGTGATGGCAGTCAATGTAGGCCCAGTGTGAACATGCCAGTGAGGGAGCGCTGGAGTGAATAGTGATGGCAACTCCATATTGACGTGTGTGTGTGACGTAAATGTATCACCAAGACAGCGCCAATGCTGTGATTTTTTAACCTACAACGTTTCGTTGCCTCATTAACATTGCCATCTTAGCATAGACCAGTTGGGAAGGAAGGAAAATCTCTAGGGCTAAGCAGAACGCTCCATGCTTGTGTCGCCCATTAAGATAAGTAAGGGCCCTACTCATCAGTGTGAATTTATTTCGTGGACAGTTTAATGAGCTGAGCACTAGTAGTAAGAATTTATTCTAAGTGAAAGGTTTGTTAGAACTACACCACCATACCTTACGATCGTGGCTATTTACGGGTAGATATAAAAGAAGTGTCATAACTGGACTTGGTCAGCGTTCCTTTAAATAGCAACTGCAGAATCTCAACGCTTGGCCTACAATTTCAAAGTCGCCAGGCTAAAGAAGCCTTTGCGCACACACAAAATTGCACGTCAGTCGTTACTTGAGGTGCATAGTTAGTTCATGGTAGATTTGACACAAGGTTGCGTGAATTTAGCCTCAAGTTCCATAATAGTGTAATGTAGAGCCATACAGGCTCTCAGAAATTCCAGACGCGTGGAAAAGGGTTGACGAGCGCAGAGCTTCTACCACCATGAAGGACACAACCACATTCGTGCCTTGCATCCTGTAGCACCCAAAAGATAAGGAACTGCTTTGTGGACAGCAATAACAAAAGCACTGTGACATCACCCACCCCTTTTCTAAAAAAAAGGAATTTTGTTTGATGTGAAGCAGGAGGAGGAGCCGGAAGTAAACATTGGGATGAGAATAATGTAGTCACCCTCCTTCCTCACCTTTGTTGTTTAAGCAACCCATCTGGGTAAGTAGCACCTTAGTGGTTAGTTGCTATCTTGCACTGACAGTTATCAGGCCAGCCTTTATTAATTTTCATGTGTTTCATCCTCAGCAGGACATTTCACCTTTTATGTGAGCTTGATCACAACCTTGGCAGTGAAAATCATTATCGACTCGAACAAATTTTTTTTGGTCCGAATAATGATAGCCACAGTTTTTTAGAATCTCTGCATGCGTGGCTGTAGGTAGTCGCCACATTTTCATGAATAACATGCTGGTTGGGAATAGAGACACAAGTAGCAGCAGATAAAAGTTTTTTCGGTAAGCATAATGCATGGAATCCGCCATTGCAAAGGCGGAGAAGTACTGCGTTTCATCCATCTGCTGTTCAATAAGCATCAAGAAAATTTTCGGCCAGGGAGGGTTAAATAAGAAGTCGTCTTTTAAATTCGTCAGGATAAACTAGCCTTTTGAAGCGACCGACGAGCAGCTCATGTAGTGCGCACTCCTGCCTGGGAATGATTTTTAAGTCCAGTGCGTCCTACCACTTTCATCTACCCTTGGGTTGTACCACCATCTTCGGGGGTGAAGGAGATGCCTTCAAAAATAGGTTGAGGTAATAGTGATTCTAAACAGCATTCCATTACTACACAACCCCAAACCGCAACATTTTGATGTTTTCACCTGCTTTGTCACGAGAAGAGCTAACTGGAGGCCTCTCACCCAACCACCAGTCGCCATTGATTCCCCTTTCTTCTCATTCGCTGTCGAGAGCGCACTCGAGAAAATGATGGACTGCAAAGATTCCGGTGTGTACAGGTCTGCGGTTAAGCAATGTTGCGAGTAGCCGCTACAGCTCCATATTGATGTGCTGGACCAAAACCGATGCTCTCTATGATCGCCAGCGTAGTTGCTTGACTGAGAATGCTCTTTTTTGAGGCAGGAATTCTACTTCCCCTAAATATCACACCATTTATTTCCGCTGCTGTCGATGACAAAACTTGCACCTCGACGAAAAGTGCACGCTTCGTGTGTCGGGTGTACACCAATAACAAATGAAGTTTAAATCGTGTATGGCTATTCCTAGCCATACATTTCATGTGCGCAGTGGTTGAAAGAGCTGCGCATTCGATTTCTTTTAAGCATCCAATCTTAAGGCATTACAATGGTTTTAATAAATTTGTGGAGGATCGGATAAGCGGAAAAAAGCAGTTAAATAGGAATCGAGCTACTTCGAGGATGGTTCCCATTTGCTTGACAGGGGGCCCAAAAAATGCCTGTGAGCTTCTCCTGACAGTGATGCGAGATCAGGCATTTTCGGTTATCGCTCAACTACTCGATGACGTCTCTCGCATAATGACGCTGCCACTTAAATCCAAGTGCCCACTTACGTTTTCTGCTTGACAGCGAGTAAGGCAGCCGTTAATTTGTATCCATTGTGCCTCTCACTACTATTCACGCACTACCGCATGTCATCGTGCTGCCCTAAAGCTCCGAACACGTTTCTCTTTGTGACAGATACTTAGCTTAAGCAGTGGCAACGCAAAGGGTCTGGATGCGTGATAACTTTTTCCTGAAAATTATTGAAGAGTGACTCAGCATTAGTAGGGGTGCCACTCCACCTTTTGCCTCCCACAGGAACCAGCAGGCAATTTTGTTTCACAAATGCTATCTGCTTCCTCAGTTGCCTCGCTGGATCTTCGCCAGATCCGTAGCTGGAAGTTCCGATGCAACTGCGTTGATTTCTTTCCATTGATTTCCGTTCATAAAGCCCTCGCTCTACCCTACCGCTATCACTCCGAATACCGCTAGTGCTAACTACCTATTCCACGTTATAATACGCCATTCCAACCCATTTATGCGTCAAAGATTGTGTAACTTCTACTTGTGGTTACAAGCACTTTCCATGATTGGTCTTCCAGGCAGATCGCAAAGCAGCAAAGAAATCTCGGACAATTTTAATGAAACCTTAAAACATCCTGATTGCTCTTTCAAGCAATGCATTCATTCTTTACACATATACTTCTGGTGCAACCACTTTGTCATAGTAGTTACTAGGTGCGACTCCATCGCCACCACAAACCACTCGCACAGCATTCCAGCTGCTTCAGAATGAATTGTGTTAGGTCCACATTTTCGAAACGCCTATTTTGATTAGAGTAGACATTAAATTAGGCTAGAAACATCATTATTTTCTTTACAGGTCCCAGCAGTTTTGCAGCGACAGACCACCGGGAAAAATAATCTCGCTTCAGCTTGACCATGTTGGCTGCTATGCTGTGTATTCAGAGGTAGGGTTTTGTTCGCGATATCAACTTAAAAATCGTGCAAAATAATCAGACAAATGCCCCATCACGGCAGAACATTTATTCTCTCCTTCGTTTCGTCGCCCGCGCACTATGGACATCATGCAAGTGCCGTGTGTAGGATGGTGTCAATCTCCTTGCAGAATGTTTCCTATCACCACGCAGGCTAAATGGAGCAGGTCGCGCATAGCTTAAGACTGTGTTTATCGCTATTTGAATACTATTTGTGAGCTGGACTAAGCAACCAACTTGTAGACTAATGACGGACAGGGCCTCAGTATCGGACGTATTTGAAGATTCTTTTAAGCGCCTTCATTCAACAACGGTAGAGTTAGCCACCTCTAAACTTAGTGTGACGCTTTTACCGTCAATGTCTCTTGGGTAAGTAGGCAAGGGAAAGCGCAAGTCTCCTCGACTTGAATTTTCCCAATGCATCACCACAGCTTTCTCGGTGGCTTAACGGAGTCTCAATGGTCAGCGGACTCGACTCAAATAGCCCGGGGCACAAAGTCTTACAGTCTGACACCTTTGCTCAAGTGCTTCTCAACTGCGGAATTTGTATGGGCTCATCCTAGCGAACCTGGCGTGCCACCGCAGAGCCACGGAAAGGAAGTCACCCATAGAGTGCATCAAGTCAGATGGTTTAAATAAAAAACATTCGAGCGAAACCTTTTCCTTCTAAGGCTGACGTTATTGTTAGGCCTTTCGTCATATCTCCTCGTAGAGCAATCTTAAGGAACCAAAGCGAGCACAGCCATTTTGCAGCG
Source organism: Taenia pisiformis (assembly GCA_023968675.1). NCBI lineage: Eukaryota > Metazoa > Platyhelminthes > Cestoda > Cyclophyllidea > Taeniidae > Taenia > Taenia pisiformis. The sequence continues at coordinate 660,930 of CM043737.1, read as the reverse complement.
CCAAAGGTGAAGGCTGTGAGATTCTACTAGTTTGGTTGACGGGCACATTAAGCAAATTCATTCATCTTCGTACATCTGTACAGGTCCACCATAGCCCAGCTGCTATTTAACGCTGGCGTTTTTAAAAGCTTTGCTTTATGCCCGGTCACTCCATCCATAATAGTTAATTTCTGCCATCGCAATATGCCATCATGCCTGGATGGTCTAGTCCTGGGTAATCGACATGTCGCTTGCCACGCCTTCTCTCAAGTCACCCGGTTTCCTACACTATCTGGACTAAGAAATAGGCCAACGTGTTCAACAGTTCAGACCAGAGTAAATTATAAGTTGTAGAACCAATCACGCCGGAATTCGCCACTGGAAAGCGCCAGTGAGGTGCCCACCACCATCCACTTAGGCTCACTCGCTGCAGCCCTTTTACTCTCATTCATCACTACCACCATTGGCTAATATTTTAACGCCTGTGCCTACCCGGCACTACTTGACACTCCTCTCTATTTGAAGTGGCCGGAGTCAATGCTCGTCTTTTTACTGCCGATTCTAGTAGCCGACGGGGTAAATGCAAGCGACGCGTCAGTTAAAATTGGATCGTTAGATTGGCGTTGGCAAGGCTGATTATTTACCAATGAGACCAAAAAAGCGGTGTACAGTTCCATTTGATCTGCCCTATATCTCCCTCTTCTACCCGAGTATACAATCATATTTTTCCTCTTCATAAGGTGTATAGCCGAAAATGCTCTCGATATCTTGCTATCGCAGAAGCGAAATCCATTCACGCAGCATAGGACCACTAATGAATTAACAGGCCTAGTGAGTCTAGACGGCTTGTGGGGAGAAAAGCTGGCTTACGCTGATGCGCAAAAATGAAAGTCTTTTTTTTAAGGGCGGAACACTGTTCAGGTACATCCACATAGGTCAAAGCTGCAAAAAGAAGGAAGACGGCTCAATGATTTGAAAAAGCTTTGGCATTCTTGACATAAATTCTGACAAATTCTATGGGTAAATAGCAAATAGCACACTACCGCCCATGAGCCACGCACACCAGTGCCAATAACACAGAAAAGGCATGGCTCTAACCTGAGACTCAAGGATTAGGCTCAAAATTCGCCAATTCAGTTTTCCACTAAGTGGTGCTGCTTGGAATCATAATGCATTGGAATTTGATTCAAGACGGAAAACGTCGCCAGCGCCAACAGATACAATTGCTCGACGGACTTCTCCCCTTGCTACAAACAGTGCCAATTAAGCAAACATGATACAACCCACAATCATCATGATGGCGCTTTGACGCAACGGCTTGCATTTAATACGGGAAGCATAGGAGCCCTGACGGCATTAAACTTAATCAATAGTAGTTATATTGGCAAAAAGATTCCTCTTTTTTGAGGCTTTAAAATGAAAACCTCGTCTTCTTTTTTGCAGATCTCACTGTCTTTCGTACACCTCCTTCATGTCATAATATAATGCTGTTATCGCGACTGCCATCCCACTTATTTTTTTTTTGCTGTAGTTAAGTATTATCAATGGGAGGAGTTTAAGGGGACAGCTATGACACGGATGTAGTAGCCATGATTGGGCGGCGTATTAGCGGGTGGGATGGGGGCGTGGAAGTTGAAGCCACAAAGAGTCTTGATCGACACCTAGTTTGTTGCATACTTAGCAGGCTGGCAGACAGGCTGGAGCATCGCATCCACCTTCAAATAGCCCCACTTGGCCTCCTGCTATTTAGTGTTTTTGACGTCGAGTCGGTACCTAGCTAAAGGCAATAATTTGTCAGTTTTCTACATTTTCTTTGCCAATAATGGCATCGTTTTCGCCTCATAATGGATTAGTAATAGTAGTGGCCACTAAACCAAGTACCAGCTACATGCTCACCTCCACTTCCTACTCCACTTAAGCACCTACTCCCGTGGCATGCATTCGGTCCCAGCAACTCACTATGCATATAAATTCATGTTCACCTCAATGTACATGCATTCATTTATAGAAGAGTTGCAAGAGAAAATCAGGAATAATAACATTGGTAGCGCCTTCTGCGCAGGAGAGGGGTAGGGGAGGGCGCACACACCGTCGATTAGCTCCTTTACCTCCACAGCATGCGAAGGCTTCTTCACAAGTGTCGGCGTGAGCAAATTCCCTGTCATGGTGGCTATTTACCACCACTGCTGAGACCATCCCTATGCCTCCCTTTTCGAAATCAATCCTCCTTTTTCGCTTTTTGCTTTCGCTTTGCACCATTCCTAATGCTTCTGCCCTTCACTTAAACAGCCATGCAGTTAAATGCAACAGAAAAACTTATTATGGTAACAGAGTCACGCATTGCTTCCCCACAGCACGCGTAAAGCATTCGCTTCTGTCACACCACTTTGGCGCAATTTTCAAATTATGCATGCAACAATTTCTTGGGATGATAAAGATTACGGTGCCTTGGAGACTTAATAAGAAGGAAGTGACGATGGCATGGCTTGCCATTGGTGTCTGCGGTTTCCGTCTCCTTGGTAGTATGCTTCGAAAGTCTGCGTAACCGTATCGGACATTTGATTGTAGTTACAATCCTGGCGTTTGACATGCACTCGACTACAGCGGTGGCACGTACCTCTCAGTGGCATCTGCTGGTGCCGACCTTAAAGAGCGGTGGCGGCAAAGCGAGGGTAAGTGCAGCAAATTAAATTGAGTATTGTAGGTTGCTGAAACTTGGCATGGTTGCCATTCCCTATTAAATGCGCGTATCCCTATCGTTGTGAGTTATTTGAAGGAATGAGTAGGGCATTTTCAGTGAATGAAATCCCAATCCCTCGAGCCAATGCAGATGCTCTTTTGTGCGTCATTCGCACGCCTGTGGGAAACAATCTCAGTAATGTTTGACTCGTTCCTGACAAACGAGGTATAGCATCTTGCAAAAGTACCGTGGCTACCAATCCCTCCCCTGTGCAACCCTTTCCATTTCCTCCCTCCTTATATGTGCATTTTACAAAGACAACGCACAAGGAACCCTCGTGCCTTCTACAGCAATCACGAAGTCACAAATCTGCTGTAACGCAATTTTGAGTAGGACTTCTCAAATGGAATTTGTATCCACCCTTAATACCACAATGCATAGCAGGCACCCATATCTCCATGAGAGCAAACAGTAAACAGACTCTTAGTAGACATGTAAATTGCATATTTATACAAGATAAGTAGAATGCTCGTTGAATGTGGAGAGTTGATGCAGTTGTAGATGAAACCATTATCATGCCCTCAGACCAGCATGAACCACAATCCAGTGTGACTGAATCAAAAAAAAAACATATTTAAGCTCGGCTAGCTGTTAAGTTGGATGCATGAATCTGCATTGGCACTTCGCAGTTTGTGGCTAAGAGTTCAAACGGCTAAGAGTTCAAATCACAACCCAGATACGGATGAGGCTGACGTATTTAGCCATGTTTGAAGAAATTGAGGGATCCTGGTCAATGCTGACGCCATTCGCTGTGCTTTACTGGTAGTCCAGACAGTAGCAGATACGCGTGTTGAATCAATGAGAAAATTGGCGATGTTTGCGTGGATAGTGGGAAATGCAATGAAAGGAGGATGTCCAAACCAGTTCAGTGCATCGACTTACCAAATGAAGTTATGGATTTAAGATAAAACACCTATTGAGAGAGTGTTTGCATTGCTAATTAAAGAAGCATCACTGAAGTGCACATTTAAGTGCAGTCTGCGCAGATGGGACTAAGCGCGGGGAGCCTCCATTTTCTCATGCAAGCAGTTGTCACTCAAACTGGCATCGAAGCTGGTATCGGTAGCAGAATGTGTCTGCTCTCCAGACAGGAGCCAACGAAAACATGGTAAATTCACCTAATTGGCCGACCCACTTGAGAAGAGAAGAGAAGGCGGGCGGTGTCGATGAATTAGGTGAGGCAATCGTTCACCCAAATGAGGGTCTTTGGCCTGCTAAAGAGGTGTCAATTGATTGTCACAACGCAAACATTGCATGGAACGCGTTCATTTATACCGGCTTTGCATGAAATATATATATACCGCATAGTGTCAATCGTCCACCTAAGGAAAGTCTTGATGCTGTTAATGATGTCCCAACTGTCTGTCCTAAATCCCATTTGTTTATGCATAACACATTTTGCGTTTTATTTTTGTTTAGCCCCAGCCAACGAATCTAAATCATGGCATGAACTATTTCGCCAGCCATACTCACCGTGCTCTGTGTGTTTACCTTGACAGCCACAATTTGGTGCTTTGGTACTTACATTTGCACAATTGTCACATGCCTACGCGCTTCTATTGGGTCGAAGTCGGTTAGCACACAACTCGACTTTAGCCGCCACCTCCATAAACTACATTCCTCAAAGGCATTCCAAAATTTTTGGAGCTTGTGTCCCACGCCAACAAGTGAAAATGTCATTCGCCTTCCCTTTTCTAGTGTCTTAAGCCACAGTTCAATATGCATGCGGATGTGATGCAGTGACATAGTGCGACCTTGGGAAGTAACAAATCATGGAGGTTTTATGCACTTGGCCTTGTTTTGAGAGCTTGTATAGCATTGGTAAATGTAGAAGACGACTACATCAGGCCTGTGAATGGGAGATATGGAAATTGCGCCATAGATAAAAAAATTAGGGTGAGGAGACATTGTTGTTGACTTGTTTGGTAGGCGACTAAATCACGTACCTTGATGCCTTCACATGCAGGATGAAGGCATGTTGACGTCGTTTCCATTCTTGCGGTTGGGCCTAGGAGGGTTGCTGTTTGGCAGCTTATTCATGATGGAGGCAGACACAACCCTCAAAGTAGAAGGATTGCATTATTGGTGGAGAAGAAACTGTGTAAAGGAGGGTTTGATTTGGGCCTGTCCACTCTCTTCCTTGGTCAACGATAGCAGCTAACGCAAGCCATAAATATCGTGAAAGTAGTGTTTTCTCAAAAACAAACAATCGCAACAGTTTCTCTGGTTGCATTGAATGCAAAACGATTTGAAAAAGTGGTGCAACCATTGCGCGATACTACCGAATACAGAACTAACATAGACTTCGACGTCTACGAGTTATATTTTGCCAATTCCACTAAGCCTGGCTGCTGGTGAATTCGCTTTCATATTGAGGCGTTTAAGGTTGTCGTGTGCAGACGCACGCGCACTCAACAATCCGGTTCGCTTAAAAGGCGGGCGCCATTTTACATGCTTTTACATGCTGTCCATCCTGTTGATGGTGCCACCAGCGAAGGCCAAATGCCCGTGTCGATGTAAATGAAAGCAGGCTTGAAGTCACGATGCATCGTATTTTGGAGAAGAAATAGAAAGCAGGACATGCTCATTCCTTGCAATATCATTTCCTTGCCCTTTTTGTGGAGTATTTACTTGAATGTGACAAGAGTAACTCAAATATGCGGCAAATCGAATGGAATGGACACCCTACCCTTACATTTTTTCAGTGAAAAGAAGAAATGTGCATAGATTCTGTCAAACTGAAGGGGTCAATCCATTGACATTGCATGTGTGGTGCGCATGATCTCGTCACCTGACATAGTGCTGCTTTCCACTTGCTCGAGGAAAACGCAGTTCTTATGGACAAGTGCTTAGAAGGAATGAAAACAGTGCTAACTGCGATCGCATCAGGTGCGAATGGGTGACATCCGTCTGCCTCAACGCGTTGGAAAAGCTAAGCTGAAAACACCCATATACTTTAGATACGATGCATGAAGGATGCTGTTGCGGCTCTCGTGTTAACTGAACTGTCTCACCACCAAATGTGGCGAGCTCAGAGTTGCGGTGAGTGTGTTGTAATCACGATCCAATCGGCCTTGTGAGGCTGATGCGTGCGGGCATAAAGTCACAGCGGCACCACCAAGGCAATCATCACAAATGCTGCTGGCAGTGATTGTGGCACTACTGTGTGCAACAGTGTGTGCATTAGTATTTGAAATTTTTTTGAAAATATTTGCATATTTATTTAGGCATAGTAGCAGAAACTATGCCTATGGACTAAAGTCCTGCCGTTAATATGCTGAGCAGTGCTGCTGCATGTCACAACAGTACTGTGGAGCAGCAAATTACCGTTTAACGTTCTAGGCACAGTGCAGGAAGCGTTGAAGAGTTATTTAAATATTACACTAAACTCAGAACTCAAATGGACATTTTCTCTTGTCAGACACACATGACAAATGAGCATCATGGTGGGCCCCATTCACCTTTTCAAGCCACTTGATAACTTGACCACCTGTTTGATTTGGTCAACTAAACCAGAAAACCTACTGAATTGCATTGGGTAATTTGGTGCATGACTTGTGCGTCTATTATGCAACATATTGAACACTTTCTTTCCACTGATTGCTCGTGGGTTGAAGAAACGATTGGGGAAGTACTCGTGCATCAAATAGGTGAGGAATTTTAAACAATGCCCTTATTACCCTTGCACTATCTCCACATGCTTGTTGACGATAAAGCAAAATTTTGTCGTGTCACTTTGCAAGCCTCGCAGCACAATGTGCACTTTTCGTGTCTCAAGCGATTCGGGAGTTTCGAAACACTCATGCGGCACTGCATTAAAGCGTATATCGGTGAGTTTGCCTATGCCTGATTCCAGTTAGCCGGAAAGCGTTTGACAAGCTTAACACGCCTTTGGACCCACAAGCTTCTACCAAATGCATAACTTTCTGCACTACAGCAATTCAAAGCAAAGCGCCATCAGACGTGCGCTTCTGCTGCCCAGGATGTTACAAAGACCACCAAACATGGAAAATTACTGGAAGATCACGTTCACCTTAACCATTCTCGTGCCTTCTCTTTAATTTGTTAGACTTAATTATTGATGAGCACTGTTACTCGTCAAGCGTCTGCTTTGCAGATGCATGACGAGTAAACTGTTCAGCCAAGTGGGCAGAGACCCTTAATTCAGATCATTTTGTGAGTTTTCAATCAGTTTCTATTAACTTGAATCGCTTATGCAAGTATGCAGTCGTGACTGTAAAAATGGCCGCGTCTTTGCAAGATTTGCCACCCGTTAGATGTGAAAGCAACATGTCAGTCATTGAACCCACCAGCTGGGGTTTGTAAGAGCGTTAGATGCTTTGGAAGTCACGCTCAGATTGACATCGGCTTAATCGTGCTCCAGTTCTGTTTAACGCGCTATCCTCTGCAACCATTCTTGAGCTTTTTTTCAGGCACAGGCTTTGTAGGCACTATTAGTGCTAACAATGTCTGTTCTGCTCTCTAATACATCCAAACATACGGTTTTTCTTGCCCATCCTATTGAGTGAATTTATTGTCTTTAAGGGAACGCTACTTCTTTGTTTAATGCACTAAGGGATACAACCGATGAAAAGTACTTGATAGCTCTTTGGAAGTCCGCGACGCTTTCGCCAACACATTTAAGATTATCCCTGTACAGCTGTGTTTTAAGGTGCTCTCCAGCCTCCCAATTCTCACAACATTTCGTCCTTTGCAATTCACCGATTCTCAAACAATTGGGCTGTGACTCATCTTTGTGTCCACACCATAATATCGAGCGCACTCGATAAGTTATTGGGATTCCAAAACTTATTCGATGCGTCATATCTCTCACTGCAGATCGCATTGCGTAGCCCTATCACCTTCTGGCTGCCTTGGAGTAGGAAGATCAAACGCGACACAGTCACGCACGAATGCTTCCGCAAAGGTTCGTGCGATGATGTAGACAAGTTGCTAATCATCACCGGCTTTCATTCTAGCAGCCAAAACCAAACGGATACTGACCGGTAGTAATGTAGTCATTATGCACACGGCTAATGGCGTGCAGTCTAGAACGCTACTATAGAGAAGTGTGTTAGCTGCGGACCAAGGAACGCAAATGACTTTTTAACCGACCCAAATTAATAAATAGGTACTGTCTTAATGCGCAGAGCTTCCTCTTCGAACGAGTTTAACCATCTCACTGCCGATAGCTCTGCAAGATAGCACTCGCTTGTGCAGTACGATAGGTCTCAGATTTACAGACCCTTTGATGGGCGAATCAGAGTCGTTTTCATTCGCTCATTTTTGTCACGTCGGCTCACCTGAGCCTTCCATGGAATGAAATAACTAGCTGTCTTGAAATACGTGCATAAACTCGTCTCAAAGCAGTTCGCGGTAGTAAGTGGTGGGATGGATGCATTGATAGCTTGTGGAGGATCGACTGCAAGTCTTCGTGGCTCCTCAATGAATCCTACGGAGAAGCAGACCCGAAATAAGCACTGGCGGAGCAAGCGAAGTCGAATCCGTCGGTGAACTCACAAGGCGCGGGAATTAGATACGTTCAGCTACGCACATTAATGGGGACGAAGAAAAGATTTAAAAAGCAGTAAATTAAGTACAGAGTTTAAGAAGTACGTGCGCCGAATCATCCTGTCTGTCTGCGTGAAAAGCATGCAGCTAGCTAGATGACCAATTCATCACTGATGAACCGCCAAACCTCTTTTGGCTCCCAATCACACCAATCGTCTTCACCTCGTTGCAGCGATAGCATCCAGCTGCCAAGTTCTTTACCCCCACACGACGATTTACGCTCTAACTTAGGCCCGAGCACATTGCGTTCCTATGAAACAACAGTTGATGGCCTTAAGGCATTAGCGAATCCCTAGAAGGCGGATAGGATGTTTGAAGTTGAAGTTGGCGCCATGCAATTTGTGCATCAATGGAATCAATGCACATGGCGCATTGGGTGCAGCATGCTTCCGTCCCCTACACTCAGATCATTCCGTTTTTCATGCATGGCAATAAACGCCATTCTCTAGAGTTTTACATTTTGCAGCGGGTTTCGAGAAGGTTGTACCAAATTGTTCATTAGCGTCTGGAAACCACCTATCGTCATCGCCACCTTCTCCTCTCCTTCATTTGCACTTCGCCGCCGCCAGAACGTAGCCCACGTCCTCTAAGCCCAAAACTGAAAGTGCTGTCTTGCGAGCCTCTCAGGTAGACAATGCACCGACTATCGAGCATCATTTCAGCAGCACCAACGTCCTGCTTCGATGTTCAAGCACTAAAATAGCAGATGGTCATGGCTTTCATTTAATGGTGATTCATTAAAATACCAAAATCTGAGGCTCTACATAAATCTGAAAGATAACACAAATCGAATCCTAACGTGATTGGAGGCAGTAACCAAATGGAAATGCTAACGTCCTGGATGCAATGGAAGTCAAAGAGTGGGTGACTAGGTAAAGTCATAAATTTGGATAAATAGACTAAGCGAAGCTGGCTGCAGGAGGTAATAGTGATTTGTGAAGTGCTGGGGCGAGCTTGGCGCGAAGCCACGATTGTAATGAGCAGAGTATTGTGTGTGTCACGAGTAGTTTGAGAACACTTAACCATTCACGATGGGTAATTTGTTTGGGACAGGTGGAGCACTGATTGCTCCTTCACCCTGAGTGGAGCAGTGGCTTTGCATAACCCATCTATGGACTTACATTCAGCCAACCCGACACATGGCAGTGACACTCAGCATGTCTATGACAGAGCTCCAAATCATGGCCACGATTTCTGTTTCAGCGCCCCATTTGACATCTGGTTGTTTCACACGTCTCTCATGCCCTCCTTCTTATCCCTTATTAATGTTAGGCCTCCTAGACCAACGGTGGGTCATGGTAGCGAGTGGTGGTGTGGATGAATTGATGTCTTGTAAGTGGTCGCCTCACGGTTTTACCGGCTCACCAATGGATGTCGCCAAGAAGTTGACACGAAACCCAGTTGACTCAGTTAGTGATATAGAAAAGCATGAGAAGTAGTTACTTTCAGCCGCGCGCAGTTCTGATGAACACAAAAGACGCGGAAAAGTAAACTGAGTGTTAAATTAAGGAGGTGGGTGCATGGAACTAACCTACATGCCTGCTCACGAAGATTTCGACGAACTGGATGCCTATCAATAATACGACGGTTTGCACCTCATCACCTCACCGTGTCTGAGCTATTAAATTGCGCCAACTTCCTCGGTCTCACTACAGTGATAATGCTCAAATACCAAGTCTTTTAAATGCCGAAGATACTGTTGAGAAGATGAATGCAGGGGTTTGTAGTAACGGCCTCAAAGATTCAAACATTTTTTGCAGTTGTCAGTAAACATTTACAGCTTCTTTTTAGCAAGAGACACCGTGGGGTATTTGTTGCCCTAATAGCTAATTTTTGTTGTGGAAAACGACCAATCAAGTAGTTAAAGCTTGACATTGTTGAGTTGGACTCTGTGCATTAAGGTACAATTCGCAAAGAAGGTGGAAGACCTATCAAGCGCTACTTCCACGTGGTGCTCAGGAAGACTTGCACCCTAACTTGGGCTGGAAAACATTGTGTTCTAACACAACATCCTTCGATGAGCTTAAGGCTTTGGCAATTCCATCAGATGCGAACTAAGCATTCAAAGCCCGGGTTCAGAGCCATGCCTTCTGGGGTAGAAATGGAAGCAATGGGCGCAGTACGCTGGCGGCAGCAAACGTTTGTCCCTTACACTAAAGTTCTTCAGCTTTTAGTGCATGGCAAAGGAGACACTACATTTGTTTTGCTTTCCACTACTTCCAGTATTTTAAAAAATTCAACAATTCTTGATCTACTCCGGTATTTTCCAGAGTGCTTATAATTATTATGTTAAGAGGATCCAAGCTTAGAATGGTGTGCCAACGGCGATAACGAGAGTTAGGCACTAATAAATAGTCGCAGATTGCATGTTCAGAGTTACAGTCAAACGCTCAGTTCGTCACCCGCATGGTCATTTGCAGGCACTGAGTAAAGCATGGATATTTGCTGAGACTCAGTCGCAGGCCAACTTCAATGCTTTACTTTGCCGCCTGCCTGCAACCCGTTTATGTCACTGTCAGGTCCTTCATATCTTCAGGTAAAATAATTCTTCAGCATCTAGACGCGGTGTGTAATAAATGATGCTTTGGTCGAAAAAAGTTGCAAGATCTGGTGCAAGGAAAAAAGGAACTTATCTCGACTTTTGCTCGATCACAGCAGTGTAGCTCCACTATTTCTTTCAATAGCAGGATAAATTTTGTTTGATCTCTTTAATAGGGTCGAAATATAACCTTATTAATGTAGGGGACATTGACAAAAGTGAAGCAGTTGAGGCATCTCAAGTCAGACATTCGTTAGCACTCTCTCTATGTCATTTGCTTGCTGAAACCGGAGTTGATTTAAGTGTGCAGATCGCAATGCACATTCTTTGTCTTGATTTGTGTTTCAGAATGAGGCCTTTCCATTACTCATTAAAGCAATTTGCAGTTCAGCTAAGTAAAAATGTTTAAGAAGCCTCTACAAAAAGTGATGACAAACTTTGCCTTAAATTTTTCCATTCAGATGTGGTTTTGCGAGTTTTACTGCTTCTGGTACTAGAATTAACCCACAATAGCGTGTCAATCCAATGCTGAGAAGGCTTTAGTAACAACCACATTTTTGTCTAGACACTGCTATTTTGATCAGATTCAGCCTATTGGATTAAACATGTTTGATTGAATGCACACCAAGTGGATGAAAGATCAACCAGATTGTCTCAGATACATTAAAAGCAACTGGACTTTGAGGAACGCCTGGTCTTCATCGTTTTGTGGCAAATGGTCAGCATTTCCGGCGAATTATTTAATGAATCGTAGCAAAAAAAATTTACGATTCTACTGCCCACGCATGTTTTCAGACATCACCAGATCCTGAAAACGTTGCTACGGCCAATTTAAACTGAACTCCTTCCCAAGGTTGGTGAGCAGCACAGACTAGGAATGAGACCCAATGCTTATGGCACGCACATAGCCCTGCCTTTCTGGTGCTATTGCTGCACTTAGTGTCATTAATGTTGTAGACGACCTAAAGAGTCATTACGAAACGGTTGGGCTTTACGAAGAGCAAAGGAAGGACTAAAATCGTAAGTTAGCAGAATTTGACAGAGAAGACATGAAATTGGCCGAACTGAGGCATGTAAACCTCTTTCCGACGTTCACTGCTTTCAGCAGCTGTGGATAAGTTGCTCAAACGTAGGAAAACAAATTCAAGCAGAAGCATTTTGCAAAGCCGGACCCTTCCTTAAATTTCTTCATAGGGATGGTTAAGCATGCCCATAATTGGAATCCCAGCAGGCACATGCGTAAGTATGTTAGTCAGCGGTACATGATTTGACGGTGGCACAGTCACAAGCCAAATTTCACGAAAGTGGAGAATTCGCTGCTGAGTTAAGCTTCGCCTTTGTCACTGAATGATATAAGTGCGTACGAAAACTGGACCTGATTGTAACTCGTGTGCCAAATATTAACCGACATGGATTGTGCGTTTTCTACGTCTCTAGCGTGGTTCCGAATGCCTCAACTCTACCTAATATCTTTAAGGGCCTGAGATGGCCTTTGCAGTCTCAAATTCATTTAGATTGGTTGTATATTTGGCTTCATTGGTTGGGTCATGCTGATTAGCACGTCAGTAAGATCCGAGATTTGTAAATAACGTTGTCAATGAGAAAATGTTATCAATCCTGTTGGGAAAAGGGCAGCAATGCTTATTAACCCTTTGACTAAAATAGTCTGGTTTTCCAGGTCACGGTTTGTATGTGAGTCAGCGACTTTTAATCTAACAGTCCCACCACCAGTGCCCTAACCAGCAGACTTAGGGTCCAACTTGATTCACTTCACCGGCCAAAATGCGTGTGCTTGCTTGGCTGTCGGCCAATGGACACTAGCCATGAGTGCTTGTCGAAATTTGGTCCTAGTGAGTTTGAGCCCAATGTTCACTCTATCTGCGTCAAGAGGATCCCCATAGCAAGTCTTTTGATGTGCGCTAGTCAAGTGCAAATAACTCAATAATATTTGGCAATACGGGTAGAACACCTCACTTTCTCCCAATTGCCTGCAGTGGCGCCTTCCTATATAACAAAAAAGGATGGTGTACTTAGGCTTTAATGACAGTTTCTACTGCGTGAGCATTGCAACATTTAAAGAATCACTTTGCCTTATCCCAAAGCCTGTGTAGACGAAGGTTAGAAGGATCTCGTGGCGCCGTCCATTGTCCAGGCACCAACCTATAAGTATGGCTAAGAAGCACTCCAGGTTATCAGATGGTGAGTGCTTTCCGCTGAACCAAGCTAGAACTGATTGCATTCAGGTCTACGTTCTGTGCAAATCTACCATGCGGTACGTAAGCTTGTTGTTAGTGTTAGTAGATGAATGACGCCTTGTTTTTCGCGGCGACTCCTGATAGTTCGAGAACAAGTGTAAGTAAACGTGAAGTGGTTAGGCACATGTGCGAAGAAACGAATGCCTACGAGGCTGAAAAAATAGGCCTGCACGTAGCGCCTTATTTGCAGATGTGCTGGACAGCACGCCTACAGCGTTGGGTCGCCCGACACAATGTACTATGATTGCATGGAGGCAACGAAAAAATCTCTTGTAATTAATGAACGCTAAATTTCAGCAGGAAAACAAATTTGTGGCTTTCCGGTTTGGCACGGACTTGACTTCTTCATGTTCCATGCAAAACTTGCCACGCGCCTTTACTCAGCTTCATTTATACTAACTTACACGACGGCCAAATTGCGAGTTGCATATCAGTTTACGAATCCTTTTATAAAACCGCGCTGATCGTTCGCTTCTGTGGCCCACATCGCAAGCTCATTGCTTTTCATTTAAACGTTTACCATGGAGGGAAGGAGTAAAGTGGGAAGGTGAGTCGAAATGAATGGACGTCGCAGAAACGGCGCGGTCTACGATGCGAACAATTAAGAGGTTTTATTCGATTTTTATCCTCTTTCTTATGGGCTTTACCAAATTTGGTTCACTTTACTTCATCGATGATGATTGATGGTTATCAGACGCCAATGAACAATTTGGCACATCATCCCCGAAACCCACTGCAAAATGTAGAACTCTAGAGAATGGCGTTTATTGCCATGCATGAAAAACGGAAGAATCTAAGTGTATGGGACGGGTAAATTGATTCCATTGATGCATAAATTGCATGGCGCCAGGTGCTATCAGCTTCAAGCATCCCATCCGCTATCCAGGGATTCGCTAATGCCTTAAGCCCATCAAATACCGTTTCATTAGAGCGCAATGTGTTCCAGCCCAAGTCAGGGTGTTGATCAACATGCGCGTGTAAAAGTCTTGGCAGCTTGTTACTATCGCTGCAGCGAGGTGAGGACGATTGGTGTACTTAGGAGCCAGAAGGAGGTTTGGCGACTCATCTGTAATGAAGTAGGCATCTAGCCGCATGATTATCAAGCAGGCGAACAAGCTAATTCGGTGCACCCGCCTTCCCAATTTTGCACCTAATTTACTGCTTCTTCGAATTTTCACTTCGTCCCGAGTAATGTGCGTGGCTGAAGGTAACTAATTCCCACCCTTTGTTAGTTCACTGTTAGTGCTTATTTCAAGTCTGCTTCTGCGTAGGATTCATTGAGGAACCACGAAGGCTTGGACTCGATCGCCTACGAGCCACTAATGCATCCATCCCACCGCGAACTACTGCGACTTGCGTTCAGCCCAGGAGGCCTAACATTGATGAGGGGAAAGAGGGGAGGCATGATGGGTTGGTGTGACAATTGGATGCCTAATCTGGTGCCGAAGTAAAGACCGTGGCCACAGTTTGGAGCCCTGTCATGGACACGCCAAGTGTCACTGCCGTGTACCGGGTTGGCAGAATGTAAGGCTGAATGGTATGCAAAGCCACTGCTCTACTCAGAGTGGAGGAGTAATCACTGCTCTACCTGTGCTGATTAAATTACGCACTGTGAAGATATAAGTGTTCTTAAGCTACTCGTGGCACCCACAATACTTGATCATTGCAATCGTGACGTCGAGCCAAACTCTCCTCAACATTATCTCCTGTCCAATACCACAGTCTGAACTGTTCACCTATCCTCCGACTTCCACTGCATCCACGAATTCAACCTTCATGCGCCACAATCTGCCATCAATACGAACGTCGTTAAATGATGTAAATAAGCACACAAATAACTCTCTCCTCCTGCTCGGTACATTCTTCAGCTTCTATTCATTTCTAACTGCTCAAATTCTATTCATTGCCTTTTCCGTCTGTCCGGATCTCCTGTGGGGCACTCGTTTGGCCATTAGTATGACTGATTTACAATAGCCAGTGTAGAATAGGGATGAGAGCAATGCCTAAAGGCATTACAGAGGGGTGATGATAGCATTATTTCAGATTACAATAAGAAAACAACGTCTCACAATTCAATGCGCGTGAGATCCAGCCTCACTTCCTACGCCACACAGTTGGGTAATGCGAGCACTTCTAGCGAGGCAAGCACTTCTCTGTCTTTTTCAAAACACCATTTATTTCTTTATGTGTCATCTCCAGTATCAATATCACAACCTCCGTTCGCTGACAATAGCTTGCTAGTTTAGCACTTGGAGGACACACAAAGTCACTAAGACATGATTGTACGTCATAGTGCGCGATTGCATAACGATGCCAAGGGACATGCCAGATTTCGAACCATAACACCAAATGTTAACTCACATGGATTGTGCGTTTCAAACCTCTCTAGAGCTGTTCAAAATGTCCCAATTCCACTCATCTTACTCTGCGGCCCAATTCGGGTAGGGTGCAGAGGTACGTTGAGAAATTCCAATTCAGCACTTTTATCAAACACCACACTTGACATCTTCGACCGCCTGCAATAGCCTGTGCACTCCCGAATTCGTTTGGATTAATGGTATGTTTGGCTTTGGGGATAAACCCTGCAGATTTGCATATCAATAGGATCCAAGGCAGGCATCCATAAAATTGTAAGCAAGCAAACCTTGTCAATCTTTTTATGAAAAAAAAGAATACAAATTAATCTCTCGGCTAGAAAAAGTAGAAGTCGCGTAACAAGTTTTATATGTGGGTCAGTGGCTTTGGATTTATTGGTCTTACCACCAGTAACTCGGCCAGCAGTTAAGGGCGCCGAGTTGTTTTACCCCGTTGACTAGCGTGCGTGTGTTCGCATGCCATTGGGCAATAGTTCCGGACATGAGAGCCTGTCGAGCTAAGGTCCCCGCGCGATTGAGCCCAACAGTCGGTCTAGCGGCGCCAAGAGGATGCAGATAACGACTCTTTCGATCTACACTAGTCGAATGCAAACAACTCTGCATCATTTAACAAAACGAGTTGATGGTCTCACCTCCTTCCAAATGCTCTGTAAATTTAGCAATTATTCTACTATAGTCACTTGCGAAGCTACATTTTTAACGGAAGGGCGTTTAGACGAGAGCTGCATAATAAAAAGCGATTAGCCCTGCGGCTCAACTTGGAAAGGCTTACTTAGATATGGAAGGCCATGAACATCGCATTGCTGTCCATTGGCCGGATGCAATTAGACACACAGCTAAGGATTCACCGCAGTTGTCGGGTGTTGAGCCTATCCCGCCTGCACCGAGCTAGAGCTGATAGCCTCCAGTCTGACGTTCTGTGTAACCTTAGTGACCATGCCGAGTAAACACCGATTCGTCATCATTTGCAGGAGGCAGATGGTTCTTCGTTTGCTTTGCTTTTTTCTTTGTGAAAGGCACTGTGTCAAATGGATGCGGACACACTAGTTCGTATCACCAGCTGCAATAATTGGCAGTTGAATAGCCACTCGCACAGACATGAAGTGGCTGACGTGCTTTAGTCGTGCTCCACTGTAGCCGATCTGGAGTGGTACAAAGTCAGTCTTTCCTGCTCATTGCTTCTGCCTTGATGGCGTCTCACTTGTCAGAAAGCACAATGACCGACATTGACTTCAGTGAGATTGATTACTGCTTACACAAAGGCGAGAGTTCGTGCAGCGTCGAGGCCATAGGGCCAACCTCATGCCGAACGGCAATCGTTGATACTTATGCGCACGTGCTCTAACATGGGAGCTTGAGGTCTCTTTCGTCATTAACTAAAAGAAAAATCCTGATGTTAATTTAGGTGCTTAGCATGAACGCGTAAGCAATTTGGCGACATATAGCCCAGCTATGGTCTGTCTGATGAGGAGTCTGCATCACAATGCTTCTCTCAGTGTATGCAATAATGCAATAATGATTGGAACCAGCTCACTTCATGCTCATAAATCCAATAATACAATTGTTCCATTTCAATTAAACCATCGTTTTCATCATAGTAGCGTAGACGTTGCTCAGCTTAGCATGTAGAGAGCAGAAAGTTGAGGATGCCGTTAATCCACTTGCATTTATCTCACCCTGTCTCACAAAGGCGACAGGCGTCCACAAAAGCTCTGATTACTTATAACGTTCTTTTGCGGCAGTGCGATTTTTGTCGTTTCGTTTTTCTTCTCTAGCTTTTCGGCAGAATTTGTTAGGTGTCGCATCAAATGTGTTTTTAGAGATGTTTTTCTCCATTCACTGTACTGTTTGTAATTTAACATGCACCTGGCATCACACTATTCATTAGCCTTACCGCATTTGAAGTTGTTTGCATGTTGCTCTTTTAATTTTTATGCTCCTTCATTCATCGGTGGCAGGGGAAGGTGAGTTCGCCAGTGGCACTCAAGCGCAAAGGTGTAGTTTCTTCCCATCCGTGTTTCGATCCACTAAACGTAGGTGAATACTCAATGTTCTCATGCTCAAATTCACGTCAGCGGCAATCACTGACGCCATCGATGCAGATGTAGACGCCAATGCCAAGACCATATTCAAAGGTTCTTAAACGGCAAAAATATGAGTAACCTTACAAATTACGTATTCGGTGAAGTGCGGAAGATAAGAGCAGTTCAAAATTTTATAATGAATAGAGTCTTTGAATTCAAGGTCTTTGTTGTGCTTACCGATGCAACTAGAAGATGTTTTGGCGGCTCAAGAATAGATACAGGCCAGCCTGAAGGAAAACTCAGAGAACCTCGTGCAAGGGAAGCTGGTTGTATTTTACCACATGGCATGGCAGTCAGTGCGGCTGAAGGAAATAGCGGTCAAGAGAGACCACATAACGGCCAGACTTCGTGCAATGCAATAGCTACCTATTCGCACATTTCTGAGTTGTGCATCAGCTTATCCTCACGAGACTGTCGATTTCATAAATTTGTGACATGTACATCGGTGTAAATTGGAAACTGGGTAGGTGTGAGGTTGACTGAAATACAGAGGAATGGAGGTACCCACGCATGCTTGTTCCTACCTTTTGTGTCCTTCTGGCACCACTTAACGTAACCGTTGATGTCAACCATTGCTTGTGCTTAAATAGGACTGTTGCTTGACCACAAACATGCGCATGGCGGAAAGCGCAACTTGAATCAAGTACATTAATTAAGGTGTTTGGAAATGGTCTCTTCTATTTATTACAGGACAACGCATACAAACTAGTGTCGTCTTGGCGTGGTTGCACTGAATCAGCGAACGAAATCCAGTGAATTCAACATATTTATCAGCACACACCTTAATTTTCTTAAACTGCCTTTTGGGTGCAACTGGAAGAAATCTCCCTGTAGTCATTAAAAAGCCACAAATTTAGAGAAATTGCCGCAAAATCTAACATAGTAGAACGATTGACGACATCTATGGTGCTAGCCGCGTTGCAATGAGCGATTGCTTCCCATCGCTTCATTCATCATCATCAAAATTGTGCACTTTATTGGCTTAGTCACTTCAGCTCTGCCCGACATCACGATCCTTGGTGCTGGTGTGGATGGTCTCGTAAGACCCTGTCCATTAGCAACCACTTCGTCCGCTCCATGCGTTACAGATGAAGTTCACTTCACCAAACGCGTTGATTGTTTCATTATAGGTCGCATATGTCTGGAAAACAGACGAGTGCAATCTCTTTCTTCTCTCACAAATAGTGACTAACCGCAGAAAATAACTTTTAATGACAAGCGCAAATCTCGATGCCCATTTCATCACCAACACCACAATAAGCACAAGCTGATATTTGAACCGGGAGTGAACTCACATAAAAGTGAAAACTGCACGGTGATGGAGGCCGCAGGCAGAGATCCGGGACGCCAGGCCTTAAATCAAGGTAAGCCAAAGTAATATTATGCCCAGGAGGTTGTTTGGTGCCGATTTATTGCTACAACTACCACTGCTACTACTAAGTCAGTCACCAAAGGCATTGTGTACGCATTCGGAAAAAAAGTTCATCACTAAGTGCAAGCTAATAAAAAGAGACTCAATAGTAGGAAAAGGACTGACAACCAAGCACTATGTAAAGCCACATTTTTTCTTAATAAAATGATTAAATCCAGTCAAATCCACCCTTGCCAGAATGGCAAAATCCTTTAAACTTCTGCTCTCACCCTAAAAGACATTTATTTGTTCATTCCTCACCTCATAAATGGCGATGACGGCCACGCATTGCACACTCTCACTCGCCTCTTTTAGCAGCCTCTTCTCCACCTTACCGTGAACTCGGGCACCATAGGGCCTGCTAACGCGGAATGTACCCATCACCACGCGTGCCTACTATCAGCAGTAGTAAAAGGAGAAACGCTGGCCTAAAGCGCGAGAAGTGAAAAGAAGCAAAATTAAGCCTCATGTTGCTGGCCGGTTGCGAAGAACCCACTGATGTATTGCAAACATGCAGAAGGACGTCAAATTGTGTGACCGCGCTAATAAAACTCGCTACGTTATATGATAGGGTGCAGAAGCATCGAGCCATATAGTGGTTCATCGATGAGTCCCAAGCTCTGCTCCGAATGCAGCGAAGGCAAAACAGTTCTGTAAATGAGCAAAATCAGCCATTTGAAACCTAAATAAGGCGGACGGTTAAGCATTTAATCTAGCACCGTGCTGGCGCAACTTACCACAGAAGCCTTTTTCGGCCATGGGTCGTACCACCCTGTTCCTCCTGGTTCCACTTCAGGGGATTAACGGAGTTTCAAAAACCAAGGAACCAAGGCCACCAACTTAGAAAGAAACAGCTTAAATAGTCAATATAGTCGCTTCTCATTTTGCAGGAAAACAATACCTAAAAACTGGCCTGTCATTCTGGAGGTTCCCACTTCCTTATCAAGCCTCACTGCCCACTGTTTCTTATATGCCGTGATTACGTCCGCTTCCGGCTCGACTGTGTTACCTTCATAACAGGTAACGATTGACGGCATAGATGGTGCCACTCACCCATGAGCTTCTCCGCTGCACAATAGATAGATGGATAAAGTCAATCCAAATGAATCACTGCAGGCAAATACAGGGTTTGTTTATCCCGTAAAGTGATTGAAACGAACCCATAAATCAAAAAGAATATACAAATTATTAACCCGCCTCCATTGCACTTGGAAATAGTTCAACCTACTCCTGTTAACCACTGTCTGGAACTATATAAGCATGATAGATTTGCAAATGGTGCTAGAAAAAATGTCCTCTGTGCAGCCATAAATGACCCAGTTTGTGAGCAAGCTGATATCATTTCTCTGCTCCGTCAGTTAAAGGGAGCATAACGCTTTCAGCAAATTGACCTGAACGAAATAACGCTAATATCTTAACTGTGATATTTAAGCGAATGCAAAATTGTTGTGTTATGCGTCCTCGATGATGATCGCGGAATGCTGTGCTTAGATCAATGATTCGGCACAGTATGTAGCATGCCTCCTTGCTAATAAAATGTCACTGTTTCGGTGATTGAGAAATATGCCCACTGTCGTTCCTAAACCACAATGCGCAGCTCTGTGTTCATGTGCCATTCATTTGAAATGTAACATGATTAAAGATGCGTATTTAGAGTACAGGCGCTAGGCTAGAATCCTCATCGATTTGATGAAGATCCTTAGATTTGAGAGTTCCTCTCATCAGACTCAACTTTTATAATTATTAAAGCGCGTATTGGTAGTGGTTTAGCCGCTACTCTGTCGCAATGAAGACTTGCAATTAACATGCGCGTCTTTTGTGAAAAAAAGAAACAAATTACGCCACTTACAGTGAGTCGTTCTGTGTACTACTTACTTATCGCTATTAGGTCAGGTCTGCCACTAATGCTCTGAATGCAGCTGACACTGGTTTACCTGTATATCCTAATACAGTCAGCGAAAAATCGCCAGGCTACCACAGATATATTAGGCGACATGGAGGTCTATGTCGAGTTACATAAGAAAGCAGTGCTATGTATACATTCGCCTCACAAATGATTATACAGTTGCGCGTGTTCACCTGAAGGCAACCTTGATCGCAGTACTCGAAAACGAGATTGAAGGAGTCTAAAGACACACTGCATTCCATGAAGGTGTTGATATTTTTGTGCCTCAATTCCCGCAGTCCTGCAAGGTACTCAATTAGCCGTGAGCGCGGCAGAATACACGATACTTGCGACTCCTTTATGCAGACTTTCAGACCCTAAATTGCAAGTTAATCAAGAGAATTGATGGGAATTATTGGGAATGCATCTTCAGTGAATGCAGTACCAGGGTATTAAATCGGTGCCTGTCGATGGCAAGAGTACAGGCGTTAGACGCAATCGCCATCCTTTCCAGGATAGACACCGACTGCGGTGGTTAAACCAGCTCAAGGCGATTGAATTATGCAACATTTGTAGTTCTTCTTCACACGGTTACATGCAGTGTTGGAGGCAAGCCGATTGACATCAATTATTCACTCGTCGGTTTTTTATGCGTCACTGCCGTCATGTAGTCTAACCTAAATTATAAAATGAAACAAATCATTGTGCTGCATCTAATGATTGACGAAGCGAAGGGTACGGGCTGTTAACCTTAAGAAAGCACCCTTTATTTGTGTAATGAATCACAAAAAATGCAAGTAAAATAGGATTCCTGCTAAGCTTTCTTACCCTTCCCGTCAACCTATTCCTAAATTGAGGCAGAGGGGTGGTTATCACGATGTCTGTAGAAGATATAATGATTTCATAATGCCAATGTGTTATGAAACAAGTTGCCTTTACTGACTAAATGTGATTATTTTAGCATTAGTTCTGAAATTCCAACACGGTGAGATATGTGCCACTAATGACATAAACACAGCAGGCGTAATGGTAGTGCATAAAGCAGAGCTTGTAAGATCTAATGCACCGAATTGTGTCAGAATGGCCTATTTACAGATCACGGGTACTTTGGTTAGAAATGAAGAATTATGCGGCAGAGAGCAGGAGCTATATTCCCCTTCCCATGCCATATATCGCATATCATGCATCCGGACATGTCAAGCGTCAGTGGCAATGCCATTTACCTCATGTTGTTACTTCTTCCAGCCGCGCTATGAAAATCAAGATGACTTGGCAGCAAAGAATGGATAAGAGCGCATTCGTGTCAAATATGCGGATGCGTTAATGATCACCCTTTGTCTCGCGCCTTGGATTACTAAGCCCTGCACCCATCAAATCTACGAGAATGTCCTCATTGTTTGTTGTGTAGCCGAATTCGAACACGCACTTGATGTAATTCTGCCAACAATTAAGGCGAAGCTCCGAGCATCGTGTCAAACTGGAACGTGCGCTTTAAACGTGCTATCCTCCAACAGTTGTGGTGCGATTTCCACCTCATTTTGCTGTATTTTATGGCGCCTATTGAAAACAAATTTGATAAACATTTAGCCCTGAAAGGGAGAAATCGCACTCTGCCTTGCTCTCGTGCTTAGGATCACGTGTCAGTTTCTGCCACTAATAGTCAGTCATAAACTTGTGGTTTTTCTTATAAGCTAGTACGTGTAATTGCCCAAAGTCCGTATCAGACGATAGGAACTAAATTCTGTTTGGGACAACGTCAATTTAAATGGGTGCTTACCCAGCCGTGGCATGTGTCTGACCCCTTCCAGATCCCACGTTTTTCCTAATGTAATGGAATTATTAAAGTGTGCTACAAGAATTTAATGATCTTGCTCTTTTCGGCAAGAATTCGAATGCTGCACACAGTATGCCACACCTTGTGGGTTCAAATTCGGCCCCTTCTTTGTACAATAACTTTCCCAATTGACACAGACAGACATACATTCAGCCATGCAATTCTCCCATTTTTCATGCACCGCGGAGCTCCTCTGCTATAACGTCGTCCTGCGATGTAGCTTTTAGCAGTAGGCACGGATGTGTGGCATAACGGGTCCGCATCCAAAGGTGGCATTAAATGAAGCTTCAGCTGTGGAACTGGAAGAGGCTACCAAGTCATGAACAGTTAAGACACGGCAACGTAAGAGCAAAGCCGTTTTCTTTTGTATTCTTAGCATTATTCTCACATCATTGCACCTTTCAGCTCCTGATTCCCATAATTATCAGTAAATGCAAAATCGCTTTAGAGGAAAATGAGTTAGATTGAATTGAGCCGCTTCATCTTGCTGATAATTGCCTAATTGTAATTGATGCGTACCGAAATCACAGGGTGCGATTAGCCACGCTGAGGTCCTTCCCCTTCCCCTGGCCAATTCATTGCACTCTATCGTTGAGGCATAATCAGAGGATAATGAATGGCATCAATGAGATCAAAGACATCTTTGGGGTTTCTCTATTGGAAATCTTTGTTAGTCACCACAGTGACGCTGGGCTTTTTGGAAAAGAGATGGAAATCAATGATGCTTTGCGCGACGTTGTCATCTAGAATCTGGTAACCAAAGGTAATGCTGGGCAGTGTGGGTGTAAGGATAAATGAGTTGGTACGTAGCGGTCGAAAGGGATGGATTTATAGATTTATTCACTTTGAAAAGGAGAAATGCAACAATTACTGCAGAAGAAGTAGCGTACTTACGCTTAAGGCTAGTGCATGCAAGCAACTGAATCTGTGGCGTCAACTGCCTGAAATTTGTGAATGTCTCCCCATTAGGAACGCAAATTGAGTTTATCACGACGCTGGAATGTGTCACTACTAACAAAGGGACAGTAACTTCTGGCGCGGTAAAAGAGATCACCTGTGGGTCTTATGTGTAGAAATGAAATGAGGACGAAACCTTTCTTCGCACATGGACCTGCAGGCCATGCATTTTGTTTTTATAGTCGCTTAGTGTTATTGCTTATCCGGTGAGGAATGGGTAACACTTGTAAAGATGTGCGCTTGCAGTTTCGCTAACAGAAGGACGGTAAAATAAAATACGACCTTACCAGCTACCCATTCTCGGTGCATCCATAACATGAATTTGGTGGATAGCAAAGTGCACAGTATGACGGTTAGAATAGTCGCCTTTGGTAGGATTACTTTGCCAAGTAATTGTGTGACTAGTTGCAGCTTTACAAACTAGATTTAACCGCACATAAGGTGGCGTGATTTACCTCCTTGTACGTTAATGAGTCCTTATCATATACGATGAGCGAACGACCAGCGGCCAAAGTGGGTTGGCTTATCGACAGATGCTATCCCATTCTCGCAAAGCATCGTAGGCAAGCATGTCCTTGGGATCCACCTCAACAGGTGCCATTCTTCCTTGTTTAACTTTGGTTAGGTTCTGAATGCTAATAACAAGTTCTACTGCCATTGATGTTCTCTCAAGTATCAAATTTTTATCAAAACGTCTTTGCGATCGTCCAATAATTTCAAGAAGGTTGATAAGTTGGCTGACGATCTAACGCCCACGCTAGTCACCAAAATGGCCCCTTTTGTCTATATCGAGATAGGTGAAGAACTAGTGGTATTGAACCCGGGTGCCGGGAATATCAAGGTTGCTAGTGTGCATGTCGTGGATCAAAGCAATGCGTTTCCAGCCTTTGTTTGGAAGATAGACAACAATGCTTTGCAAAACGATCGTAGGTTGAACTACTACAGAGACCGCAGCAATAGGTGGGTTAAGTGAATGGTGAGTACTATCAGCAGGTTGGTTGACAAAGACAGAGGAAAAGCTTAATATTCGACAATAATGAGGTATCTGGCAGAGTTGAACCCATTGCGTTACTTTTGGGTATCCGAGGCTATTCCACGCGTTCACCAGATTACGGTCACCATCTAATAGAGGTCCTAGCAGCAGGGGACTTCAACGCGGTTTTCGAAACTTTCAACAAAAATTTCATGAAAGGTCTCACATTACAATTTATGAAAACATCATGCCATATAACTTCATTCCCTTTTAACGGCAGAGTTGCATTAATCGACTGTTCCATCAAGATGGCAGCATTGCAAAACACTTAGCTAAAGGATCTAATCAAGCGTAGTAAAAATAAAAAAAGTTGAAATGCATGTTCTAGGATTTCTTATGAGTATCACGATGATTACAAGATTGTTTCCATGAATAACAATGAAAGAACAGTCAGCTGTGCTTTACACTGCTTCCCTTCTCACATCACAAGTGGAATACATGGTGGGTAAGTGGGGTGAGATTTTGTCACCTTAAATGTCGGCACCAAATTTTGTTCCACTAAGTGAAGCAGGCACGTAATCCCAACCCCCACTACTGCATTGCACCCGGATGAGTGGTGTCGTGGGCCGTCATGAAGCACTTCTAAAGTTGCTTGCTGATAGGCCGATTCCCATTTCAATAACACCGCTGATACATGTTTTGCATAACGGGAAGGGGTGTTGTGAAGGGCTGTTTACAGGACTACTTGCATTAAGTGGTAATTTTATGATCACAAAGGCCGAAATTCGGAACCGAACTTTCATTGCTTTAAATGCTACATGCAACGCATTAGTAAACAACAGCAACAGCATCAAAGATAGCATAACCACTTTAACTTTAATGTGCGTGAATATCACTTTGCTTGGCAGTCGAATGGCTTTAGAGATGCACTGAGAAATTGCCTTCGTATTCCAGCCGTCGATAAGCAAATCAATGCTCTTTAAAGGTTGGACATATTTAGGTCTGTGATCCGCCTACCGAGGCATGTGAGTGAAGCCCTATATCGCCTTATTAATAAAAGGTCAAATGTCCGGCAATGGTAATTGCAGTTTCAACACGGGCATCGTAACTATATCATACACGAAATTCTCACCCCTAATAGGTAGGTTTAAAGGGAATAAAGATGAGAAGGTGATTCCGCCTTAATCTCCCCTCCTAGTTTACCCATCTCAGAAACAGTATTTTCTTATCAGATGCTAAAAAGATTTCCAAAACTTTCACATTCGCGCAATAGCAAAATGTTAGGCTATGAATAACACCAATACCTCAATTTTTTTATTGCTGCAATTATTGCTTTTATTATTTCAGAGATGTATAATTTTATCCTGGAGCTGGGCAGTGGGTGTTAGTCCGATGCATCCCTGCGTCGAGTATGCTAATTTGGGCTCAGTCAATGTTCCATCAACAGGTTTGGCCCTTTTAAATAATACATCGATGTGCACTTCAGTGCATTAATATGGATTATATGCATTTACGGTTTCAAAGGCATCTGCATTAACGATCGACAAGAAGACCTCAAATTTCATCACAACTGCCCTGTAAGTCCTGCAGAATTTTGTGCATTATGCCTGCTCTTGAAGCCTCCTGCATTAAACGGCTAGGCACCCAAGCATGCTTTGAAACGGAAAGGGAGAATACTGCGTTGTTGACTGGCATAATCGAGTTTACGAAGCTCACGGCTGCAGTTACACTGTGAGAGAAGTTGTACAGAATCGTCTAGGGCGAACAGGCAGGATCAGAGAGGAGAGCGTAGATGGTGAGATGGCGCTGTACATTTGGTAGCACCTCATCTCCCAAATTTTGGATGCAAGACGCGGTAAGAATTAATAAGAACGCAGCAGGAATCATCAAACTTGGGTTTTTCTATTAAAAATAAATGGGTTGCGAAATTAAGTGCTTTTTAAAAATGTTTGGTGTCAATGCCCATTTTGAAGTGGGAATTTGATCAGATTAGTAGCTGTAAAATTGAGGTTTTGCGTGACCTTGTCGTGCTAGAATAAGAAGCGCCTTGATTAATAAATTGTTTTGCTCGCGCCCTTTGCTGTTGTCATTTTGATGGGCGTGGCCGATTTTCTTTCATAGTACTAAGTCTAAATGAAAACCGTTATTTCCACGCGGCGGCTTTGACGCCTAGAATATATTTTGAGGCGCTGAAAATCATTTAGAATCGCACGCTTTTGACTGGATGGCAATGCGGCCCTTGAACGACTAAGATACCAATGTAATGCGGATTCACTTGTTCCAATGCTCCAACGATACCAGCCGGACACGCGGGATAAAAGGAAACCAAATAATTAGGCTTTGGGCGCTTAATTTGTTGGTGTGCCAAAATCCCAATTCCTACCTCTATTTTCGTCAGTTTGCCTTTAGAATACTTCCTGTGCACCTCATGAAGGGACGCATTTCATGCAATTGAGAAGCAATCCTTAGCCTTCCTTCCTTAGCCATTTCCACTAGCTGAAGGAAAACCCAAGGACATACCAAAAAATTGATTCGCACCTGCACTGTTTTAACTCAAACTATAATCTTTGCGTCTCACTATGGGTAGTTCATAGGTATTCGCATTTCTCATTTTTCGCTATAATATTTGCCTTTAAAACGTACTATGAAATCCTCTTATTGTGCATCAGCATAAGCACATTTAGCAAGTTAAAATATTGTATAGATTTGATTAAATATGGATTAAATGCTCTGCATTCTAACTGATTTATTGACTTCACTTCTCAGAATCAGTCAACCCATGCAAATCTCACTGCTTACGTCCTCCTTTTGAAACCTAAGTCTGCTTCATAGACAGAAGCCAGTGAAACCGAAAACAGCAATATCGGACATAATTAGTGCAAGCTAGGGCTATGACGGAGCATACATTCCCCATTCCATGAGGAGAATCTGGCGTGACTCTTTGATTAGACTACCAAAGACAAGATCCTGTGAAATCAAACCCAGGATGTTTAAAAACCCTTCCGCAACAGTGCTTACTTACGCTTGATGCCAATGGCGATGAAATTTTCCTCTTCGTCATACCGCTGCTCGTGGTTTGGGTATTTGAGTCTTTATTCCAGAAATAAAGAGGCATATGAGTATAACTATAGTGGACCAATCTAATGAGTAGAATACATTTTTTAATATGCATCCACTTTGAGAGTCTTTGCATCTTGTGCAATTCTTTATCCATTTACTCAGTCTTAATGAGCAGTCAAGGTTGGGTATGGATGCCATGCAGCTCCTTTGAGGGATAACAGTAATAAATGAGACGGATGTTATTGAGCTCTCTTGACACAATGTCCCTGGTAAGTAAAACTGCGGTGGGCATGAGTGACTTAAGGACAGCATCAATGAGTCAACGCAATCGCTCAAACGAGCAGTTCGAAGATGATTGTGCGAGACGTTGTGCTCTCTCAAGGAAATGCTTCGATGGCTTGGCTAAAACCTCCGCTTTTAGGTGTGCCGTTTGTTTACATAAGGTGATCCAATTACAGGGAATCAAACGAAACACACCTTTTGGACTTCGGTTTCCTTCTGTACTAATGAAGGGAGGCAAACTTAAAAATATTGCTAACAGGTACAGGATTTATTTACGTCTGCTTTTATCGCGGTGTTCTAGGTTGTTTTCATAGAAGCACTAAGGAATGTCCGACTGATTGTTAATTGGCATGAGTGCAACCGTTCTGCTGAAGCTTGAGAGGAACATGGTCGCAGCAGCAAGGCATCACTGACTAGAGAGCATGCTTCATGCAACCCGCAACAAGACTGTCTTGAAGCAATCAAGTGCCCACTTCTGCCCAAATATCACATGTCTTCTTTTTGATCGTGCTCAACACATCCGGTGGATTTAGGAAATGGACACCAGTTCACTCGGGCCGTGGAAGGGTTGATAATCTTAAGCCACACATTCTGTAAAACAGTGGGATTGCCTTAAAGGACAATGCTTTGAGCCTTAGTTGATTTAGACTAGTAGTCCGGTCGATGAACGGTCAGTTTCAAGCAGTGGAAAACCTCCCATTAAACAGGCACAAGAGTCCTTCGGCCTTATGACTATGTGTTGTTTCCCCTTCTCATATTTGAAGTATTTTATTCATCTCCCTTTCGCCTTGACATAGACCCTTGATTTTGTCTATATCCAATTTCTTGTTACTTCCTTACCATGATGAAATAAACACAATCCGTCAAGCTGATTACACTCATGCAAACATACCACGTACATGTGAGTGACTTGCCAGATTGTCACTCTGAAACATCCCAGGCATCAAAGAGCTCAATGCTGCTTGACAGCTTAGCAGTGTGCATTGGTCATTCCTGTTAATGCTTCCTCTTCTTCGGATTCCAAATCCAACGATTTGAATCCCGGAATCACTAAATTACACTGATGATTCAGTCAAATTCCCTCTCTGTTCATTATTATTCCAACAAATATGCCAAAAGTCGCTGCGACGATACCGTCGGTCAACAGTTCATGGTGACAGGGCCGCTAGTGTTGCATCTGAGTTGGCATATCAGTGATTCCGTTTCGCGTATTGAGAAAAAATTGTGTAAGGTATGGGATCAGCTCTCTCAATCTACTGCGAATTGCGTGTGCTGTAGTAGACACTCTGCTGTGTGTTAAGAGAGTCGGAGGAGATAAAAGAGGACCTGCAGACAGCGACATAATTGTGCCGATCTTGTGGTGGCTTACATCACCTTGCGGTAGCTCACAGTCCGACGACCACAAATTGCCCACGACTGACTTCTCGTTTTGCTTACTCATAGGAGAATGAATGCAGCCATGGCAGAGTAGGAGCACCTAATTAGCTGTTCGAACTTCAACAGCAAAGACAAAAACGAAGTGTAGCTTTAAATATTATTCTTGCTTGTGATGCACCTGTCACGCCACCTACGCAAATGCCTCTTTAGATGTATAGTGGAATCTAAATGTGTTTGCTACACGAAACCTGTGCCGTATGATTACTGGCCCACTCTTTCCTTGCGTATGCAGCAACTCAAGGTTAAAAACATGGAAGAGAATGCAAGCACAAAACCAATAGAGTCACCCACGAAAACCCACTGACCATGTTTTAAGTGGTGTGCGATTTTCTATGCAGTTGTACAAGTATTTGCCTTGCTGGGGTCCTGTTTGATGTAACGAGTGTTGTTGTTTGCAAAGGGCGGTTAGAGGGGGCATCTGACGTTAAGTGGAATGAATCGGAACCTTCCTTTTTTTACTGATTCTAAAGCATTTTTGCTGACTCTCTATTTGATGCCCTGCCCCAAACTTTCAGTGTTCTAATAGTCCAGACCTCTAAGTTCATGGCTAAAAGCGACTTGTATTATGCGATAAACTGCACTCACAGGCAATGCAATTGCATTTGCTGGTTAAGGTTTGAGAATGTCCTCTAAAGATACTACATGATTGCTTCTATAGAATGCCAGACTTATTGTCAAATAAGCTTGTGAGATAGCGTTGGAGCTGATATCAAATAACCAGTCGCGTAAAATTATGAATTCTGACCCAAAATCTGACTTTGTCACAGCGTAGTCAAACATCACGTAAGATATCTGCTTCGGACTCAAATAGTACAGTTTTGCCTGGTTTTAAGAAAAACAATGATTAATTTCAGCTCCAGTAAATCCGTCAAATTAAGTGACATGTTCCGATAACGAAGGCCACTACTTTCAAGAAGGCATCACAAATTGTCACTATGGTCACTTCTTACATTGCAGAAGCGATCAAGCCCCACTGACCACTAAATCATATGCTTCGCAATCACGTCGGCTTCCAGCTCGAGTGCATTGCATTCATAACAAGTGAGTTTAGAAGACGTGTTGGAGCGTGTCTTTCGAAATGTTATCTTGCAGTGCTGACTCGATTTCTGCGCAAATATTGCTGGTACTGCTACAAAACAACTACCACTCTAGCGGATAAATGCATTCAATTCGAAATTCGCCCTTAGGCTAAATCGGGTTCTGAGTCTTTGTAGGGGATGCAAAATTGCGAATGGACAGCGTCACGAGTGTTGTTATTACGAACATTTGGTATCGAACACAGTCCTCAGATAACACCAAGGCAAATCCTAGAGCCTTAATCATTTTCCACCTTACTTAGATAATCCGAATTTCGATACGATTAAAGCAGGTAAAATTCGGTGGAGCATTGCGATCTCCAATGCATCCGCATGCACACTGATGGCAGAGAATCTTTCATGGGGGCAATTTAAGCAGCTACGCGATACCTATTTCATTCAACAGAGGTACTGTCACGCGGATAGTTGTTTTTTGCCAGTTAGCGTCTGCAGTGAGGCTTATTGTTTTGGTCGTTATGCGTATCGTGTGATCGCTCGATCTGTTCATGGACTCATAACTTAGGCCATCAGCGAATTCTGAGAGAAGGTAGAGCAGTATTAACTGGGATGAGGTTGCCATATTTGAGAATTTGTCGTGCAAACTAACCATGACAGTCGAAGCCCTGTAAGTAGGGGAACTGACACATAAATAGGTAAGAAGCAGACCCTTACATTACAAGGCATTTTACTCTGGTTCGTCCTACTCCCTAGTAGAAATGTAGAAGTCTTTCAAATTGTTTTAAAATAGAAGGCGAGAGGTGATGTACAAATGATTCAGATACGAAGCCACGACAAAGTTGAGTATGACAATGCAACCATTTCACTCTACCAGCTTCAATTGCTTAAAAAATTAAACTTAAGTGCATTCTCAGTCACTGCTGACCTAAGGTGCAGCCCATCTTTTTATGACTGATTTTCCACCGTTAAAAGCGAACAGCCTGCATCGACAAAGGCAATTTTGCAAGGCAAACTGACCTGATGCCTGGTGTTGATTTCGGGGCTTCATGCACACGCTTCAAGCAAAAATGGCTATGCTCGCATCTTTAAATTAGAAGCGGTTGGAAGCTTTGCGGTCCTTGCTGATCCTATTATTTTCGGATCTTATAAAATTGCGACATAAAGTACGAAATCGGCTAAATCATTATTTATTGCATTCTTCCTTCAAGGAAAGAACTTAAGGGCCCAATCGAGTGGTCTGCTGCTAGAGAACAGGTCTTCATGGAACTTCCATTTCCTTACTTTATCTAATTTTACCTTCTAACACTGGCACACCTCACACCAAATCACATTGTATCAGCCATTTCACAGTCAAACTCGCTTTCTTAGCCCGTTTTTTGAGCATGCGAGAGATTGTTTTCAATCATTTAAATAGTGCCTTCCATGGCATGCAGCCATTGACGGGCTTTTCTTGGAGGGCAAGTAATTGCACACCACAGTGTCTTAGCAATGAAAAATGCAGCATGCTAGAGCGGAGTGATTGGCCTAAAAAGCCTGAATAGGTCGACGATATTTGGCTAAGATAAGACCACCTAGTCATTTCTACCATAAGCTTAATGTTGGCAGCTAAGAAACATTGATGCCGCTTTTTGCATAATTTTTTTAGTTTCTCTGGTAAATTTGAAGATGAGAAACAGTGGCATCCAAACAGGAGGCAGCCAACTGAAAAAGATAATGGTGTGGCTGTTTAAAAAAGCAACTAATGCAGAAATGGTAACCACAAAGCCTTTGCGTGCCGCGTGATGGCATCATGTATTCTGCCTCTACAAGCTGGTTCTAAATGTACGGCTTCTGTGGTTCGCTGATAATGATGACGACTAATTAACGACCCAGTGTTACATTGGCGTCCTTTTCCCAATGCGGCTGGATTTTCTGCAATTTCAGCGGTAACCACTCCCCTCGAAAAATATGCTTATTGTCATGAAAGAAAGCATGTAATCGCGATAGCGCCATGACCAGTAGGTACTATGATAGTTCGCCGTGTAAACTTAACGTCAGTACATTGCCTGCTTAAACTAACAGGCAGAATCTATCCACTCAGTAAGTGCATACGCATCCGTTACAACACTAGTGGCAAACTCTGTTAGTGCCTTAAGCACTAAAGAGTTTTTATGCTCACTCCCCTGTGCAAACGTTTTTTTTCCATCCACCCAAGAATGAAGCAAAAAATTAGGAGACTTGTGCAGGCCTACGGAAGTTATTCTGCCTTGGCATAAGCGTTTAAAAATTATTGGCCACTTTGCTTCCTATAAAAAACTTCTTCAATCCGACGTTTCATTAGCTATTTAATCCAGTTGAGCGTAGATGAGTGGCAACTAATAAAAATTCGCTTGCCTTCGAATTCAAGTTGCATTTTTCAAAAGTCGCGTGAAGTTCAGTTCAGTTACCAGCAAGCAATGTTTGACCCACGAATTGCTGGTTGAGAAAGCACCGATATTCCATTTCTCCATGCATGCATCAGCTTCGTCTCCTTAGCGTAACCATGCAGCTTAGCCGTTAATAATTGTTTTGCATTTATTTTTCTATCATTCGTTCTTTTTGCCGTATAATTTTCTGCCTTTAGCGTACAGGCTGGTATCAACTGTAAAAGACCGAATAGCGCCCGTACGGATTAATGTTTAATTTTCAACTGACAAAAATGATAATTCGCGGTAGTGAACGAAGAGAAACAAACATAATATTACCAAAAGGAAAAAGGTGAGAGAAGATTGAGGGTGAGTGTGGCGAAAGTAAGCATCAGTGGCAAAAAAATTAAAAAAAATTTCTGCGACCAGCTCAAGTTTCACCAAAAGAAGGGCCAGTCATCTTGGTTTCATGTTGGCCTTCTCAATTCCATTAGCCGCCACTAGCCATGAAGCAGTTCATGGAAGCATTCCTTTGCATTTGTAGCATCCGTCTTTGGAGCCGCTTCAGCAGCCACAGTTTTCGCCATAACAGCCCTGCTCACTATGGGTCCTACAACTTCACGTTTCAAAGATTGCCCTCTGACGAAACACAGAGCTCTCAAAACAATGTCGCAGTTACTATCAATCGATACAACTTGTGGCCCCGCCTCAGCAACTGTAGACAAAATTTCCGTCAGGTGGGCGCATAGCTGAGTGCCATGACATGAACACTAATTGCCTTTGATAAGAGAAACCACGCACCCTAGAAGAGGTGGTGCCTTATCTGCTCAGCAAAGTTGTGACATTGTTCAAATTGAATTTGCCCGCTGACAATCATTAGCGGCTTTACGTAAACTGATAATTGCCTTTCGTTTTGGATTTCACAAATCGGTCCAACGTTACTTAAAAATGGTATACTTCTCTAAACATATTTAGCAAAGATAAGAGGATAGCCGATACTTTAGTACTGACTTTGTAAGTCAGCGACATAGTGAAATATATACAGGCAACAACAGAGATACACCTATTGTCTCTAAAGGAAGTCAGCGAATTTGTCACAGCGTTCAGTGGGCCTTTTTCGTGTGTCGATGTACTGAAGTGGTTGCAAACGCGAACGCAGAAGATCTCCAATAAACCACCCATTAGCAACAGACTCGATTGATCATTTTTATCCAGCTAATAATTAGTACAGTGTTACCTGGTTTTAACAGAACCACTAGTTAATTTCGGCTCCAGTAAATTAGATTTTGACCCAATCGGTCCATCACATGACATCCCATTAAGCATACGAAGGCTTAGCTGTTATTCAGCCATGTTGTTTAATGCGATGTCACACCTGAAACATGAGGTTTGCTTTTCGCTTTCGGATGGTCTACCCAAAAAAATGATTTCACGCATGAGAGCTGAGAGGACTGACGAAGCAGTACTCTCACCAAGAAAGGCGCAAAATACGGTGCCAAACAAGCAGAAGGCGTCTGAGAAATATGCTGGTGGGCTGCCAAGCTGCATCTTTCAATAATCGGGCCACCTAGATTCCCTGCCATTGTGTCTTTGCAGATCAGGCTGCTGGTACCCAAAAGATACGCATTAGTATGTGCCCGAGTACGGTGTATTAATTCGCCACGTTTCTCCTTCATTTCGTTTAATCCCATCAAGAATACTGGGTCCAGTTCAAAGATTAAGGCTCGATTATTAGCAATAAATGATGTTTTGACAGGAGATATAAGAAGTCTCACAGTATGCAGCCAGCCAAAATACATCCCTCTTTTGGATTCCCAAGTGTAGAATGCAGTAAACAATGTTGCGCAGTTCAGCATCATAAGTGTAGGCGATCACTGAATGGGTCTGTTCATCAGCCCAAAATGATACTGGACTGCGGGGGTTGTAAACGCGAATCCAGGAGATCTGCAATAAACCACCAATTAGCAACAGACTGCTCCCTATTTTTAATGACTTAATTCTGGCAAATGCCACACAACTACCAAAAGACGCGATGAAATTTGTTCACGTCTTTGTTGAATGAGACGCTATTACACAAGCTTGTTTGTCAACAGGGAGGTAACAAGCTATGGCAGCTGCGCAGTTTACCGCATGGCGATGGATTTGACGCACTTATCCATGTAAACGGGCACGAGTTGACGTGGGTGTGTACAAGTCTCACAGCACCAGCTATCACGGATAATACTAATACATCCTCGCATTCACCCACGCATTTTTAAAGGTAAGCAAATGCCCAACCGAGTGTATGAAAGTGTGATGCGGGCGGCGCACAATATGCTCGTGTGTGATCTTTCTTATCACCACTGATCTGCAGAATGAAATCACATCCAGGCTTTGTCTACTTTCTCCTCCTCTTCTTCACTTTACATCTCGTCCCCGCCGTCGTAATATCAGACGGGGAGGTGGCTCGGAAGTTGGAAGCGGATCTGTTCGAGGCCTCCGCCATTTCAGGCAATGGGGGATTGACCGAGGTGAATGGAAAGGACGCAGAGACGGAAGAGGGGCTGGTAGACGAACGCACTGAGTCTGCACGGCGAAGGGATGTGCTTGTACCAGCTGGGTGGCGTCGCTTCCGACGGAGAATCAGTCGCGCATTCCGAAGGATTGGTGATGGTATTCGAAGAGCCTTCAGAGGGCCATGGAAAGTCTGTTTCCCCACTTGTCCGAATGGCATCAGAAGGCCGGGTCACTGGAATACCTAGGTGTCTGCGAACGACATTTGTCTGCGGTTGCCGCTCGTTATTTTACTACATGTAAAAAAAATTTAGTGGTATTCTGTAGTGTGATCGAGTTGTCAAAATATAGCATCCATATGCATATATCAGTAGCACATGGCTGACTTGATATAATTTGTTCGGGAAAGTTCGATTTATAGACTGTGCGTGTACATTTCCTGGAGAAAATTTGGGAGACATTTGATAAAAACCAAGACAAATGTTTGATTAGCTTACCTTGAATGTCAGCCAGTGAGCAGGACTTGATATCGGCAAGTTGTGCAGAACCACACGGCTGCCCATTCACAGCCTTTGCGGATGCTGACGTCCATCTTTTCGAGCGTTGAGGATCACTAACGACAACAAGATGCACGCGAATGCTAAAAGGCCGTTGTGTAAATGCAAAGAATAGCTGGCTGGAAACCTGCGTAGGTGTACTGTGCCTTGACGCTGCACCAAGTGGCAGTGTGGTACGCAGCGTGTTTACGCGCAGACCATTATGGTGCTTAAGGTGATCGATCAGCACCTCGTTATAAAGGGTGAGTGACCTGATTTGTAAGCTATGCAATGGATGTTGCTAAATTGGCTTAAAGGAGAATAAATTACCAATTGACGCGGACGCATGCTGGAACATTGGACTTTTTGCAGTCCACATAAGCGAATCATAATCGCAGTTTTCTCATTTCCTCAACAAAACTAGCACTTCTGTCGCCTTCCTTGGCCAGCATCTTGCGTCAGTCATTATGATGCAGGCGGTGCCGCCCCAGAATATTCGTCGGTTGGCCACACCAACGATCGGGTTTTTGTGCAACTGATATAACACGCGCCTACACTGCCACTGATTTCGCTTAACAAATATATTTGTCTAAAGCTTCTAGTTTCAGCCCTGTGTTGTGACAGAGGGTATACCAGCACAAGATCGAATTCACTTTTTACAGGATGGGATTTGGCATTGGTTTGTGCAAGGATAGCTCTAAATTATTTTATCTCCACTGTATTTTTACAACAGCACTGCTCGGTTATATGAGTTTGCATCCTCCACATCTAGCAGAGGAAAAGACTTAGTGACGCTTCACTTAATTTACACCCAGTGAAGATGTATTGAATGCTAACTTTAAGATGGAGTATAGTGCTAGTGCAATAGTAAAAATAGGCGGCTACTTTAAATATTCAGTCCAGCAAAATACATGTGTTTAATTTCCTGATGCCTACGGCCCAAATGCTGAGTCCCTGGTAGATGTCTATTGAAGTTGATATACCTTTTTACTTTTGGCAATGAAGAGCATTAAGACTTACTCTGGGAGCAAAGAGGGTGCTGAAATATAATTAAATATGAATTATCTATGCGCGAAAGCACTCAGGGGCTGTTACGATGGTCTCAACACCATGCGTGGAGATATAATGTGAAAGTGAACATCCGATTCAGTGGGAAATGGGAGATTATTGGCATGAGGGCGAGAGTTAAAGCCGCCAGAGACAGAGCGACTTGTCTCTCATCTCGTTTGCGCCACACCTTGGGGCTAATAGTTTGTTTTACTTTGAAGCCCAAATTTGGCGCCAATGACCAATGTATCATGTAGGATTGAGCCAATGCGATCCGGCTAGCAAAATAGAAACTCACGTATTGGTTAATTGTAAAACTGTCACTTTTAAAAGAAAAAGAATATTTGGGTAGTCTCCTTGCATACCTGCTCTGTCGGCACGTGTTAGAAACAAATTTATTCAGTTTTGGCAGCTTTGAGAAGCACATTCAAAGGCAAAGTACTCGAGTCTATTTCATCATAAATA
Source organism: Taenia pisiformis (assembly GCA_023968675.1). Classification (NCBI taxonomy): domain Eukaryota; kingdom Metazoa; phylum Platyhelminthes; class Cestoda; order Cyclophyllidea; family Taeniidae; genus Taenia; species Taenia pisiformis. The sequence goes on along the minus strand of CM043737.1, from coordinate 623,589 downwards.
TTATCCTTGGATATATGCTCGACGCTAATTAGGGAAGATCCAACACATGACATGTAGTTTTTAGGATCTCTTTTTCATATGACACTTGGCCATGATGCTCAACTTTCCATTGGAGTTTAAGTGCTGTAACTGTTGCAATTGGATAGTATAAGGAAGAAAGGTCAAATATTCATCCATTAGTAAAGGCTTATACCTTGACCAGCCCTGTACTAAGTATCTGTACAGAATCATTTCTCAGACCTATAGCAGGAGCCGTGATAAATGCCGAGTACGGAGCGATAAAGCAGGTTGACTTAAAGCACGATTGCCTGCGTTGATTTTTGTGTCTCAAAAAGCGGTGTGCATTGCTTTTCTGTAGGCTTAGTACAGCATTTCTTTGGCCCTCCAAAATCACTGTTTATGAATGAAGGCGTGTTCAGTGTACACAGATATCGCGGAACTTAATGACATAGATGTCATTCGGTGCACTCTTGCGCACACATGCGTATTCAAAGCATTTGGTTGCAGCAAATGGCTTGCGTTGCAGATTATTTTGCGGATCAACATCGCTGCTTGGCTTGCTAAAGTGCCGAAGTTGGTTGCAAATATTTGCATTCAGTGTATATTACGGAGAATGAGGAGGATATCTTAGCCCACTATTGACGTTACATGCCTCGCAAATTATGCAATAAATGGATTAATTTCTTGACCGGATTGGCATGCATAGCACAGCAGAGCTATGCTAAGCTGCAAACGACCATCCGACTTCGTAGGTTTTGCTGTGTGTAGCGCCCCCAGCATCCCAAAAGACGAAGAGAAGGTTAGGTGTAGGTTTTAATGCTTACATTCTAGACTGAAAGGAAGGGTATTGCTGACATGGCCGGCGGGCCAGCTACGCAGATAGCTTCAAGGTGGCCACCACTAATGCGTCGGCTAAAATAAGACAAGGCATGCATATGCTACATAGACCAGAACAGTGTTGTCAACAATAGGGGTGGATTTTACTGCTCCGCCTGGCTTTGCATGAGCCCACGCGCATGAACGCGCCTTTCTTCTCTGGATAAAGATTACACCACAATGGTCTGCGCGTAAAAACGCTGCGTACCCCACTGCCACTTAGTGCACATTAACATTGCGCTCGTGACTTCGCACCGAACTCCTCTCCAACATCTACTCGCATTCACTGCAATACGTTAATCCCTTCGGCTTTAAATGGGCGCCTATGAGAAACTCCAACATCCCATTCCGTAGCCAGCCTAGCCCAGTCCTCAACCCGAATTAGCAAGTTGAACTACCCCAAAAACGTTCACCAACCCTCCTTTGAAGCCTAATGCATCCTGACCTTCCTTTCCGTGCATCACACTCCAATGTCGACATGATCGCCGTACAACGATGCAACTAAGCACATGCGAAAGTGCATCCCATCATCCGCTGCAGTCTTTTACCTTCATTCAGCCTCCGCTTTTCCCATTTCATCTTCCACCTTTCCGATCCTACTCAGGTCTCACCAATGGCATTCGATCGGTCGATTGATGGGTGAGTGGGTGGGTGGACGATCTGACCAGCCAACACTGGCCAATGCAGAGCAATGACGATGACAAGAGAAAAAGGGGTTACTGAAGCGTCTGTGTTAATTTAATTCGAGAATTACGTAAAGCGCAGACCCATAGATTCCAACGTACACGAACTCTCGCTCCACCTCTTAAGCTCAACAGTTACATAATGTTTGCTCAGCGCTGAGGTGATATCAGCGGCAGAAAGGAAGCATCACAAGCAGGGCGCCTGCAAATTACTTCCATTTGTGCTGATGCTTGTAAGCTGTTCCCGGAAAAAAAAAAAACTATTTTCGGCACTTTCAGCTCTTATAGATCGAGGCAATGATAGCGTTTATTCGTTGCTCACTTCAACCTGTTTCTCGGCTTTGCAGCAATCCACATTCACCAGACTGATAGTCTACAGCAATTGCATGCGTCAATTGAACATTGCGATAGCTGGCATGCCAGTGCATTTCAAATGTCAAGACAGTAAATGAGAGGCAAGGGCTTTAGCATAGCGTTAAGCAGAAATGCATGACTCTGTTACCGAAATACGTCCCTTCTGTCGCGTTTGGATGCATAGTTGAAGGGGTGGATGGACAAAAGCCTTGCGGGTAGTGGAAAACGAAAGCGATGAAGTGAAGAAGAAAAAGGCAGGTCTACAACGCTATGCATGAATGTAGAACAATGACATTCAGTCCTCATTTGTGCCTCTTTGCTTTTCCGCCTTCCGCCTCTCGTCTGCGACCACTCATTCACCAATTTAAGTTTGACGGGAGTGGTAATTTGCGTCCGTCGGGTGGGTGTTATCACCACCAGTGTCTCCTCTGGTGCCAAGGGAGAATTCGCGCAGATATAGAATTCGAAAGAGCTATCGGGTAGTTGCTACCGCCAGTCCTGTAGCAGCGTTGAAGGGTGCGTTGCCACTTCCTTTGACACAGACTTGCCACGTGCCATGCTACTCACTTCATCTATTGTGCCTCCCTTGAACACTACTGTGAGAGAGCTGAAGAAATTGCAGACGAGACACGCGTCAGCTGGCTAAACGGAGCTAGCTGTGCAGTGTACTTGTGTCAGCAGCAATCGCATTTAACTGCAAATGCAGTCGGATAGAGGACTTGAAATCACCCTTACAACATTCGTTAGATAATGTGCCATATTTTGCCAAAACTGCGCCTTTACTCACTTCCGTGTCAGTGAAGCAAGTCCTCCTGCCGAAATTGACTGCAGGGTAATCTGGATGCAAAAAGACGAATGCGGAGTTGGCCGCCACCGTAATTATAAAAGATCATCAAAGTGCCTTGCAGTTAAAATTTTTTGCTCAGTATGAATGGATTTTCCTCATGCGATATCTCCATAAAAGCGACTTGGTTTACTTTGAATTTCGTCTCACACCGACTTTCCAACAGACCGTTTTTTCTGCGCTTTCATTATTTTGATTGACTTTCTCTTTCACAGGACGAATCATCACCCTTCAGGTGGGTCTGGTAAAAGTTTGCCGATGTGCAATGGAGTGTGGTGCAAGGAACGTGAAAGCCAGGATGCATTAGGCTTTAAAGGATGAGTGGAGGAGGTTCTGAGGGAAGTTAAAATTTTAAATCGGGATTGAGGACTGGGTTTGGCTGGATACGAAAAGGGATGCTGTCGTTTATCAAAGGAGCTGCTTTGCGATCCCTTCCCCCCCCCCTCCCCGAACGGACAAAATACCGACTACTGAGCATTAGTTCAGCAGCGTCGACATTCTACTTGGGACTTCGAACGTGAAACTTGGCAAGGTGATGCGTGGAGTGGTACGGTTTTCCCTGCATGCACTCTCATCTGCCTAGCACAATCCCTGAAGTAGCAATGAGCATGAGGCCTCACTGAATATATTATAACAGACAGGGCTTGACTTGCAATGCATCTCTACTAGAATCGGCACCTTGGCAACTCAGTCATCGTCTTTTTAACCGAGAGTTATTCTCAAGCACACCTATCACTGGCTGCTTTAAATCCTCAACCTTACCTCACCTGTATGGTCGAAGAGGCCAACTTCCTCCCAGAAACTCGAAGACACTAATGTGTTTCGCCAAATGAATTGCCTTAAATGCAGGCAACGGTTGTGTCAGGAATGATTTGGTGACATGGAAAACACGTCACGCACGCATGTAGCAGGTAACATGGAAAGAACTCCTTAAATAGCCTGCCAACACTGTCATCATCAGGCGCAACAGATCTGCGAGATTGCTGATCGGCGATTACCACTAGATTGCTGAAGGACAAAGTATGAAAGCATTATTTCAGCACACGAGAGCACCACTTGCATGGCGAAAACTGGCGCATTAAAAAAGAGCACATGCACAGACCTATCTTGACTTTTATTGCCTGCCGCCCTTTGCCTTTGCAGTTTTTTGTTTGGCGGTTCTTGTCATTCTTTATCCACACCCCATTTATCGACAGTGAATTAACCCATATAATGTAAACGGGAAGTGAACTCATGCTTGCGTTGCTATCTAGAGTTGCAAAAATAAGTGTAGCGCCCTGAGCATCCCTAGAAGACGGAGAGAAGGCCAGGTGTAGGTCAGAATACTTGCATTCTAGACGGAAAGGAAGGGAACTGCTGGCATGTCCAATAGGTCCAGCCTACGCAGCTAGCTTCAAGGTGGCCGCCACTAATATATGTCGGGCAAACAGGCAGTCCAACCAAACTACACGCTACATCCTTAGATGTGTGCTGTCGCTAGATCCTCGTCCTAGACTCTTCGACCTGGTCACCTTCATCATTTCTTTCTCTGCCTTTAAAGTCCAGAGGCTTCGGCTTACGAAGCATGTTTGCAAAACACGAGCATCACGAGGCCAAGTCTTCTCGAGGGTGACCACACCCCACTAGGACCAGAGAAATTGCCCTTGCTCGCAGTTTTTGCAATTAATCAAAATTAATTATAAGTAACGAAAAGTAAAAAAGCTGGCCAATTATTGCGAAAGTATCAGGTTTGCCATGTGAGTTTCTTGACAAAATGCATGTTTTGTATAAGTTAAGGCTTAAAACTGCAAGTACAAATAAAATTTTTCATATTTTGCTTTGCTTTACGATGCTTACATCTTACTGAGGAATTAAAACATGGAAGCATCAGTAGCAGCGCTTTAGGTCTTATCTTTTATCAAACAAACGTTGACGTGATTGGTTGGCTTTGCACGTGAGGCTCGTAAGTGGTGTGCATTTTGGGACCATGGTTTTTAAATAGTCGGTTTTTCCTTGCTGTTGGAGTTAAAATCTGGTAAGTGATTAGTGTTCGTTTATTAGCTCTTTTTATGTCTGTATTGAGGTTGTTTCGACGCTGGCTAGCCTCCTTTATGTGACTACTTGCCAGTGTAAACGCTTATGCTTTATGATGTGAGTGCGAGGACGTTTTGTTTTCTGACTGCACCATGATTCCTTGGCAAGAGATGAAGGTTTTATTGACTGATATAAAGTGTTTTATTTAGCTAAATAATGATTGACTTGTAATAACAAGACATAATTTATGTAGGAAGAACCGCAGTCTTTCTGGACGTTTGGCCCTTTTCAATTATTTACATTTTGGAACCCATCGTTTGCGCATGTGTACGCATAGTTGCCCACCTTCCCTGTCCGTTTGCACTGCTATTGCGAATGATTAAGAAATGGTCGCGGAGCTGTCGGGGATATGTGTTTCCCCTTTCTGCTACCTAGCTGCGTTTATATTATTTGACACAGCATTTCCGGCCACTAGGTGGAGGTGTTTTAAGTGGCTCTACTCACTCATCAGTTCCTCACCAACAAGTGCTTAGTGTATGTGCGGATTCCTCTCAATCCGTTTCCATTGCACACACTCGTACGATGCTGAGGAATAATTGGGTCAGTAAGTTGCGGTTATTCTGGCCGTACATTTAAGACGTGCGGACTGACTTTCGCCTCACTGGTAGGAAATATAGTCCTCGATGTTCTGATAGCCTTTTTTCTTAATGAGTTGACCATCTGGGTGTGAGTTCGTTTCCGACATGGGTTGGCTCTCGTTATTTGGCTGTGTTAGGCAGAAGCAAAAGCGCCTCTTCCCTGGGACTGTGCAGTGTTTTCCCAGAAGGCAGCAGAAGTCGAATTCTATGCATTAGCGTTGCTAAAGGAGGGGATATTTATGCTCAGACGCGTGGAACGACTACTGCATGACTTGCCTCTGCTTCTGTGCAATTCGCACGCGATTGTTTGCATGAGATACTTCCGTGAATCTGGTGTTTTGTGGCCCTGAAATGCAAAGCCTTGGCTAGTACTTAAGTAAGGATAAAGTGCTCTTAGTTGGGTAGGGTGTGTATGTGTGTGGGAATGTGAACCCTATACTCTCATTTCTCTCTTTTGAATTTGTTTGATACTTGGCGGTGGTTGGCGAGACTGAATTTTCCCATTCATTTAAGCTAACTTGTGTAGGTTCTCCACAGACGCTGACGATACGAGACGCGCTTTAGCGGTGAAGGCATGTGTGGCATCAACGACAGTGGCAGGAGGATGGGAGAGTAGAGGGAGAGGCCATGGAATGTGCGACTCAAAGGCAGAGAAGGAGATGGGAGAGAGTAGAAGGATCTAGCCGGTCCGTTGGTGGTACGGTGTCATCCTCAGAGAGTGTGGAACAAATAGCTTAATTAAATTTGTTCCTCTGCTTACTATCACTGCTATTAGTGCATTTAGTTCATATCACATTAAGGTGCTTTTGGTGATGTATTTGGTAATCGGGTGCAGCAGCAATTCCTCCCCACCGCTAGCCGCATTGGGTGCTGAGTATCTGGTGTGCCAATTGTCAGTTTGATGGGGTGTTCCTCTCTTCACAGACAACAGCTGGCGCTGGGGTTGTGATCGACACAACATGGCATGGGGGACGGAGGTAAGGGGGAGATTGAGATGCAGAGTGAGGTGGAGGCGTTGCGTGGTCGCTACTCATCACTACCACCACCACCGCTGTTGCTGACGTTGCAAAATGCGGTGGCGTTAATGATGCGATAGGCATGAGGGGTAGCATGGCAACTGACCCCATTTTCGCCATTTGCTTGGTTGCTACTGCGGATCTTGTTGTTGTTGTTGTTGGTGTCGGAATCTCACTTCGTCGGATAAGAGGGAGGAAATGATTTCCCGCCATGGAAGACGCTTTCGTCATTTCGCGAAGCATTGCCCTGTTGTGTGTATGTTGCATTTGCTTCACTTCTTAAATACGCGGTGATGGGTTGGTGATGCTGCATGGCTGGGTGCCTTGCTTGCCTCTGCCCATTCCATCATTATACAGTTCACGTCTTACGGGTGAGTTTTCAATTCGGCGGTAGATTCTTTGCAACTGGTAGAAACATTAGGGCTTAATTATTGAAGCTTCTGTGGCCTGGGCGGTGAGGTGGGAGGTAATGATGGTGGTAACTAGAGCAATTGAAAGCAATCGTTCATGTGGATGGGGTGATTGCAAGGGAAGTTGAGTGCTGGCATTTAACTTGCAGTCGTGGATGAATGAAGAGTACTTGGGTAGTAGGAGCTAGGCGGGTGTGTGCAGATCAACAGCTGTACCTGCATACTGAGGAATGCCAACTTGACATCATTGAACTCATTTGATTTGCTGCCCAGATTGGTGCACACCGTCACTCTCCTTGTAATCTCTCCTCACTTTTTTTGTCCCTGTTCAAATCAGGCCGTCTCTGACAGCGGGGCAAATACTGAGACGGCGCAGAAATGAAAAACAGGATGCTCGGCTTGGTAGAGTCTACCGTTTGGTCCTACTGGTCATTGGCTTATTTCCTATTACTTGAAGAATAATAAGTCAAATCAGCCTTTTCAGATTGAGCAGAGAACACGATAGACTCTACTGAAAGCGACCGCGACTCCGTCCGACTTGAGGCGTTGCACTAATACTTTAAGGCCACCCATGAATCCATTACTTTCGATTGTGGCGATTCGCCAACCGCGTGTCGATGCTAACGAACCGCCTTTGCGTACACAAAGAGAAAGGACTTATTGAAAGAAGCTACCATTAGTTGGCTCCCAGACTCGGCATTTTGCGGTGGTGAATGCCACAATTTGGCAGTTCTTGTCATTGAGCGGTGAACATTTCTAGCACTTCCGTTCCACCCACCTTCCATTTTTTCCACGTTCTTTTACGGCAGTATCTCTCCCCTCTTTCCCAATAAACATCTTTTCTGTCCAAGTGCCTCATGCGTTTTCTATTTGTTAACGTTGTCTGCTTTGTTTCATTTCGTATTGTAGTTAAGTCAAGTCGTGCCCAGCATGCTATACGGCTTCAGTTTCACTACGTCTGCTTGTGCTTCTCCTACCTCTGCTGCCGATTTAAGGAATCACAGTAGTGTTCAAGGGAGGCATAATAGATGAAGTGAGTAGCATGGCACGTGGCAAGTCTGTGTCAAAGGAAGTGGCAACGCACCCTTCAACGCTGCTACAGGACTGGCGGTAGCAACTACCCGATAGCTCTTTCGAATTCTATATCTGCGCGAATTCTCCCTTGGCACCAGAGGAGACACTGGTGGTGATAACACCCACCCGACGGACGCAAATTACCACTCCCGTCAAACTTAAATTGGTGAATGAGTGGTCGCAGACGAGAGGCGGAAGGCGGAAAAGCAAAGAGGCACAAATGAGGACTGAATGTCATTGTTCTACATTCATGCATAGCGTTGTAGACCTGCCTTTTTCTTCTTCACTTCATCGCTTTCGTTTTCCACTACCCGCAAGGCTTTTGTCCATCCACCCCTTCAACTATGCATCCAAACGCGACAGAAGGGACGTATTTCGGTAACAGAGTCATGCATTTCTGCTTAACGCTATGCTAAAGCCCTTGCCTCTCATTTACTGTCTTGACATTTGAAATGCACTGGCATGCCAGCTATCGCAATGTTCAATTGACGCATGCAATTGCTGTAGACTATCAGTCTGGTGAATGTGGATTGCTGCAAAGCCGAGAAACAGGTTGAAGTGAGCAACGAATAAACGCTATCATTGCCTCGATCTATAAGAGCTGAAAGTGCCGAAAATAGTTTTTTTTTTTTCCGGGAACAGCTTACAAGCATCAGCACAAATGGAAGTAATTTGCAGGCGCCCTGCTTGTGATGCTTCCTTTCTGCCGCTGATATCACCTCAGCGCTGAGCAAACATTATGTAACTGTTGAGCTTAAGAGGTGGAGCGAGAGTTCGTGTACGTTGGAATCTATGGGTCTGCGCTTTACGTAATTCTCGAATTAAATTAACACAGACGCTTCAGTAACCCCTTTTTCTCTTGTCATCGTCATTGCTCTGCATTGGCCAGTGTTGGCTGGTCAGATCGTCCACCCACCCACTCACCCATCAATCGACCGATCGAATGCCATTGGTGAGACCTGAGTAGGATCGGAAAGGTGGAAGATGAAATGGGAAAAGCGGAGGCTGAATGAAGGTAAAAGACTGCAGCGGATGATGGGATGCACTTTCGCATGTGCTTAGTTGCATCGTTGTACGGCGATCATGTCGACATTGGAGTGTGATGCACGGAAAGGAAGGTCAGGATGCATTAGGCTTCAAAGGAGGGTTGGTGAACGTTTTTGGGGTAGTTCAACTTGCTAATTCGGGTTGAGGACTGGGCTAGGCTGGCTACGGAATGGGATGTTGGAGTTTCTCATAGGCGCCCATTTAAAGCCGAAGGGATTAACGTATTGCAGTGAATGCGAGTAGATGTTGGAGAGGAGTTCGGTGCGAAGTCACGAGCGCAATGGTAATGTGCCGCAAGCAGCTCAAGGTCAATTTGCAGGCCTTACGTTGTGCAGGGCTGGAGGGGCATTGGTTGTTTTATTAATGAAAGCAGTAATTTATTTGTTGGCCGAGGAAGAATGGCAACAACCGCAAAGCTGTGTACAGTTGCAGTCATAGGCTTAAGGCGATTTCTTCTGCAGTACCACTTCGCTCGGGTGTCAAGATGGATTAAGGTTAAAGAGGGTGGGTGTGGAAGGTGGGAGCCATTGAAACAAATTCGTTCCCGTATCATTTGGTTTGCTAACTCGTTGTGCGAGGAGAAAAGGAAATGGAAATGAATGGCATGGACTAAGATGAGTAAGAATAGAGAGAGCAGCACACCAGTGAACTGAATGAATTGGTTAATGAGGAAATAGTTTGCCACCATGTGGCTTCCATGTTGATATTCGCATAACGCTTCATTCGGCAGCACACAAGTCACTGATAACTGTGTGTGTAAGCTTCACCTCAAACTTTCCATGTACCATTGCCTAGAATTGAAAAGCAGATAGTGTATTGCCTTCTTTTTGGAAAAACTCACGCCATCTGCCATCTTGATCATTTATATCTTGCCGGTTGCGAGACTCTAGATCTGGCACAGACCATCGGCGAGTGAAAACCGTTGGGTGATTGCCCCTTCGGCGGTCCCTCGAAGCCGATCGGCTTTCGCAGGGCGATCCTATTTGCTGAATCGACGCCAAACGACCAAATGCAATTTTCTGCCCCTAAGAAGGTCATCCTTCTTATTCCTTTTAAACTCCAGTCAATTTCCCACTGCAACTGCAGCAACCGAATGCTGGCAGATTTTCATGCTGCGTCAAACACTCAATTTTGCACAACATCCATGCGATTTGAAGTCGACAAGTTGGGGACTTCCTTTAAGCAGGCGATGAGAATGGTCTGTGGTAGGAAGCATTCTGTGTTTGAGAAAGTTTAAAATCCTTATAACGAGGCGATACACATCTGCAGCAGTCATCTGCTTCCAGCACTAAGTTGATCCAATTACCTAGTCGTTTCCTGGTCGCTGCCTTTTGAAAGACATCGGTCAACCCCACTGAAGCTGAAGTGAAATGCAGTACAAGTTAAGCAGAAATGATAGAATAGTGGCCGCTGACTGAACCGTTCATGACCGATTGACGCAGAAGCTCAGAAGAAGCATGTAAATGTTTCTCCAATGGCTGATGGGCATTCCAAAGTCAGATTGGTTTTTAGGCACAGGACGATTTGCATGATTCTGCTGTACGTAGTGGTGCATCCGCATCTCTCTGCAGGCTTTGGTTAAACTATTCGTCTGCCTTCATTCATTGCTTGCTGTACTTTATCAATCTTCTTCCAACAATGATTATGCTGTGGGTTTTAATTTAATGGTCATGCTTCCGGCAGGAGCATCGCAAATTCCTAGTTTAAATAAATTAACTGCCATACAAGAAGACAGTCCACTCTGCAACGATGTTGGCACAAAGGGATTAAACCCACTAACTAGTATGCCATCAGGGCCAGAAATGTGCTCTCGCAAAGGGATAAAATTGATTTCAATGACCTCAAAAGGAAGGCGATGAATTGTCATCATTTGCCAGGCCGGCGAAGGGTCCGTCGCTTTACCCTAAGTTTTCAGCAGGTGAGAAAACTACTCTGATTTATTGGAACAAATAACTCAATTGACTATTACCCGCATGCACGTCATGCTCTTGGCCAGTGATGGGTGGTCTTCAACGCGTGTTGAGTTTGAGGCTAAATCGGAGTGCGTTTTCAAAACCATAGCAGTCAAGACGGCAGAACTTATGATGGGCACAATTTTGCTCATTGACACCAAGCTTCGACAATTGTCTTCTGTTTCCAAGGTGCAGCTGGAGCAACAATCGAGCGATGCGGAAGAATATATTGTGCCTTCATTGCACGGGCCAATAAATTTAATTGCAAAATAAAAACAACGTTGAGGTGTGCAGCTCGTCAGCAAGGAATGTCGATTGAACTGAGTATTTTGACTGCAATGCTCAAATAAGAATGTCGACCCGATCGTTCGCTGCATTAACGGAGCCTGATATAAGACAAACAGGATGTATAACAAAATTGCACATGAGCTACCTTAATACTGGCCCACGTGAGCTAAGGAGGCGACAGCGCACACAAACTTACAGGAAAGTCGACAAAAGTATTAGGAATATTGAAGTGGTTTGAGCTGAAGTGACCGACTTGGCTGAGGCATGGCACCACCAGTAGTGATCATTTCAGGACATGATTAAGGGTCTTTGTTGTTGCGGTTGCGGGTCGTTCAGCGGCAGCAGTCACTTCTTCCGCGTTACCTTCAATCTAATGCATGGCAACTACTTACAAATTATGTCCGAAGGGACAATTGTAAATGCCATGCAAAGTATGCCGTTTTTGCTGGTTGCAGTCAATTTCATTGCTAAGAAGCGATTACTAGCCTAAGACTTAGTTCCGAAAGATTGACAAGTATTGAGCTCGCCATCCTTAATTGAACAAAATCAACGTGCAAAGAACTGAATGAAACGGATTAACCTTCTTTTAAAAGTAGCGTAATCACGATCACTAATTTGCTATTGCCCATGATAGCTTTGGGTCATCTAGGCGGTCAGCTTGAATGAATGCGTTGGCGATTGCAGAAATGGTCTGCCCTGGTTCCAAGCCATTGTACACAAGGCTACAATTCACAGAGGTAAATAAATGGCCATTATATTTAATATTTTTTGGGATCCAACTGATAGAATTACCAACAAAAGGGCGCGGCGATATGGTGGTGGGTCCCACGTCATGCTAACAATGCACATTCTCAGAGGCACATGGATCGCCACAAAAGGATAACCTTGGAATTGCCATTATTGCCTCTGCATGCTACCACCTGAACTGATTTGAGCTAGCATTGAGGCGGCTGACGGTACGAGCGAGAGTAGGGACGAAAAGTATAGGCCCTGACGGACCGCTTTTTGTGACAGTGAGTCATTTAAAGGGCTAAAGGGTTAAAATAGTCGAAGTCCATATTGCCAATGCTGTGGTCGCTCAATCCGATGTTTCGCGCGTCACAAAGTTTATGAACGACAAGTAATCAAAGCCTACGTTGGTTTTGAAGCTGCCGCTTCAGCATTCAAAGCCCCTGCGATTGGTAATCAAAAAATGACAGTCTGTAACAAAGCGTTAAAGTGGGCTGTCGTGTGTGCTAGTGAAAAGCTGACACTCGAAATCAACGTGCATTATTTTTCATGTTATAACTTCAGCAAAGAAAACAGAATTGATCGGCTTTACTTATAGTTGGACGAGGTCGTGCGAATTAGGGATTCACACAGCAGGTGCGAATCCGGTGACCCGTTCTATTCTGGGCACCTTTTAAGACAAAGTCACGCCATGTATTCCTTCGAAAATCATAAAACGAGAAAAATGGCTGTACCCGTCTTGCTCGAAGCAATGTTAGCATCTTTGTGTGGCATAAAGGTAGCAGCACCGGGTTACCACCACGCATGAAAAATATACGTGGCCATTCCCCCCCAATCCTTCCTAATTTAATAATTTAGCAAACGCTGTTATGTGTCAAGTAAGGTAAATATAAAACGACGACTGTTAAGCAGAGAAAGGTGGCTACTTACAGTTCGCCTCTGCAAAATCACCTTGAGGAACGAAAGTCACACACAGAATGAAGAATAGGTGAAGCTACATCTCGCATGCATGCACAACCTGCGTTCATGGCCCATTTACGTGTAACTATAGGAAAGTTTTGGGCCTGTGGAATAGGCTAGTCCTAACCACACGCACACACGCTTGGTGAAGCAACACGTTACTGGGAGGTCCGGAGAGTCTGTTAGGTTCGCCTGCTTTGGCAATGTGGCGTTCACTTTCAAACATCGGCAGCATTAACAGGCTTGCGAGAAAATTCACTCAAGCACGTGGACAAGGGTTACAAGCAGGGTTGCAGTGCCCAAATTGGCAAATTTTTGTGGGAGGCCAAAGAGTGGTACCTTGATTAAAAAGGATTAGCCACAATTGTTATTGTTATGTTGTGTCATGAAATTCTCATGGACCTACATATTGTGGTGATATTAATAAGCGCCCACCTCACCAGGTTAGCGAGAACATTTGGGAACCTGGAGACACCTTGATTGATAAGTTTGATAATAACTAAACCAAGGCGATCTCGAACGATCCGCTAACACGGGCCAATCGCGATTTTAACCCATGCGAGAAGGCGATGAATGTAAAACTCAAGTTATCAGCTAATGCTTCATTCAGCCTTAGGTGAAGTTAGGACAAGGAGAGTGAAAGAATACGAGAGAGACGCAGGTAGGAGTAAAGCCGTAGCCGTCATCAGGTGAGCGTGTCTGAGCCAATTCGCCTGTGGACCTGGCCACCTTCGGGCACGCTTGACCGCCCCGCACGACTCTTTCGCAAGGGCTAGCAACACCAGATTATTATTTGCTCTAATGACATTGAAGGCCTAATGCACATGCAAATGAGAGATGCAGAAGTAGACTTGAAATGAGACTTCGATAATTTTTCATGCTTTAAAAACGCAAACCGAGGGACCGATGAAATAGGGTTTCTGCATGAAGGGATTCAAGCTATCCACCGCATCAGTGTGGCATGCCTTCAGAAGGAGTGAACAGTCCTTTCACCCTAAGCTTCGTTTCACAAATAGACCTTCTTTGCACGAAAATGCCTGGTACGATACACTCAGCTTATCGCTTGCAAGAGCATGTGGGTTTGCGCGCGCAATCGCATCAATACATCAGTAGACTAGGACACGCTTTTTAAACCCATGGTGAGTGCATGCACATAGAGTTGTTTGCTTTGGTCAATATTGCCTATTATCATATTTTAGGCAGCTTTTTATCTACACTTCGATTTCCCTCGTCAAGGAATGGTACTCGAAGCAGTTCAAGTGTTACGCATGGTACTTTTCATCGGACATCCACCGTCAGCGGTAAGTTGGTGCACTTGCAATGCTAGTGATGGTTTGTTCGCATACGACCAGCGTAGGGAAATTATGCATCTACTGATACTTCCGTAACTTTTAATGCGGCGAATGCGTGCATTAACTGTTACTCGCAATTGATCAGTAGCTGTGCTACATGCTCCAAAATTCTGCCTCCCAGGTAGACGCCGCAGTTGGTTGCAGCGGAATTGAGATGTTTCAGCAGCTCTGACTGCGTAAAGGTCGCGTGTATTTACAATAAGCCATCAATACTAGCACACTCAAAATGAAGCTGACTGTGTCGAAAGCGCGTACATTACGGGACATTAGATGGGTGGTTTATAGCATTGCCTGTAATCCAATTACTTGTGTAACCCAAAAGGTGCAGCACTGATAAATAGACACTCGATGCAAAGCAAAGTAACAGTGTGGGGACCGCCTCAAATTGAGCTAGGTTGCAAGAGTTGGTCAATGACGGGTGTGCAGTACAAGTGAGACGCATGAAATGGGATCCACTGCCTAGTCCTAAAAGTATTTCGAGTACGATGAGTCCGTCAAACTCAAGTACCAATTAATCACTAATGGGCGCTCACGACCAGTTCAGCTCTGCAACCGCTTCGCTTGTAAAATTGCACTCCGACTCCTACTCAAACCTAAACTCTTCATCAGCTAACAGCTCTTCAGACACACGCACGATGACCTCCAGTGCAGCTCATGCCAATCAAATGGCATTCAGTGCGCATTTTTAATTAGCAATGGTTTCACTACTTGTCTTCCTGACCTACAAATGGCTTCGGATTGTTTTCAAACCTAAAAAAGCCACCATAAGAGGTCGAAAGTGGGATTTCTACTAGTGTAGAGAAAAGCTAAGGAGGGTAAAGGTTTATCTAGCACCGAATTCTAACCTGCGTGTGGCTTCGCTAGTGGCACAGTGCGAAAACGGTTTAGCACAAATACATTATTTTGGTAGACTTCGCATTTAGTCGGTCTCCATTTCGGTAAGCCCAAATAATTAGCAGTCATCTGTAAGACGTTTGCATGAGTTGATTTATGCGCTTCCAGGTGTGGGATACAGAGGCAGATTAAAACCTCGCAACGAAATTTCTACCATCAAACCTGAGGAAGTTGGTACCGTTTGGTGGCTGCCACATAGGTTGCCAACACCCCCATTGGGGCTAACACAAGTTGATGGAAGAAGCAAGCATCAGAACAGCAGCAGCAACCTTCTATTTTGCAAATGAAAGGTGCGATGGACCGAAACTTTTTCTAACACTGCGCAATGCCATGTAAAGCAGTATCCCGAGTGGAGCATCACGACAACTTTATCCACAAAACACAATTATTTTATTGTATTTTATAGTATTTTAAAGTATGAGCAGAGCGATGTACGAAGCATCTTTGTAGTTAATATCGTTAGGTACCAAGTGGACAGTAATTGCGAATCAGGGTGCTGTGCTGCAGTGCCAAAGTGTGCTCGATCTTAAGACTAGAATCCTGCCTAACTAAATTACCAAGCCGCAGTATAATCGCTTATCACTTTGAAATACGAAAAATAAGTTATCTTGGACCAAACGACGAATTTGCTCTTCCCATGACGAACTTAAGCTCATTTGTACCGTGAGCGTTTAGCGCAGAGACTATTTAATATATTGCGTCTTGATCCTGTGCTAAATTGCGCATCCATTCCTTACGCATTGTTACCATTGGCTAGCGGCATTTGGCGTATATGTGCACAGGTTAGTACAGAGATGGAGAATACAGTGCCACCATTTCATGCAGAACCGAGTCACTTTTGCTGCTTCCAATGGTGAAGGCTAGTCACTTAGTTACTATTAGGTTATTTTGTCTTTCCTTTGGTAAAATACTTGCCACTTGTCCTTGTCGTGAACAAATATGTCGCGATGAAGAAAAAAGTCAACCATCAAGCCAATTTCGATAAGTTTTGTGAAAGATAGGCAATATTACATTTGCCGAGGCATCAGAAAGCGCAATCGTGCAGTCAACTTCAGCTGAACAAATACAGCTGTGATAGGGTAAGATAGGCAGAGAAAGGGAAGAACGGTTTCCCACCAATATACGCAATGATTAAGGCCCGCTTGAGGCCACCTTCCACTATTTTCACAGCATTTAATTTAAGCACCTCAGCAATAGACTGACAGCCTGAGCCTTCAGCAGCTGCGCATTGCAATGCCATGAGCATTGCAAGCAGCATTCGTGGCAGCACTTGCGGGTGATAGGTTGAGGTAGTTTCGAGCTGTTTCGGTTACAAGTATATCAGGAGAATGCTCATCGGGACAGTTTTGCAGGGAAGTCTAAAGTGCGATTAATCACAAACACTGGTCACTAGCTTAGATGCGCAAAGCACGGAGTGTGGTAAATCCTCGTTTATTTGTGTCTTCCGAGATAACTATCCACTTTGTTCCATGGAGTGCATGACTGAGTCGACATGACCAAAACTAGGGAATGAAAATGACTATGATTTGCCCACTAAAGCTTCTGTGAACCTGAGATCGATCGCATCGCACAAGTGACTGGTATCCTGCAGAGCTTTGAGCAGTAAACTGGTTTGGAGAGATTGGCGAGGAAGCGTTGTGCACTAAAAGCAGCATCCATTTATCAGTTTGGGTCGTCTAAAAGAGATTTGCCTTCTTTGGTCCGTAGCCACCCACACTTTTCTATCTTAGCATCCCACACTGCACGCCGTCAGCTGCATGCATAATGGTTACATTACCACTGATGGATAATCCTTCTAGTTCTGGCAGCTAGACTGGCGGACATTATTGATTAGCAGATTGTCAGCAATCGAAGAAATGGTGCAAGCCTGGCCGCGTTCGATCATTCCATTCTAAGGCAGCCATGAATGATGGCGCTGCGCAATGCAATCTGCAGCCACAAACATGACGCATCGACTCTGCTTTGAAATGAAAATAACTTAGAAAGTAAATTCAGAGCTATGGTGCGGCCACAGAGATGAGCACCAGCCCTGTCGTTTAACAATAAGTAAATTGCATTGGACGAAATGTAGTGAGGGGTATTTTGCTGGTAAGCAAGTTAGAAAACAGCTGCACATTTATGTCCAAATGGAAGGCTTGCAGAACCTTGTGCAATTATACACATTTGTTTTCGTGATGGCTGAAATGATGAAGGGAGCAACAGACTTTGGACAGGGTGTTTAAAATGCTAAGTAAACCTTATGGGCGCAAACTGTTTTCAATTAGGGACTAATACATTGGCACTTCGACGTGCCACCCACACGTTAACATGAAGTTGTCATCAGCGTTAACACCAGTGCTCACACAGACCTGTTCACACTAACGTCTGTGCTGTGCGCCATTGCCTCGATTGTGCAGTCACAAGCAAATGAGAAGAAGCATGAGGCCATCACCGATGGAGCCTGCATAAGGGCCTTCAAATTTGCACGCGTTATGGGATTGGCGTTGCTCACAGCTTAATAACAATCTTCGTAAATTAGTAGATACAGAGAGCAACGAAAATGAAATTTGGCGGCCCACGGTGACTAAAAGCATTTTTAGCACCAAGTTACTGCACTTGGACTTCGACTTCACGTGCCCTACCAAACGCATTTGTCGTTAAATGTGGTGACTGCTGATGCACGGAATCCCCATTGGTAGCTCTGTTCAGCCAATCAACGCGCTAATGGTCTGGTATGCACTCCTATATTTCATCTACCTCGAATGGTACCACCCAATTTGAATTCGACGGAGGCGCCTACACACACAAAGTGCGGTACTAGTAGCGTGAAGATACATTTTATTGCAACAAGCCTCCAAATCACGGTCTCCTTGGCGGCTGCGTCTGCTTCGCCATGGTTACCGTGGCTGAGGTGTGAGCCGCACCAATCACATGACGCTTGTTAATTCGATGGCTTTCATCCAACCACGATTTGCCACAGCCCTTACACTGGTGACTGTACACCCAAAGGAATGACGCACTGTGGTGTGAGCACTGGTGTGAGTAACGGTGGCAGTGCCATGTTGATGTGTAAGTGGCACAACTGTAGCACCATAGAAGCACCAACGCATTGACTTCTGATTGACAATGTTTTGGTGCTGGTCAGGAAATATTGCTTCCCCATCAACTTGGTTACCAAAACAAATAGTTCACGAAACTACACAACACTACGCTGGTGTTCCCATTCGACATTAGCCAACTACTTGCATATTGGTGAGGTAAGGTCTTGTAGAACTAGTACTTCATGGCTGAGACAGCAGCGGCAATCAGTGTGTCACCAGTGGCAACGCAAGGACGGGGCAGTAATCTGATGGCCACTAGATTATAGTCAAGCTGTTACTCAACAACGTTGAGTGGATGGTACGACTTCGGTAGAAGTCATTACCCTTCTTGATATCAATGCCATGATTACAGTTGGCCTGAAGTTACCACTTGATCGAACGGAAAAATAGCTTAATTTATATTATACAACCTCTCACAGCAAATTGGAAGGAAAAAGTGAGTAACGAGTAGGACCGATTAACAAATAGTTCGAGCATTGCAAATTTGTTTGCTGTCTTTACAAACTGGAATAGCTAAGCATTAGCTGTGCGAATAAAAACGCCCATCTATAACTTATAATTGGAGATGCCGAAGGGAACGTCATTGCTTCTTAAATGCAGGTGAGGCAGCACGAGGCTACGGTGTGCGGGTATGGGCCCAGCGGCGAGCTTGTGACGAGTGAGGACCACCATAGACTAAGCTGAACACCGTCTCCCTGCCTGTGTTTGTGTGCGAGATAAGAGTCATCCTGAGCATATCAATTAACAATAATCAATTGTTACTTCGGGACTTGACATGCGTCGTTCTTCTGCTTCCCATCTAGAGCGCCTAATATTTACTTGTCTTCGTGTCTTAATGCCGAAAAAAATTTGTCTCGAAGCAATCGCCCGTAAGTACCCAGAAGACTATTGAATTGGACTGATTCAAATCTAAATCCTAGGGCAAAATCCTTTTCTATATCATCCTTTTTTCGCAACCCAAAATGACATAAAGCCTATTTATGACACTGTGCTTTTTAAGGCCTTATTGAACATGTTCAAGCCACGAATCGGTAGATAAGGGCTTTGAATACGGAGCGCAGAAGCTGTGATGTGTAACGCGTTTCATTGCCGCAAGCTCATGAGCCATATTTTCATCAACGGCTTCGTCATTAAAAGAAGGTGGTGGCAATTACTTACAGTAATTTACAGGCAATGTTTATGAGCGACTAGAATTTTCGCAGGACAACCTATAACATTCGACACCATCTTTTTAAAGGTGACAAGTATTGCAGCCGCAATATATGGTCGCCTTTTGAATGGAAGTTGCCCAAGGCACGCGGTAATATTCTTCATTGATTGACTAGTGCCTGATCACCATCCAAAGGTATCCAACCGACGAATTGTAATTCAATCATAGTTTGATTGATTACCTGAAAGCGTTTCCCTGCCTATAGCTGCTAGTCCTTAACTTACTGCCCATAAATAAAATTATACGCATGAGAGAAGAACAAACTTACAAATGCAGTGAGTAACGCAGCCACACAACACAAAAGCAGGTTCCAAGCTCAGCAATGCTACTGCTCTCCTTTTTCGCTGAAGAGATTAGCAAAAATGAAGCAGCAATTTATTGTCAAAAGTCTTCGGGCTGGTGCTGTTAAACTGCTTTATTTTAATCACAAGCGCGTCAATGCGTAGCTGGCGCTACTGTTCTCGGCAGCACTTACTTACATGCGTGTTTATACCGGATTCTGCACTGACCTTTTGGATGATTGTTAAAAACATTGTGACGAGACCTTCAGCAGTTGGCGGTACGCCACAAAGGTAGCACTTATTGTGTTAACAGAGTGAAGTCGCAATCGAAACAAAAGATGCCCGAGACGCACCATGATATTTTCCCCACATTAGCTAGTGGTTGTTCGCTCTTGTAAGGTAATTCAAGAGTGCGTTTTACGTACAACCATGGTAAGTGATCACTCGCAATAATTTCCCGGACTGTGATTGAAACCACGTAGACCGTTGTCCGCTTGGGAGCTACGTGGAACTTGGGATTCCTGTAGTACCACGACATGTCCATTTCAATTTCTTACCCAACTGGCTCATGATGAGAACAACAATGCCATTGAGACACTAGACTACTATCTGTCAGGGTTTTCTATATTAACACTGCGACACTGATTCGCTTGTGTCACATACGTCAATTCAGAGTTTGCACCTCTGCTCACACCAGCGGGTGTCGTTAGCTGCTGAGTAGAGAATTGCACAGGTGGAGATTCTGATTGGATCACAGCATTTGAGTAGATGGCGCACGTCATAGATAAGTTCATGGTAATCTACTGCTGTCAATAAAAGGGCCGCAGGTGCCGTAAAGGCAATCTTCGTCAGACTTCACACATGTCAAGAGGCCCAGCCATCGGCATCGACTTGGGCACAACATTCTCATGCGTTGGCGTTTTCCATGGCAGCAAAGTTGAAATTATAGCCAATGACCAAGGCAGCCGCACAACACCAAGTTGTGTTGCCTTTACGGATAGACGATGCCTCGTTGGTGAGGCCGCTAAGAACCAGGAAGTCATGAACCCCACCAACACAGTTTCCGGCGTAAAGCGTCTGATCGGACGCACTTTCGACGACAAGGCGGTGCAAGATGACATGAGGCATTGGCCTTTTAAGGTGATCAACTCAGAGGGGAGGCCAAAGATTGAGGTTCAACAATGCAACGAGACAAAAAGCTTCTTTCCGGAGCAGATCTCGTCGATGGTGCTGTCAAAGATAAAGGAAGCAGCAGAAGCCTACTTGGATGCCAACGTGACGGATGCCGTCATCACAGTGCCAGCATACTTCAATGACAATCAGCGTCAGGCCACAATCGATGCAGGGAAAATTGCAGGCTTGAACGTTCTACGCCTCATCAATGAACCAACAGCAGCTGCCATCGCTTACAATATGGACAAGAGGATGGACAGGCAGCGCAATGTGCTCATCTATGATTGGGGTGGCGGCACCTTCGACGTGTCCATCCTGTCTATAGAGAATGGAAAAATTGAGGTGAAAGCAGTTGGTGGTGACACGCATCTGGGTGGCGAGGATATCAATTCCCGGTTGGTTGACCACTTTGTGGAGGTGTTTAAAAATGAGAACAATGGGAAAGACCTAACCACTAGCAAGAAAGCAATCAGCCGCCTACGAAAGGCATGCGAGAAAGCAAAGAGGTCACTGAGCTCGGTTGATTGTGCCAACATTGATATTGATTCATTGTTCGAAGGCACTGACTTCATTACCACCATAACGAGGGCTCGATTCGAGAATTTGTGCTTAGACTTCTTTGGCAGAACAATGGACGCAGTAAAGAGTACGTTGAATAATGCGAAGATGGAAGAGGCTTATGTTCACGAGGTTGTGCTCGTAGGTGGTTCAACGCGCATTCCAAAGGTGCAGGAGTTGTTGCAGAGCTTCTTCAAGGGCAGGGAAGTAAAAAGGTCTGTCAATCCAGATGAGGCAGTGGCGTATGGGGCGGCATTGTTGGCAGCAAATCTGACGGGTCAGAGACCGGCTACGATGCAGGATTTGATGTTGCTGGAGGTGACCCCACTGTCGTTGGGTATGGAGGACTCCGTTGGTTTGATGGGCACAATCGTAGAGCGCCATACGCCGATTCCAACGAAACACACACTGTGCTCGATAACGGCTTATGACAATCAAACTGAAGCGGAGTTTCGGATTTTCGAAGGCGAACGTGCAAGGGCGAGAGACAACAACTTGTTGGGTGAGTTCAAAATAACTGGTCTCCCACCGAAGCCATGCGGTGAGATTCAGTTTGACGTGACCTTCGAAATCGACGCCAACAGCATTCTCCATGTATCGGCGGTGGAAAGATCAACAAATAAACAGAACAGCATCTCCATCACCAAATACAGGGGTCGTCTGTCTGAAAAGGAGATTGAGCAGCTCCTGGAGGATGCGAAGAAGTTCAAGCAGCAGGATGAGAAGGAGAGGAGTAGAATGGCACTGGCGAATGTGTTAGTGGATTATGCCTACAGCATAAAAAGGAAATTGGAGAAAGAGGAAGTGCGGCAGAAGGTATCAGAGGAGTACAGAAAAAAGGTGCTGGCGAAGTGCGAGGAGACAATCAGATGGGTGGGCACCAATAAAGAGGCCACAAAGGAGGTCTATGAAAAAATGCACGAAAAGCTTGAGCAGGAGTGCGGCCTCATTACGAAAATGGCTAACCTTAGCTTGTGAGCATAAAATTTGTGGAAAACAAAGAGCGCGTTTGTGTTAGTTCGTTCATTTGTTCGTTCGTTTAATTTCTCCTCACAAAGCACGGAGAAATTAAATGGCAAAACGTAACTTACTTTATGCTAATCCCTGATCACAAGCCACTGCAAACTGTACTCCGCTTACCTGCTTTGTCAAACACGCTTGTGAGAATTAATAAAAGCCTTCGCTTACTAAATTCACTGGCTTTTTACCTTGTCTACTGCTTCGTCGACGCACGCCTTCAGTGCCATGTTGAAATCCTGGCACTAGTCTAAAACGATTGCAAAGAGCACGCGCATATTAACTTGCTTATCGTTTTTGTGGGTTGGGATTAGCAGGCAATTCAGCGCCTGACCTTGTCACAATTTTTTAGCATGGGGCTATATGCAGCGAACCAAATTGAACAGTAAAGTAGACGCACGATCATTCAGCGGGGATCAAATGTGCTTTTCTCCGCTTCGCACCTTCTTCAGCCAATCATCAACGCCTTCATGGATGCATAATAAAATGAACTTGTGCGAAGCACTCAGCTCCAAACAATCTCGAGATTTGTATTTTTTATTTGACTACTTTTACGTGTATATTGCAGAGGCTACTTTGCCTTTGTACATCGTTGTCATATAGTTTCCATTATCAGAGGGAAGCCTAGAAAAGATGGACGTCAAAGATAATGCGTGGGTTATGATAACTGTATGCGTGTGTGACTGAATAGGAGAGAGCAGAAGCGTTTAAGGTGAGTCGGGCAACTACCAAAGAAAGTTGTTGGCTACCTTTTCCCTCCTTATCTCCTGTATAACAGCAGACAGACCTACACTTAGTCCAGCTGACGTAAGAGGCTGAGGAATTGCTTTGGTGGTCGGTCGAAAAAGGACAGTCTCAATAGATGCTGGCATAAATTTGGAGTCTGATCGAACTTTTGATATCATTACGCATCTAAACTGCGTCATTTATCCATGATGGCGAGGAGCGTGTAGCGTGCAAACCATTTAATTTTATCCAAAGTTTATTTGAGGTGGGTAGGTGAGCTGTGCAAAATTGTAATCATGAGGTGTTGAGTCCTCATAAGCCTTTGAGACTTTGTGATCTCTTTGGAGTTCCCTTTCAGAGGTTACTTGGAACCATTGGTGTACGTTGAGCTCTCCGTCATGGCACAAATGTGTCACAAAGGCGTTATCATAGGGTGGAAGAGGTGGTCAGCACCAGTGCCATTCACAGCGGTGGCAATGGGGTGAAGCCATCGCACTTAGAGAGGAATCCGAAGGGAGGAAGAAAAGGCAAATGTGCATGCGTTTTTCTTGCCGTGGATTGAGCACTGATTTGGCAATTTGGTGGTGGTACGGGAGTTATTCTACGAGAAACAAGTCTTGATGAATCTTATCGGATTATTGAAATCAAAAGTGGACAGAAGGTAAGGTGACACACGTCCAAATTCTTCGTATTTCCACCACTTACCTTATGAATAAGTCACTGAGCTAAACATTTTTAGCGTCCAAGACCACAAAATGACCTCCAACTGTGCGTGAACAGTGAGCAAAAGAGAAGTGGATGGAGATAAACAACTGCTCTCATCTCCACTTAATGGCGGAAGTAAAATTGGGCACTATAAGTCAAGTCGCAGCACTCACCAAAAGGGGACGGCATTAAGTGGTTGGACCTTGACCAAAACGGCTGGTTCCGCATAGCTGCTAGGAGATTTTACTGAACATCTCATTTCGCGCTGATGAAGCTCGAAGAGGAGCTGTTGTCAGAGTTGGGGGAGCAGGGATTTGGTTGACATCTGTTTCCCTTTTGCACCTTATTCAAGTCTTCCACGCCTTGCACCTCCTTATAAATTACTGTCACAGCATCTTCGTATGTCTATTTCTGCTTGATCAATTGACACCCAAATGGTAAGGCATGGCAAAGATTTGCACTTTATCAACCTCGTCTGCGGCATTTGTGTGGAAGCCATGTATCAAGCGTCAAACCAGTGCAGTCCAAACCAGTGACAGCATCAGAAATGAATTGCGTGATAATTAGTGGATAGCACATGGCCATTAAAATTTTCTGGTCACTTAGACAGCGCAACATTATCAGTTTAAAGTCACTACGCAGACGATTTCACGAAGCTTCGTTTGTGTAACTCATACACCAAGAGGGAGTTGTCACCGCTGATTGCACCAATGCTCACATGCTAACCCGTATGCGTGGTGCTTCATTCCCTCGAGTGTGCAGTCGTCAACGAATTAGAAGAAGAAGAGTGAAGCTATGGTGAATCATGATTGGATGAAGGGCCTTAAGTAGGCATGCCTCGTGGCGAAGCAGGTGTGGACGTCAAAGAAACTGAGACTTAGCTGTTTGCGACCATGAAAGTATTCTCACCCCACACATACCATATTTTGTTGTCATAGGCTCTTCTATTGCACTCAGATCAGGTGGTGCCACTCATGGGCCTATGGCAAGTGGGAGTGCACACCAGACAAGTTCCTCATCATCTGGCTGAGTAGGGCCAGCCACACAGAGTTCATGCGCCAGCGATCACTACATTCCACTGTAAATGCGCTTTAGCTCATCGCATGAATTGTTGCGCATAGAATTCAAAAAAACATGAACTGCTGCAATGGAATTGTTTTCGCCCAACATCCAGTCACTAGCAACACTGCTCCTCTGTAATTGGGGAATAACCAGCTAATCAACTGTTAGATTATGGCCTTCCTCTCCATAACCACGCGCCTTTAATTTGCAAGTCCATAAGTTCATCCAGTACTTTTTCTGATCCCTTCATTACGCTTCATTTTTATGCGTGCCCGTGTGTCTTCTCTCCCTTTGATTCATCATCTATTCACGGCCTTCCTTGTATTGCGGATCTAGTGATCTACTTTACCGCCAAGTCCTCAAACCAAGTGAGAATTTTTACACTAATATCATGCTAAATTTGGCTCGTTTTAAAGAAACCATGCACAATGGTGCAGTGATTATGAAGTTGCTTTGGATGCACACCTTGATTTGAGGAGAGGCAGAAAATGGACACACATAAAGCCAGAAGAAAACAATAGCCTGCAGTGAAAGCAAAGTCAACATAAATGGGTCAAAAGGTGTTAGAAGAGATGAGGAATAGAAGTGAAGGAAAAAAGGAAGGGTAGAAAGAATGTTGCATAAGCAATGGAATTGGAAGAGAGGGAGTGAGTGAGTGAGTGAGTGAGGAAAGGAGGGTGCGAAAGGCACCTACTAGTTCGCTATAAGTAGTTGAGGTTGAGGAAAAGAAGACGTGTATTAAGAGAAATGATAGGGAAGGGAAGGAATGGATGCGGCGCGCGGAATTAAAGCAAGAAAGAAAGAGCATCTGTGGGAGAGAGAACAGAGGAGGCACCTTCGTCGATGGGTTTTTTGGTAGGTAAGTGGTATTGGATGCTGGTGGAGTGACTACTGCTGCTAGTAGTATTTGGCGCATGTGAGTGGATAGGTGGGTTGGAGGCAACCGGAAGAGGGTGGTGCTGGGAACCCACATAAAGCACTGCTGGGAGGGTGTGAGCAAAGGGAGACATAAGTTAAAAAGCGCGATAAAATATATGAATGGGAGAAGGCATCTGAAGGAGAAATTATGGAAAGGAGAATAAACCAAGGAAAGTTAAAGGATGTATAAATGGCACAGGCTGCTTGGCAAGAGAAGAGCGTGATCGGCACCTATCTAGCTGTCAGCCCTGATTTTCGCCTTGCCGAAGAGGTGGGCCTTGCTTTTCAGCTATTTGGTGCGTGTGCGTGCGTGCGTGTGGCAATCTTGAGGAAGGAACTAAGAGTGACAAAAGGGTAAGCGCAGGGAGGAAGACGGCTGCGCTAAATGGTCAAACGAATGGATGAAAGAAAGGGCATATATATATATAGGAAGGTGAAGCGGACGAGTAGGCGTAAAAGAGGGAAGGGGAATGTAAAAATGAAGGAAATGGGGAAATGCATCGGGACGAAGGCAAGCGCTAGCCTGTTGGCGAATGGAGGTCAAGTGGGCAGGGAGAAGGGATGAAATGTCGGGCAGTGGGAAGGAGAGGGAGAGGCGGTGATGCATGCAAACATGTATGCGCGCGACTTGGCATAACAGCATTGATGTTAGGGCCATAAAAAGCAGTAAATGAGAATGATAACTTGTCAATTTAAGCATGCATGCCACGTGCGTGACGGTGAGGTGAACTGTGAAAATCTTGAGATAAAGCCTCATAAGAATTAGAAAGCGATTGCTCGTGTAGACGGGTGTTTTGACTATTTAAAAAAATGAAAAATAAGGGTAGAAAAGGAGTGAATAAAAAAATGCGCTAACGATAAGCATATGCAGGAAGAAAGGGGAAAGGTGATTGTTGTCGCTTGGGAATGACTTTGAAATTAGGGGACAGGAGAAGAAAAAGGGAAGGCGGACAGAAAGAGGGAGAAATGTTGCGCACATAATACAGTTAGATGCGACAGTGCAATACGACGCGTAGTGAGGCAAAAGGAGCGAAAGCGAGGTGCCTAAAAAAGGTACGATCGAATGGGCATATGGTACGCGCCTCAGGATTTTTTTCGGAATATATTCAGTGACTCACTCAAACAAATTCGCATTTGAATGCGATGAATGCTGGCGCAAGGGTTCGACGTCTAGTGTTCACTGCCACCATCTATCC
Source organism: Taenia pisiformis (assembly GCA_023968675.1). Taxonomy (NCBI): domain Eukaryota; kingdom Metazoa; phylum Platyhelminthes; class Cestoda; order Cyclophyllidea; family Taeniidae; genus Taenia; species Taenia pisiformis. Next base: position 596,533 of record CM043737.1, on the reverse strand, counting down.
TTGGGTGGTACTACCCTCTTAGGGTGTGACGGAGACGCCCATGGAAATAAGGTTCTGTAATGGTGATTCGACTCTAAACCACAGTTTCTTTTGTGTTTGCATCTGTTTTGACATGAGACGAGCTTGTTGGAGACTATTTATCCAATTACGATTCGCCGTAGGTTCATATTTCGTCTCATTAGCTGCCAATTGCACACGCTAGGGAGTGATGCACTACGCAGATTATAGTGTGAACGGGCTTGTGGTTTAGCACTGGGGTGAGCGGCAGTGACAGCCTTACATTGATGTGTTGAGGCACAACCGGAGCGCTGTAGGATCGTCAGTGCAATGGCTTGATTGATGGTGCCCTGCCTGTGTGAGTTGGGAATACCGTGTTCACTAAATGTCACCCTATTTATTTCCTTAGCTGCCGCTGACACACACTGCCCCATGACAACCAGTGCACAATTTCCATTTGTTTGGTCTACACGACAAACTCCAATGTTGTTAAGAGAGTGTGAAACCTTACAATGTCAATTGGTTGGACAGAGCTACGCACTTGAATCCTTTTTGTCAGCGATCCTTAAGACATTGCAGTGGTTTTAGTAAGCTTAGGTGCAATCGAGTGCACTAGAATGGCAGTGGAATAGGAAATAAGGAAGTGAGGCCTGAATATCGGTATCCTCAACATTGTCACGAGTTCTCATTTGATTACCATCGGTCCCGATACAATGCCTATGAACGTCTCCTGACAGCGATGCGAAATCAGTCATTTCTTGTCCTAGTCCAAGCACCAAATGACTTCCTCGGCTAAACTGACGTTACCACTTAATTCCAAGTCTCCACTCAAGTTTCCTACTAGACAGCGATTAGCGCGACTGTTTGTTTGCCTCCATCTTGCTGTTCTGAAGCACTGAGAACGTTTCTCTCGTTCACTTAAACACAGGCAGTCGGAAGAGTCCAAAGGCGTGGTACCTTATCCCCGCTAATCGTTGAGAAGTTCTTCAACAATATGGAGGGCATCACCCCTACTTTTGCCCGTTTATGGGGTCAAACGTCCACAAATATCAGCAAGAGATTATATTCCACAATTGCTTCCAACTTCCTTAGTCATCTCCACGATACCTTGCCAGATCTACATCATAGAATTCCAATGCGACTACCCTGTTTTCTTTCCTTCGTTTCGCTCTCGCAAAGTGTTCGCTCCACTCTACTTCTGCTCTATGAATTTTGCCAGTGCTGGCCACCTCTTCCATGTTAAAATGACGCCATTCAAACACAATTATGCTCTGAGGAGTGTTCGAGTTGTTTTCAAGGTGCTAAGACGGGTCCTTCAAGAATATGATAACGTCCTAATCAAATCTTGGACAACTATTATAAAGAATCAACACTTCTTCATTACTCATTCGCACCACGTGTTTCTTCGTTTAGAGTAAGCTTTCGGTTAGAGGACAGTTTTTTCACGCCTCAGGTATATCCGCTTTGTGTTAGTAGAAACTGGTTTAGGACTCCATCGACGCAACAAACCACTGTCGCAGCATTTTAACTACCTGCAGAAGGCGCCGCAGTAAATTACACATTAAAATCGCCTGTTTTTATAGGTGCAAGCCAAAAATTGGATTGGAAATGGCATTAATATCTTTACATGTTGCAGCTGACCCCTGTAACAGGCAGAATCTCACCTCAGCTCGACCGTGTTGGTTGCCAACGTTATCTATTTGAGAACCTTTCCAGCTAATCAGATACATGCTCATCACACTAAAATATTTATGTTCTCCTTTATTCAGTCGTCTTTACACCCGAGTTTCATACGATTTCTACACGCCTATTAAACCCGCGTTTTTTTTATTCGGCATAAAATCTAGCGACAAACAGGAGGCTAAAACAAAGTGAATGCAGTACTTAACAACGTGCCCGTGAAAGCAACAAAAGGAGAGAGATAAGAAACATGGGTTAGGCAGAATCAGGTATATTGTGCATTCTGTGTACGCACGAATGCGGTGAAGGTGGGCTCTAAAAGACACAATAGTTTGCACAATAAACCAAAGCTGGATGGCGTTCGAGTCTCCTCCGATATTCGACTCAGTTCACGTTTTCTACTGCTACCTCTGGGAGCTGAATTACTGCAGTTACGTCAAAAGGCTACACACACTATCAAATCTCTTGCGCACTTCTTCGCAATCCTCCTTTGTTGCCATTCTGTTAGTACCCGTCCACCTAATAGTCTCTTCACACTCCACCAATATCGCCTTCTGATTATCCCGATTTCTCCTGCTCCGCCTCCTCTTTCTCCACCTTCCCTCATTTGCTGTTAACGCGGCTAAGTCATTAGTCGCTTCCATTTTACCCCTTCCCTTCTCATTCTCCACCTTGTGCTTCTCCGTATCCGTCAGCATCTGCTTAACCTCTTTCTCAAACAGATGGCCACTATAGTAGTGACCATGATGCTGTTCTGCTCTCCTGTCGATCTTTTTACTGCCGATAAAAAAGAATGTTATTCTCGGCAATTTGAGAGCCACGTCCACCTTACATCCACCACGCGGTGCCGATGAGAGGTTAGTCAACTAAAACTCGCCCAGCATGTGGTTTTCATGCGCTCATCTTCGAGCACGCCAATCGGTTTTTCGGTTAAGTCAGCGATGGGATTAGTGAATGTTCGCGTCGCCATGGTTAAAGTTAACGTGCTATGCTTTACTATCGTCCCGATAATATCACCACATTATCAGTGTCCAAGGAAAGCGGCTTTACTTCCACCAAAACCAAGCTCCTCGCCATCGGTGACTCACCACCATTCAGATTGGCCGCTAAAAGAGCAGCACTGCATGCCACTGCCTCATCCTTATTAGCAGATCTCTTCACCTCTTTGCCATAAAAGAGCTCCTGCAACATCTTCTCCACTTTCGGAATACGTGTCGATCCACCAACCGGCACGACCTCGTTGATATCAGTTTTCTCCGCCTCTGCAATGCTTCACGCAGTCTTTACTGCATCTATCGTTCTGCCGAAGAGGTCAAAGAACAACTGCTCAAATCAGGCTCGTGCAAGGGTGGCAATGAAATCGATGCCATCTAACGGTGATATAATTTTAACTCCTTCTTCCGCAGCTGTGCTCCACGTCCGTTTTGTCCCCTCGAACTCCTCTCACGATCGGCTGAGAGCCTTTTTGCTGGCCTCTTGAATGCGCCCACTAAGTGATTCACTAGTAGAAAAATGATGTTTTCACCGCCCAGGTGCGTCACCACCAACCGCCTTTACCTCAAATTTTCCATTCCCAATAGACATGATGGGCAGATCAAAGGTGTCACCACCCCGATCAACAATGAGCACAATACGCTTTCCATTGAAACGCCTGCCTATTCCGTCGACGGTTACAGCTTCGGTCGGCTCACTGATGAGGCGCAATACGTTCAGACTTGCCAGTTTTCCAGCATCCATTGTGGCCTGACGCTGGTTAAAAATAAAGTACGCTGGCACCGTAATGACAACATTTGTCGCTATTTTCGTCCAGATACACCTCTTCTGTCTCCTTCATCTTCGATAGCACCATAGAGGAGATCTGCTCTGCAATGAAGTGTTCAGTCGTTCCACAATGCTGCATCTCGATCTCCGGTGTTTTCTTAGCGGCCAGCGCTTCACGTCGCCCTGAACAGCCTCATTATTGTAGTGGCGTCTGATCAGACACTTCACATTAAAAACTGATTTGGTAGGATTCATGACTGCCTGCCTCTTCGCTGCTTCACCAGCTAGGCATTCCTTATCCGTAGAAGCAACACAACTGGTTTCGTGCGGGTGCCCTGGTCATCAGCAATGATTTCAGCCCTGTCGTTCTGGACAACAAGAATGCAGGAGAACGTTGTTCCCAGATTAATGCCGATGGCTATACCATCAGGCACACTTTGGTGGAATGTACGAATGCTGAAGCGTACATTCTGTTGATGGAAATTTTCGCGATTCAACAATCTCTAATGCCAGCTGCAGTTGACCATGACTAGCCTATAAAATATGTGTGCCAACTACCAGAGAGCTGTCCTCCAATCAGCGTCTGCCACCGTTCGAAGCTGCTCCTCAGTAACTGATGGCTGCGCACTCAGAGTGATGACAGTTAATGTAAGCCCAGTGTGAACACGCTCGTGAGCGAGCATTGGCGTGAGCAGTGGCAATAACTATAGATTGGCGTATGTGCTAGAGCCAATCTTCCTGTTCATGTACATACTCCTTGTCGCACTCGTCTATGCGACCTAATACGCGGGCTTTGAGTAGATCAACATGCCAAGCAGCCCTACGAAATAATTTTTCTTCTCCAATCTCACAGCAGGTTGGAAGGGGTGGAAATGCGCACCACCTGCAACATCACAGTCTCATTTGATTTTTATAAGCCCTCTCAAAGCTCTCGAGGTAAAGAAACATTGAAGATCACACAAAGGAGCATGTTCGACGTTATTTGAGCGTATAACTAACCCCTGGTAGACAGGGACACAAAATTAATCGAATTTGATCTTCAGTTTCTGTACTAATGTGCCGTCAGATAAGCGAATTAATTGATACAGGGGCTTATAAGCTCTTAGGAATTAGCAATGTGCAATAAGGGGCTAATGGATGAAGAACTTACACTTTGACGAACAACACATCCACTTCTCTGCTTAGCTTTATAGAGACCTCCAAAGGGAAGAACCACTTGGATGATTGAATTAGCTAGACGCTAATGCAGCACCGACCTTATCCTTTAGGATAAAACTTAATTGCATTCGAAGTGTGAGAGGAGGCGGAAGTAGCCAATGCAATAAGAATAATATCGCCATCCCCTAACCCCACCTTTGTTTTGTATTAAAGGTAGCCAGGTAAGGAGCGCGTCATTGGGTAATCGAGTTCAGTTAGTTCATAGATAGGACTTAAATCCATTGAAGTTTGAACAAGGACGAGGCAAATGGAATGTTGAACTAATGTGAGTGACTGAAAAACAGCGTCCAATCTGACATACCGTCTTGACTTGGGCGCATGTGCGCGGCTATTTGCATACATGGGACTCAAACTGCATTGCCTTGGTCGAGCTGAAACATGCACGAATTTGCCGAACGTGAAGTCAAAGATCACAAATCAAGAGGAAAAGCGAAAATAAAGGGCCCTGCAATGCTTCAGTAATCCGCTGATCCCTGCTAACCCCATTGCCTTAAGATTCAGGAATGGTTTTGATCATTGCATCGCTTCCAGCCATAACAGAACAGCCCTGGTTGATTTTGACAATGGATTGCCTTTGCTCAGGTGCAGTCAGCCGGCCCGCAATGCCCACAATGCGTTATATTTGCATTTTTGTTTACCGACTGCGTCCCCTTAAGTACATTCGCACAAATGCAGTCATATCAGTGCATGGTAGCTGCAAAGTTTTTATTTTTTATTTCGGACCCATTTTGTATTTTTAATGGTTAATTGAAGCCAGAATTTTTCGCACCCAATCACGTTTGCTTACTTTGCTAATAATCCATTCACCTGTTTTCCTACTTATCAAAGTTCAAGCTGAAGATTGACACAGAAAAGAGAATTTTGAATGCGTGGACGAGGAAAGCTGCGCGGAGAGCTCCACTTAGTATTAAATCTCAACTGCTGAGGCGCAATAAATATGGAAAGAGAAAGAGATGGAAAAGGGAACCCATTTAAATGGATCCATGCACCGCTCATTGGTTGCGATCCATGGCAGTGGCCTTCTCGTCTGACTTCACACCAGCTATGATTAAAGAGGCCAGAGACAAAGCTGCCACCTCAGTTTGCCGCCACGAGTGACATTGTTTGACGCTGTTGCATCAGCAGCGAAACACTGATTCTATTAGGTCTTACTCCACCTGCATATAAATCGCTCATTTGGATAATAAACGCTTTCTGAGTCTTGCATAAATAAACAAAATTATTTTCATGGTAACAGAGGTGGTAAGAATGGCAACAGACACTGGAGAGGGCGTTTTAAAATGCTAAGTAAACCTTATGGGCGCAAACTGTTTTCAATTAGGGACTAATACATTGGCACTTCGACGTGCCACCCACACGTTAACATGAAGTTGTCATCAGCGTTAACACCAGTGCTCACACAGACCTGTTCACACTAACGTCTGTGCTGTGCGCCATTGCCTCGATTGTGCAGTCACAAGCAAATGAGAAGAAGCATGAGGCCATCACCGATGGAGCCTGCATAAGGGCCTTCAAATTTGCACGCGTTATGGGATTGGCGTTGCTCACAGCTTAATAACAATCTTCGTAAATTAGTAGATACAGAGAGCAACGAAAATGAAATTTGGCGGCCCACGGTGACTAAAAGCATTTTTAGCACCAAGTTACTGCACTTGGACTTCGACTTCACGTGCCCTACCAAACGCATTTGTCGTTAAATGTGGTGACTGCTGATGCACGGAATCCCCATTGGTAGCTCTGTTCAGCCAATCAACGCGCTAATGGTCTGGTATGCACTCCTATATTTCATCTACCTCGAATGGTACCACCCAATTTGAATTCGACGGAGGCGCCTACACACACAAAGTGCGGTACTAGTAGCGTGAAGATACATTTTATTGCAACAAGCCTCCAAATCACGGTCTCCTTGGCGGCTGCGTCTGCTTCGCCATGGTTACCGTGGCTGAGGTGTGAGCCGCACCAATCACATGACGCTTGTTAATTCGATGGCTTTCATCCAACCACGATTTGCCACAGCCCTTACACTGGTGACTGTACACCCAAAGGAATGACGCACTGTGGTGTGAGCACTGGTGTGAGTAACGGTGGCAGTGCCATGTTGATGTGTAAGTGGCACAACTGTAGCACCATAGAAGCACCAACGCATTGACTTCTGATTGACAATGTTTTGGTGCTGGTCAGGAAATATTGCTTCCCCATCAACTTGGTTACCAAAACAAATAGTTCACGAAACTACACAACACTACGCTGGTGTTCCCATTCGACATTAGCCAACTACTTGCATATTGGTGAGGTAAGGTCTTGTAGAACTAGTACTTCATGGCTGAGACAGCAGCGGCAATCAGTGTGTCACCAGTGGCAACGCAAGGACGGGGCAGTAATCTGATGGCCACTAGATTATAGTCAAGCTGTTACTCAACAACGTTGAGTGGATGGTACGACTTCGGTAGAAGTCATTACCCTTCTTGATATCAATGCCATGATTACAGTTGGCCTGAAGTTACCACTTGATCGAACGGAAAAATAGCTTAATTTATATTATACAACCTCTCACAGCAAATTGGAAGGAAAAAGTGAGTAACGAGTAGGACCGATTAACAAATAGTTCGAGCATTGCAAATTTGTTTGCTGTCTTTACAAACTGGAATAGCTAAGCATTAGCTGTGCGAATAAAAACGCCCATCTATAACTTATAATTGGAGATGCCGAAGGGAACGTCATTGCTTCTTAAATGCAGGTGAGGCAGCACGAGGCTACGGTGTGCGGGTATGGGCCCAGCGGCGAGCTTGTGACGAGTGAGGACCACCATAGACTAAGCTGAACACCGTCTCCCTGCCTGTGTTTGTGTGCGAGATAAGAGTCATCCTGAGCATATCAATTAACAATAATCAATTGTTACTTCGGGACTTGACATGCGTCGTTCTTCTGCTTCCCATCTAGAGCGCCTAATATTTACTTGTCTTCGTGTCTTAATGCCGAAAAAAATTTGTCTCGAAGCAATCGCCCGTAAGCACCCAGTTCCGAACAAATTCAGCCAGTTTCTTTGCGCGAGGAAGGTGTAGTAGTGGACATTTGCTACTGATAACCTAAAATGGTTAACGTATGGCTAGCATTTTATTTCTCTAGAAATAATATTTGATTATCTTGCGTAACATAATGCTTCAAAGGTATGGGAACGGGAAAGAACAAGTCCCTTTAAGGGTGCATTTTAGTGCCACGTACTTTAATCTGCGTTCCTGCATTTGGATTTCCTAAAGGCATGGAGTTGGTTCTTTCCGCAGTGGCTGGAATCGAAGTGTAATGCCAATATGCGCTTCCAACTTTAAGAGATGGCGTAACAGTAGGCGTTTTTTAATTGCACTAAACTGATGGTGCGATAAATGCTAATACCTTTATCATAATGAAAGTGCAATGAGGAAAATGGCGAAATTAACAGAAAGGCTCTGACACTTAACAAGTCAACAAAACTTGCATAACTAAATGAATATGAAGAGGCCAAAAGTCTTCATCCCGGCGAAACAGTCCCGATTTTCCTTTCTACTTTTATGCACAGAAACAGCAAGCAGTAAGAAATCGAGTAGACATTGGAGTGTGAGATGTTCATGCGAAGTCGGTGCTTTTGGTCGCATGGTCAACTTTTGGTCCTGAGTGTTATGGAACAGTGATATTGAGAAAAATCAAGTGACTAATAATAGGCCATTAGGTGTTTAAATGCCTCATTCTGTGTAATTTGCGCATGCTAACAAAGCTAGCGGCAGATGTCACGCATTACTAGTGCAACCCATCCAAATGACCAAAGGCTAGCATAGAGTATCATTTCATTGATATAAGTGATGAGGAAGTGAGTTATCGGTAGATAAGTGAGGCGGCTCGCCTTCTGCTCCAACCTGGCTAGCAAGGAATGCCTTGCGGTGAAAATGGGTTATGGCATGGTTGCCGGGGAACTAGGATAACTTTAATTTTACGGGTGGAATGAGGTGGAAAGATGAAGCAAGGTAGGATAGAAGATTGTAGTCAAATGACTTTTTTTCAGTTGGAAGCGGTAAAGCATACATTCACCAGATCCGTCGCGTCGAGCAATCTGCATATTCTACGTGCTGATTCAGGTGGAAATGAAGTGGTTTTGAGCTGCTCTTCAAGGGCAACAAAAGCAGGCCATCGTGGGGATGACGAGAGAAGCAATAAGTGAATACCTCCAAATATGGTAAAAAATGGGCAAATAAGGAATACCAACATTCACCATCCAATGCATGTTCTAGAGCACATTCTGCTTTTTCGATAATATGGTTTTATTGCCCAGGAGCGAATTCATGGTTCCAGTCGGATGTGCAGCAGAGGGATCACCATCGTGGGATCGAAGATTTCGACGCTTGTGGTCCTGCACCATAACAACCATACTTTATTTACCACATACTACAATTTTATTTTGTGGTCTCCTCCCCACTAAGCCAATGCTTTTAACAGGCTAATTTCTCGAGTCTTGCTTGTCTTAACCGATTCCATTTGTTCGTGCACAACTTCAGCACCGGATCGCTTCTTGCCCAATGACTTCCGTTTATCAAGGAAGAACGATACGATAGTTGAGGAGGAAAAAATTAATGCAGTTTATTCAACTTTAAGTTTTAATTTTTGGCTCCGCGATCTCAACCTGCATTTGTGGGAAGTGCCCATATTTCCAACCAAAACGTTGATGATGTTTGCGTTGTCTAAGTGCTGCTTTGAAGCTGCATTTAAAACTGTTTCCAACGATGCAAGAAAACTTTAAAGCTGCAAATGCCGATAAAACTGCGTCGAACATCGCCAAGCTCCGGATGACTGCTTCTTCCCTTTTGTGAGACTAAGAATAAGGCATTTTCCTACATGTCTACCTAAATTGCTAATTCAAATTCATAAAATGGAGCCTAGAGTTTATTTCTGCTTCCTTCAAGCATGTTGGTCAAAATCATTCCGCATCTAATTTAAGGTCATGTCAGCCCATTCCTTAAAAGACCAAACAAGTGATACACGGGAGAGCACTTTTAGATCAAGAAAATTAAGGCATTAGGTCATCTTTTGGTTCTCTGCCGCTTTTTCCAAAAGTGTCCCTTCTGTGTGAACCTATCCGATGTTGCGAATTTGTTGAGGCAGCAGAATTAAAGCGCCATCAATGGCTTTTGCAACATGCTCTACATTCGCGCTTGCAGACCCATTTGCCTTCACGGTCCCAGTACTTGCGTACACCTCCTCGTCTATCAGTGCAACGTATTTTCTCAAAATGTCGCTGCTCATCACAGGGACAGAAAGTGCCGCAAGTTGAAGGTGAAGGCGATTTTGAAGCAGTTGGTGCCCTTGCGAGGGATCCCAATGAAACCGCTTACATGGCCCAACGGTGCGTGGGGTCACATTGTGCGCTCGAATGCACCGCTTGCCGCGTGGGTCAAGAACAGATTATTTCATGCACCAACATGATCGCATGCCGCATTTATTGGAGCACGAAATATGACTTGAGAAAACACTCTGTGGCTCGATTGAAGGCCATGCTACAAATCTGCCTCATAGGGTTGATAACATCTACCTCAGCTTCATCCCCGACTCCATCAGTTTATTCCGTTAATTCTGATGAAACTGAGGCAAAGTACAATGGCACGCATCAAATTCAACGAACCCATGTTAGAGCACTTTTGTAAGCATAGAAGGAGATTTCGAAGCCCGCAGTTAGCTTATCATCAGCAGTTTGATTGAACTCTCGCCCTTATTGATGAGGAAATGGAAAAGTGTCATTTCAATTTTATGGCAAAGGCTAAAATAAGTTTCATTGCACTTAAAATGGTAGGAAACATGCCTGCACGCTTAAGCAGCAAACTTTCATCATCTTAAGACCGTGTATGGGGCCCTTCGCGAGTTTGAATTTTGACAATGCGCACATGCACGTCGAAAGCTCCGTTTTTACACACAGGCGCATCCAAACGAGGGCGCTCATCGCACATCGGTTACGCCGATTAAAAGGAGTAGCTTTTTCGGACGACCAGGGTAGGAAAAGCAATCATATGTTTACTTGCTGGTTATTATCATGATACCAGTTTTCTTAAACAGGAATGATCGTTTTACTAATTTGAAGCAAGTGGTCCAATTTTTCAGCCTTTTGGGACAGCGCGTCGACGGTTTTTAGGTTGGCACCCGTAGGAAGAAAAGGAGGTGCCGTGCGATTACCGCACTATATACTCTCATTTGGATCTCTCAAAATGAAAGCAAAATAAAACCTCTGCACTTTTTGAAAATCCTTTCTAATGTCAAGACTAATTAAACTTTTCTCCTTGCATCTGTTAATAAACTAAAAAATGAGCAACAATTATTTTAATTTCGGTACTTACAAACGTAAACCAACGCTGGAGATGGGAGCAGTGGTTTGTGCAACTGCGCCACAGCCGCTGAAATTCACCTTCGCAATCTTCCTTTCGCAGTAAATTACGAGGTTTGTAGGGCTCGTGTCCGTTTGGCAACACTTCTTGCGGAATCCCGCCTGATGATCACAAAGGTCCTAAGAAGTTGGTGCTCCGGTCGAAGTTCGATGTATCAATGTTTCAAATTCCATACCACTGCATCTACGGATGATGACGTTCACAACTTATGCGCGCAATTTACCAGCATTAGCGAGTGTGGATTCTGCTGAAAGCCAACTGGAAATTGTCTTCGTTCCCCTGAAATTCTTTCCTTAGAATATGTAACCGTCTATTGTTTTTCGTAATTTTGCCTCTGGAAATGTTTATTGGGCAGTTATGCAACCCATAGGAATTGAGTAAAATAATTGCCATGTTTTGTAAGTCATTTTGAAGGATTGTCGTAGGTGTTTTGGTTAAAAAGAGAGACGCTAGATTGTGCCGCTGCAGGCTGCCAGTGGAATTCAAATTGCAAATTTCTCGGGCGGCTTTCCCGGTAACCAATGGCAGTGCGAAGGCAACGCACTATAAGTGAAGCTGGGCGTGGGTAACCTCATCTTTGTGCGCAGTTGCATTCCCAACTGTCAGTTTCGCTTTCATAGAGGCACATAGAGCCGATGTACGCTCCACCACCGCTTCTCTCAGATCAGACAATTTATTTCTTCTCTTAGGCTTCGCTTAAAACTGTGCTTACGCACTATTTGAACCTCTTCCCGAGAAGCGTGCCTACATTTTCCAAAGTGCAATTGCAATTTGTGTTGATTTTTTTTCGTTTCAAAATCTGTGTGCAGGGGTAGGAATGCCAAAGGCTTACACTATCACACAGTCTTCTGCGATGAAGAATTGGCCTTTGAAGGTCTTGAGGCAACAAAAAATCAAGTCTAAAAATCTTAAAAGCTGTACCGAGCTGTTTATTTGATCCCCATGTAATGCCAGTATCCAGTAGGCTGCTCCCTTTTCATTCCTTCTATACCTTTAAGGGTAATTTACAACACAAACGTATTTTAGCTCCCATACAGAAATTTACCATTGACCCAGTTTATTCCTTTAAGATGGGAACGTTTTGCATTTCCTCTCATTGACTATTCAAGTAGCAAAAAGATAAAGTATATCCGCACTTCAAATTCTCCAGCCATTTCCCTCGCAGGTTTGCGTGTTAGTTTATGTGCGCTCTTTGAGCAGCAGTAGTTTAACACTTCTGCTTTGCTAAAACCAAAGCTTAATCAATCTCAGCCTATGATTAACATTTAGTCCGAGTATCACAGTAACTTTAGTTTACTGCTCAAATTTCCTATGCCACCAAAGCACATTTAATCCTTTCGTGGCATTTCACTCATGCATATCATCCGTGGTGACGATGGTGGAGTGCATACATCTAATATGGTATCAGGCCTTCAAAATGCCTATCCAAGATGTTGCTCTACCATTCCCTCCAGGACCTCTCGATGTTGGTCAGTACCAGGGGAGCATTGCGGCCGCCTTCCTAGCAGCCATCAATTCACCTCAGCACGAGGACTGTCATTTCTTCAGAGACCGATGTCCTTTTAAATTTGATAGGGATGGCACGTTGGCACAGCATTTACCAAATGAATTTAGAGCGCCGTGGGACCGGTAGCTCAAATCTTGCAAATGATCTACCGAGCGAACATTCGCTACTGTATTTACATGTACAAAAAAAATCCAGTTGACATTCAAAGCAGCAGTGGGGACAGTGGGGAGTGCGTCTTCACGCTTTTGCTGAAATATCGAGTTAATTTCAAGAGGGTTTGTTTTGCCTTTGCAAAGAGTGAGGAAAGTGTTTTAAAAATCAACTAGTCTGCGCTGAACAAGCCTTAAAGCGCAATAAGAGTGGCAATATCTGATCAACGTTGGAGATGACATGCTTCCACCGCGAACTAATTCGGACACCACAGATGTCTTGAAGGCTGTCAACGGATTCAACTTGGCTGAATCCTTTCCAATTAATCATCTCGATGCAATAATCAGAAGTAGGGTTTTGCCATTAAATGTAGGTGTAACTTGACTTAAGCTTCACTCTAGAGGGCTATTTGCCTGTTGAACTGCATGCATGCATGGCCAATCACGTTCTTCATATCTCAAGGCCATTTCGGTGTAGCCCTAAATTTTCTCATTTCACTTTTCCTTTGCATTATCGTCGGTAATCAGATCAGTGTTATGGTGTCCAGTGATTTTTTGTATTTCTTCATTTTGCCGTTAGATTATTCGCGATGAGTTTCCCTCTGGCTGCTTCAGTTCTCGAGATTCGCAAAATTTTTTTTTAAAGAACCTGAAAATCCCATGCTAACGTGTGTCTACACGAAAATTGTTACATCAAAAAAAGGAACTTTAAAAAAAAACAGGCAGCTTAGTTTAACTTCCTTTTTGGAATCTGTAAAAGTGGGCACTTAGGTGGCATCGATGCCGATTTCTGTGCTAGCTCTGAAGCAGTTAAGTAGGGCGATGAGATTCTTTCCTTTATTTTGCTATTGTTAGCCATATTTTGTGAGACTATTTGAACCACTTTACTCCACTTTTAATTTATTATGCTTTCAAATCTCCAGTCCCATAGCTAATTGTATCCGAGGCATGATGAAGCCTTTCATGCGTGTCCAGAGATCGCTGCCGCACACCTGTAGCTTTGCCTGGTACAGCATTTGATTTGGCAAAACCATTCGATCTGCTACTTATTTATGAAACACTGCTTTAACAGTACTTGCCCGATTTTAGAAGAGGTTGCCAAAATTGGGTGCTTGAAAGTAGAATTCGTTTCCACTTGGAGTCCTTTTGTTTTTGCCTTTAAGGCGAAACCGCTATAGTTTGCCAAAATTTTGCCTACAGCCTGCGCAGTTGGCTCTGCATTTGTTTGAGCATAGGCTACTAGGTACAAAGGCGCAGTTCACGGAGTTCAAAGGCAAGCATTTCTGCAGGCAACAGCTCGAGGCAAAGCCGTGGTCCCAATTAAAGACACTTTTCTGGCACCAGGCCTTTCTTAGTCCCAAGGAACTCTATTTCTCCATTTTGGCCTACAACCCTTAGTTGAGTTTTGCCTGGAACTAGTCGGATGGCTCCCTGTCCTCCTCATAGAGTAAATCTGGGTTTTCTTGTGCACATTTGAGATCTACATTTAGGCTCCGTAGTCAATTTTATGGTGAAACTTTTTACGGGGGCTGAAGTAGTTATTAAAAGTCGACGTCATTTTCCGTCCTCGAAGTATAGATGGTTACAATTTCTCTCATCAGTCGCGATGAGCACTTCCGCCTTCCAAGAAAATGACATCCTTTAGGACTAGCTCGCTTTCCGCCCCTTGAATTTCGGGTCTTGGAACTGCCCCAAAGAATACTGGAGGCTTAATACTTAAGTATGCACCAGGAAATGGTGATGCTGTTGAAAGTGCATTTCTTGTATACCTGTGCCTACATTCACACCTCCACACAGGCGAGGCGATGCCTCGAGATTCGGCAAACTTATTGACTTGTAAGCCAGAAAGCTGCAACAGAAGTAGCTGTGTTCCACTACTTTTTTGGGATACCCATTTCTTAAGGCACCAGAAGCCATAGGTGGGAGGGTGCAGAAGTAAAGGCATCGAAACCGGGCTGTTTGCTCGAAATTAGTGGCTCAGCTGCAAATGGTGAAAGTGCATTCCCAAAATGAGACTTGGCCATCCTTCCAAAGACTTCTCAAAGGCTGTAGAAGTGCTTCAACATTAGCAAAAGCTTGCAAACGATAGTTCACATGCTTCCAGAGCCAACTCTCAAGTAGTATTGAAGGGTAACGTTCGTCAAAATAAGCAATCTGGTTCAATAGATTCGCAGTTATGTCTGCAGCATATCTCACTCGTGCGACCAAGCGCAATTATCTAAGCTAGTGCAATGACTCGTGAGCTCGTGGTTGCCGCTTTAACCTAATGCCTTCCTGTTTAAGGCTGTGGTAAAAATCGCACGCTCAATAGAAGGACGCACGTCTTTATTGATGAATAATATGCAAGAAGTCATTTTATCGAAAAAGCCATCATATAAATCTTTGTGTTGTAGGAATAATGGGTGGATTAAGGCAGTGTTATTGTTCCCTCCAGCTCGGAGTTGTGCTTCGCTCCCCTCGACAGCATTAACACTAGCTCGCAAAAACGAATTAGCTTTCCCCGTTTACGGTGAGTTGGATGGCACATCTAGAGGGCTTTGTGAGTTGTATTTTCGCCACTCCCATTCATTCAGTCGTCTTTACTTGGATGGCACAGTTTACTTATCAAGAAGGATCGGGATGTGCTGCCTCTGATGACCTGTCAGAGATCTCCTCCACATTGTCATTGGAAGGTGATCCTGATGTGAAGCCAGCAAAAACATTGCCTTTTCCCCGATTCATTGATTCGGCCTTGAAAACCACGAAATGGTGCCAATAAGGGAGGTATACCGGGCTAATAGAGATCGCACCGTAATCATGCGTGTGATCGCCGAGGCCCGCGTTCTATATCTCCACTGGTAGTTTTTTTCTGTGATTTCTGGCCAGTGGCCACGCGTAAGTTTGGATCAGGTTTTTCGGTGGTGCCCGTGTGTCTTGTGGAGCAATACCGAAGGTTTTTTCCGCAGCCAATTGAAATGAGTCGCGGAGCGCATATAGCAATGTACAATATCTTGACTTCGAGTTTGTCCGGAATTTTGGATTCCGACTCATCTAACAGATACCTGTATAATTTTCTGTGCTATACATATCGTGCCGCATATGGCAGATATCTGCTTGATTAAAGTTTTGTATTATACCCTTTCTACTCGATGTCATAGACTTCGGTGAAGAACTTGGCTCCTGCTCAGTCCCAAAAAGCACATTTAGGGTGAATGCAAAACTTTCCGCCTTGCATCTTTCAATGTGAAGCGAGCATTTCTGCATTCGCGGACGAAGATCTAAGTGGTCCTTTTCCTTCATGATTCTCAATTTTCCACGAACTATGGGATTACTGCAATGGACGTGCCTTAAATAGCGCTACTTGCACAAAGTAAGCGTCATATAGTGTGGCAATGGTCGTGCTAACGCCTCCTTCGCTTGTTTATTCAAGGTGGAGGTCGGAGTTTGATTTTACTTCCCTGTACTCAGGCGGAATGGGCGTGATGGTGGACTAATGTTAATGGGTTTGCTTGCGTGCCTCTGAATGCGAGTTTTATCATGTCTCTGTAACAACAGCAGCATCGTGCTTGTAGGAACCCTTTGATTCTGTACCGGATTGCGAGTAAGAAGGAGGTCGAGCATAATTCGGCAGCGCGTTCTAGGTTTCCTCTGGTTAGGATAGTCATTTTTCATCCTTCTTTGGCCATGCAGTATGTCATGCGCAGTCGAGCCTCATCTTGTCCTTGTCCATAGGCTGCAACAAGCAACTGTTGCTTCTAACATGCTACTTGAAAATGGAATCTGTGCATAGTTCGTCTTGCGAAACCGGTCACAAGTGGATAATACAATTGGCACTCTTGTCAAGATTGACAGCTCAAAAGTTGTGTAAAAGGTACCAGTGGTCTTAACTAGAGCTCCACTGCATTACTTCGCATTGTAGCAGTGAATTGGACAAACAATTATCACGTCTGCTAGGCTTCCATGTGTTAAAAGTCCGATACCTTTCCAAGGAACGATGGCGATGGCAAGCTTAAAACGGAAGCATTCCAACAGATACACGTAAGTTTCCTAGCAGTTTTTTTACAATAACGTTTAAGGATTCAGCCAGACTTGGGCGGCAACTCCTATTTGCTGCTTGGACAATGCCCTGAATGCAATTGCTCGACATCTGAAGGAATGACCAACTTCAATTAGCCCGCAAATGTGGCATGCTCACCCTCAATGATGATGGTTGTCGCGCGGGTGGTGTTGATTTCTACGGCACGAATCCACTGCTCAACCTTAACTTCGGTGGGAATTGACCACGCAGCCTAGATCACACCATGCATGACCTCCATGGCCAAAGCTGCAGCATCACTGTGCAACTATTAGCGCGATAACCACACCTGCGGGCTCTGTATCTTGTGCATAACATTGTGAAGCGAGTAGAGACTCGGTTGTTTTTCAAGTGCTAATGTGCTACTATGATAATAGATAGCACAAAATGTGTGCAGTCATTTTGCCATTAATTTATTTTCATCAGTTAAACAGAAGTACTTTCTGTATCCAATGCTATTATTGCATTTGGAGCACTAAGTGAGGTATAGTTTGGGAAATAGAGGGTCCGAAATCGATGCAAACAGAAACGTATGCAACGTTTCACTGGCATGGAGATCATTTGCGTAAGACACAATTTAGATAGATGATGGTCTAAACTTAAGTAAATGCAAATTATTTTGTACCAACGATGTTAACCTCGGGTGTTAGCGGCATTTATTTGCTTCTGGGAGTGGGTCGGTGGTGCCCATGTGAAGACTATCGAAACAAATTCGCCTCATCTAGCCCTTAAAGAAAATGCTGTCAGTTTGATATCATGGAAGTGAAGCTGCTGTTGCACCGCAGCCATTCCTTTGAGTTGCTTGCAGGATTTAATCATTGCAGAAAGACTGAGGAAGTGAAAAATTAGGTTTTGAAGGCCGAAAATGACTAACCTATGTCACAGATGATTCGAAGCAGCTAAGTGGCTCTTGTGGGCTATCCTGCGGGATTAGTGGCATCTGCATAGGCCAATGAACTATGCGTTATGAGTGAACGGATTACTCGCCACGAAATGTCAGCTGGGCGGTGATGAGTACGCAGGTCTCACTGAGCCAGACTCTGGTGAATTTAAAAATGCATCCATAAATAATCGGGTTTTGTGTGAGTTCCGAAAAGACCAGACACTGAAGTGGCCTTAATGAGCATACAATATTAAATTTATCAAAATTGAGATGCGAATCAGAAGCAAAGTAAAAAAAATCATGCACCTCTACTGGAGGATTTACTCATTCTTCTGCTTCATCTTTTAAATCCTGATCTGAATCCCGGAAGGCGATTTCGCAAATGGTTGTTCTAACCCCGAAAGCGTGCTCATAGAAGGATTGGAGTTATTGGCATCGTAAAACCTGCATTAAATTGCCCTTCTTGTCGCCATCCCTATCCTGGATCATCAAATTTGAGCACGCAGGAACCGACTCAAAAGGCCTAAATTCGAGCAGCGTTTGCTTTCATTCATCTTCTTCCTGCATTAATTGCTGAAACCCATGCTCTTTGCGGCATAAATTTAACTCTAATTTGGAAACATGTTTAGTGCTTGACCGGATCGCCTGTACCAAATATCACAGCCTAGTAAAAGTCAGATATGCTTTTTTCTGCCCCATCACTGGGTCAGCTTTGTGAATGCAGACGACTAAATGCCACTATTTCGAAATGGCAGACAGGGCAACGCAACTCGTGCTCTGAACGGATATTCGGCCACGCTGATGGATGGGCTGACAAACGAGTCTCAATACCATCAGCAGTGATATGAATAATCACAGCCCTGGTACAGATAAAATGGTTTGGTGCCAGACGTTCTTAATTAGGCAGTGACTTCATATTAAGGGAGCTTAAAATACTCGGAGAGCCGCGTGAGGAGTTATTTTGCGCTTGCCATCATCCAAAACCACTCACACCGATTGGGTCAATGGGGCACATTAGTCCCTCAAAATTAATGAGACCGTGCTTGGCTTGACTTGAGTGTTGGTCAATGGGTGGGTTAATGGGTGGGTAATAAGTCCTCAATGTTTGCCAGCTGCATTCACCGATGCGACGTCTTACTGTCACCACTCACAAAAGCAGTAGTGCGCAGTACTAACCCGCCCTTTTCAGAGAAGGAAGGGGTACTAGTGGGTGCACAGACCAAAGCGTTTGTTGTTTGCAAATGCCTTTCCTCCAAATGGGAAAACATGAACAGCTCATTATGTAAAGCAATTTATAGCCTTAGTTGCATCTGTTTGACGCGAACTCAACATCAACCCTGTTGCCTGTGACATCGGTGCGATAATATAAAATATAAAATAATATATGCGGTTATACCATTCTGTCCCCTACCAGAAAGATGATTGATCTAGTAGTTTACTTGGCAAAGAACAGAAAATGCGTGCTCATTTGTTCATTCTCTGAAGTCGTCTTTTAAATCGGCTAATGGGAACGGCTGACAAAATTTCAATACAATGAATTAAGCGAAACTTCTACTCAGAAATGCCACGCATACGCAATGCGGTTAACTCTCGGCAGTCAGTAAAGCAAATGAAAGTATTAGAATACCGAGTAAGGCAGAAATACACAGCCGACAAGCGTATAATTTACACATCGTCTCGTCTGATGCCTGTTATTGCATTTAGACGATTAACCTCCTTTCGTGCCGGCAAGTTAATTAATGAACATAATTGGAACTGCTTTGTTAGACGTCTTCCTGTAAATCAAAATGATACCTATCAAGAAATGTAGCCAAATAAATAAGGCGATAGTGCGTCAACTCCCGGCAGTGAATTGCGGATCTGACAAAAAATGAAAGCACCTCCACGTTTGGAATAACAACCCTGACAGACCATGGGGAACAATGCATTAAGCTCTGCTTGAATAATGCTGATCACACAAGACAAGTTTAACCAAATATTGCTTCCAGTCACGTCCGAGACCCTGGTCTGATCATTCGAGTAGAAGACCAAGGTTTGACATTACACCTCTGTTCTCATCTCGGGTGGACGAGACCCCGGGCTGACCCCAATGCGATAACCTACGTGACTTCGAATGTGGACTGTATCACGTTTCTGCGACAGCAGAAACATTTGGCTTGTGGTGATGGTTTTTAAAATCAGAACTGTTTACTTGTGTGGAATAGAGAGAACTGCAAAATTATTGCTTAGCGCTACACATTGCTCAGGAAGATAGAGGCTTTACCCAAGGAGAAGCTCCATCGAAATGTTAGAATATTGTCACCCATCTAGTTTATCAGTAGCAACCGAAGGCATTCAAAAATGCCAATATTTTGTTAGATGCGTTGCCACTATTTCAGTAGGTTTGGGTTTTAGTCCTTCAGAAATAAAAGGATGGGTGAAGAAGAATTAAGCAAAAAGCTGTAACATGCTTACTTTTTTTGCCTGCCTAAACTACTAAACTTCAAATGCTGGTACAAACTGCAACCCCTCGATGGGCTCTGTTCGAGTAAGCCGGCGATGCGAGGAACGCAATGTGTATGATTTTATCCAGAGTCAGCTGCGTTTATGCCTGAGGTAGAGTAGTCATATAGTTGGATTCTCTTCTCATTTGTAAAGATTTGTTTATGGAATTGGTAGGTGAAGTAGCCTGCACTCTATCATGCGCTGTTTGTTGTTGGTTGAACTTATTTTAGTCTTTAAATGCCATCGCATCAGGTCAGTCATGAGATCAATGAGGACAGAGATAATCATCTTTTAACTACCAACTCTTCTCTTTTGCCTAGTTCTTCCATCTTCATTTTCAAGCAGCTGAAACTAAAACCCGGAACTTATTTTTCCCAGAGCTCTGCTCCTGTTTACTCATTAAAATAAAGTAGCATCATCTTCAAACTGCGGAGGTTTTAATGCATTCCTTAATCTTCATCCATGCAGAAGCACACGCGCTTGTCAGTAGTGGCCTGAGAGCTGGGTTTCATGGAAAAAGGAGGGACTGTTGAGTTTTTATTTTGAATCACAGATGAACACAATGTTTTGGGGTTTGTTTTAGTGATTCGACCATAGCAATGTGCGCCAACTGTGCACGCGCCTCCTTCCTTCCCTACCCAGCTTAAACAACAAATGGGGATTCGCAATCAACTTGGAGACTAGTTTTGTCTTTTCCTTTTCATAACGGTGCCATGCAATTAAAGGGGAGGAAGGAGGTAATTGTACTGGCACCCAAATCTGGCTTTCAAGAGCAAAGGCTTACCGCTAACACAAATATGGCTAAGGGTGTCATTCTTTACTCCTTCCCTTTCATTGACTCCATGTATCAATGGCTATGCACATGGTACTTACATTAAAAACTCCTTATTTCAATGCTTATTTATTGTCTCCACAATTAAATTAATGAATGGTTCTGTGAAAGAGTGACGATCTGCAGAATTTGTATTCAGGGGCTGAAAGGCATTGTAATACTTTGATTCAAAGGTTGAAATGGTTTTACCAGGCCAGCGTGTGGCTATTACTAGTCAGCACAACCGAAACCTGCAATCCTAGCCGCTGAACAATGTGTATACTTTCACTATCTTTCTCATCAAAGCCTACCACGGTAAAGATTCACCGTCTCAGCACATTCATCTCTCTGTTTGCCAACATTCCCAGAGGCGAACAATTGTGACTGTCTATGTTCTTCGTCTTGACTGATATTCCCGACCATAGGCAAGCATGAGGTTATTTCCCTTGCCACTCTGCACGATCTGTGCTACTGACTCGGCCCCCTTACGGGGGCCAATTTTGCACCCTGCTTCACCACTGTTTAAATGCGTCTACAGTGGCCAATTTTCAACTCATGCTCTGTGAATACGCAGCACTTGACAAGAGAGTGGCAAAGGAGTCTGACGAAATAAATGGAGGCGCTGCTATCACCTTCGCTATGCGTTTGCAATGGATGCATCGCTGATGCTAAGTTTACTTTATTCCTTTGCGTCACAGGATCCGAACACTGGCAAGAATCTGCAAGCTACCTAAAGTAGGCAATTACTTAACTCTACCCCTTTAATACCCTAAATAATTTTGGAGCTTCAAGCTAAGGTATGCACCGCTTAGTCGACTGGATTCACTTATGCTTTTCACATGGCAGGAAGCTTCACAAAGAAATCAAACGCCACCGGCAAGGTTAAAGTTAAGTGTGCGCAAAGGCCATTCCCGCAAAGAAATGTCATTCTTCACAAACTGTGACGCTGCAACTGTGTTTAATTAGCCATCTATCCTACCTGTCCCTCATGGTTAATTAAAAATATGTGATCGCAACCACCGGCCTACTCATTTAGATTCACAAGAGCATCATTAGCATTCAAAAGGCTTGGTAGTTGGATAGTATCGCTTTGCCGAGGTCAAGAGCGTTGACTTAATTAGTTGCGTAGAAATGGTGTGATGATGTGCGACGATCCGTGGGGTTATGGATGGGCATGCGGTTCGTCGCACTCTTAGCGCGCAGGCAGACATGCTGGTTCGATGCAGCCACCTTCCAAATTCTGCACGTAATGTGCTGTTTTTTCTTTTCGTTGTCATCAGAACCCCGCACAGGTGTTAGAGCTTTTCTCATCCTTTTTAATTTCACAAACCGATTCAACTGGGTTTGTTTCATCAATGTTGGTGTCATATGGCCTTCATGGTGATATTGATTGTTGAGCCACCACCTACTAATGCTACCTGCCCCTAGCCCAGGACACCTAACAACGCTGAAAGGTGAGATAGAAGGCATAAGCGGTGGGACAGTTAAGCGCCTACTCGAAAATGCTTAAACGGAGACCATGGTCATGGTTTGGAACCCTGTCATGGGCTTGCTGAGTGTTACTGCCATGTTTTGGCTTGGCTGAATGTAATGCAATGGACTGGATATGCGAGGCCACTGCCCTAAACAGAGAGAAGGAATGCATGACGGCAGCTTTAATGTATCCATTAAAGTGGATAATAGTAAACAGATATAGAGAGAAAGTGCTTCGATTAGGATGAGTAGGTCGAGGAGTAGATTGCGGGAACAAGCTGGGTTAAGGAGTGGGTGGGTGCACGTCCTCGAGTTAATCTACAATACACTGCAGAGCACAATGAGGCAGACTAAAATGCTGATTATAATAAGAAATCGTAATGCTTCCATAGATCATTGCCAGGGTGCTACTTCTACAATGAAACAAACCCTCACTTTGATCGCTTTACTGAAAGACCCAGAGATCGCTAGAACTTCACTTTTGATTTGTGGTGTCACAAACTTCGTGTACCACAGCCCATGTGAAGCATTGCTAAAAGCGCAAAGATGGTTGCAAAACAAGGACTATCGAGTGTAGTCAAATCATGCTGGCTGTGAAGGAAGAAGGTTTTGCCTTTGATTGGTAATTGTCTAAGCCATGGATGCGTTTCGTGAAGTGGCCTTTGCGTGGCAATTCCTCTTAGGCGAATACATTTGGGACAGATCATCCCTACTGTTCAATTTTCCAAAGTTTGAATGCCATTTGCGATTAAATCCCACTTGCGAAAGCATATGCAGCCTGTATGATTAAATATGTTTGCTTAAACGCACACTTTGTCGCAGAATAAATGGAATTTCTCAGATGTACTCAAAGTCACCAGGCTTCCACGGGCGCTAATCTTTCTCTTCGTAGTAAACGTCTAGCATGCCTTACCAGCTGATCAGTGAATTGTACCAAAAAGAGCGTATTTCTACTGCGCACTGCTTTGTTATATCGCAGGCACTTATTTTTTAGGAATCACTAGACAACGACAACATTTAAACATCCCATCAAAGCTAGTCGCTTTCCAGAAGCTAGTGAACACCATAAACAGACTGACACTGATGACTTGTGTGGCGTGTCCATACCTGTCTCCCTAATGTCATTATTGTACAGCTCTTTTTGTTTTACACAGAATGGCTGAGTAGATGACTTGAAGGCGATTTGTTAAACTATTGAGCTTTCTAAAGAAAAATGAGGTCTGGTTTTGAGAAAAGGAAAATATGGGCATTAGGAGCGAGGCTATCGCTAAACTTCCTAAGCACAAAGCTTATTCTGCCCAAATCTAGGGAGAGAGATTTATGCACAAATGTTTTGTAGTGTTAAATATGTTCTTTAAAAGTCCTTTGTGGTGGAGATTAAGCAAGTTCAGAATCGTAATCACCAAAAACACGTGGCTTGAGCATCTGCGCTCGCATGTCAATCGGTGGTGCATGACTTTGCGTTGGCACATCTGCAAGTTAATATAGTAGTTTACATGTTCCCACAATAATTCACCTTGCTGCCCATCTTCAATCGGAGACTCATCCTCTCATTTCAGTTGGTCTAAATTTATCCTAAATGTGACTTCAGCTTCGCATTCATCACCATTTAACAGACCAATCGTAGCACTCGTGTCTGCTAACATGCATACGTGCATTACTGTCTTCCCCTTCCCAACTCAGCATTATGCAACCCTTCTACCCCTTCCCGCCCCTGCCGCCCAATTCAGTGGCACAGACAAACGCTCACCTTCACTTTAACTTGCTTAATCCTCTTTTCCCATAATTTGACCACCATTGACTTCTTGTCTTACCGCCCACCTACATGCAACTGCTACCAATAATCACCCACCACCTACCCACTTATAGCTTATTAGCAGAGGCTTTTCCTTCTTCCCCTCCATTCCCTCATTAGTTTTTCTTTCTTACCTCTATTCCTTGCCCCATGCCCAGCCGTTTCTCCATTTTTTCCTTAGTACACCTCTCCATTCACCTACATCCAGCGAGTCATGACTTATTGGAAGACGTGTGGTATTTTCTTTCTCAACCATCTCCTATTTCTTCCCTCATTTCCTACAGCTTCGATTGCTTATGGAACGCTCTTTAGTACAATCCTTCTACTTTATTCAAGCGCCTCTTCCAACGTTAATGTCCACTTCCTCTCATCTTACTCATTGCCATGCTGCTGCCGACGAGGGATCGAGTAAAAGCAATGGCTATAAAAGCTCCAAATAAACACGCGCTGAGGCGCATTAGTTCATTTTATATACTAATTCATGCAAACACCACTGCACGTCCCTATTCCGTATTAAGTGTTAGATGCTGAAATTGGAGATTAATTGCTTGGCAGTGATTCCCACGCAAAAGTATGTACAATCACACTTCGATAAGGGTTACAGTGAAGGCACTAGATTAGACAGGAAGTCGTTTATTAAACCAAACTACGATCTGACTAGCCCATAGAGCACCGCGTATATCGCGTCCTCGATGCCATGTCAAAATCGAAACAACGCAAGTCGAATTAAAGGGGATTGGCAGCTCTTCAAACAAATTAGTTTTCGCGTCTGGCATGGAAATCGGTAGTTAAGTAAAGGCAACTGAGCGTCGCAAGCAATCTCATAAACCGCCCGACGAAAATCAATGCAATTACGATAGACAAAATTTATTAATGCAAGTTACAACGAAGTGGAAGCAAGTGCTAACGTAAAATGCTCTGCAGCGAGTGAAGGCTAGTCAACAGATAGGAAGTATCCGATCGGCTGTCAGTGCTTCTCCTTGACGCAGAACTCCAAGTGTGTATCAATGGCGTGTGTAAAGTTGTACGGATGAGTAATATTTTCACAGGAGGAAGCATAGGAAGAATCGCCGCACTTTAGTCAACTGATGCACCGATCCAGCCACCGCAGCAATATCTGTTTACATGTTTTCTCCACTTGCGCCTACTTGCCTATATGTTCTTGTAGATAATAAGCTAGATGTGTCTCAGCTCATTACAAGGACAGAAAGTGTAGCAAAGCTGAATTCGAGGGTTGTCGTGCCATGGCTAACTTTCCACCTGAGCCCCCAGCACGATCGCTCACAATGTGCGCCACCGCATTTTTCATTACGCAGGCGAAATAGCATGTTGTTTTCATTGGCCTTAAAGGTTTCCTAGAATTTATTGAAATACACACTGTGATCTAAGGAATAAATGCATATCACGTACATTTGTGTGGAAAGCTTCCTAAAGCACCCTTTACATAGTTCTCCGTTTCTACATGAATGTTTTGCAGATGGCTGTATCTTATGACAAAAATTGAGCATGCGGCGAACAACTGAGCAAGCGTTGCCTCCCACGAGTGCCGCTTTCCAGTGTGCAAGTGTAGCGCTGATCCAGGCCCAGTAAGACTCCAAATCAATGTTTTTGCCACCGATTCCTTCATCCCTGTGCTAATGAGCAATGCTTTCATTGTATTGTCAAACTGAGAACAGTGAGTAAAGCTTGGGTTTTGCTAATGCTTCCCACCAATTCGCACGCACTTACGTGGCTGTTGAGCGCAAGGAAAGGGCTTGCCAACTCATTTTCCTTTCCCGTTATCGTGTTTTCTCCAACAATTTAAACTGTAAAATTAGAGTGATTTTGCAGATTGCATTCAGCCTCACCTTCATAGCCAAACACAATCAGCAAAATTGAACTTCGTCTCCCAACTTCCATTTTTTATTCTATTTGATGCCAACGCGAACACCACGATAATAGTGGACGAAAAGGTGAGCGAACTCATTGCGGACAGGCTAAAGAATCGGCAAGAAACGAAGAAGAGGGCATTGTATTTAAATTCATTAGGCCATCAGGTGACACGCTGAAGGTGAACACAAGTGGAAAATGGGTGGAACAGGCGAAAATATGACTGGCGGAATTCATTTCCTAGGTGACGAATTCGTGCTATTAAGGGCTTTCAAGGAAAGTTTTCACACACCACACACTTTCCTAGAAATACGTAGTTTCATAGGTCTCATCATGAAAGTGAACCACATTTAGATATTTTACTTAAGTCCTATTTAATATGACGATGGACCTAAATATTGAATGGTGGTTCCATGCGTTCGAAAAATACTTAGGTATCAACTAGGGTTTAGCTGCGTTCTCTCTCACAGCACTAACCGCATCGCAAAAGTGTTGCATAGCTTCGAAATTTTTATTTAAATTAAGGCTGAAATAGACATTTTCATTTGTAAAGTGTGTCTCAAGATACACTAGAGCATCGTCTTACATCGGGCACACATGGCAAGTGAACATCAGGGTAAGTCCCATTTACCTTTTCAGGGCACTTGGAAACTTGACCACACGTTTTATCCGAACAAGTAAATCAGGAAACATACTGATTTACCTTAGGTAATTTGGTGCAAAGTTGCTTGTCTTTTGACAACTCATTAAATGCTTTCTTTTGACCGATTCAAACATGCTTGCCTGCATGGTGTCCGATTTGCTTAAGGATGGAAAAAACGATCGGAGGAGTCCTCGTGCACCAAAGAGGTGAGCAATTTTGAACAATGCCCTCATTACCCATGCACTACCTTTACATGCCTGCTGACAATAACGCAAAATTTTATCTTTGCACACTGCAAGCCTCTCAGCACAATATGTGCTTTTGCCGCTCCCGTGATTCGACAGCTTTCAACCACTCATGCAGCACCACATTAAAGTGCATATCGCAGAGATTGTCGATGCTTAATTTTCAGCGAGCTGGGAAGCATTCGACTACCTTGACGCGCCTTTGGCCTCACAAGCTTCTGCCAAATTCATACCTACTGCGCTGCAGAAGTTCAAGGCAGGGCGTCATCTGATGTGCTCTTCTACTGTCTAGAGTGCTGCGAGGACCATCCAACATGAAAAGCACTGGAAGATCGCAACTGTCGAAGACATCCTTGTGCGTTTTCCTCCATTTGTCAAACTCGCTTATTGATGAGCAATTTACCAGTCATACTCTGGCTTTGCAGATACTTGAAGCACACTGTAGAGTTAAGTAGGTGGAGACCCTTCACTCAGATGAGACTCGCAGGTTTTGAACGATTTCCTATTAACTTAAATCGCCTTTTTTGAGTGTGAAGTCGTAACTGAACAATATGGCCAAGTATTTGCAAGATTTGTTGTTAATTAGATTTGAAATCATTGCATCGGTCATTGAGCCAACCGGCTGAGCTTTGCAAGAGCGTTAGGGTCTTCAGAAGTCACACTCAGATTGACCTTGGCTTGACTGTGTTCTATCCTCTGTAACTCTTCCTGAGCTATTGTTGAGGCACATGATTTGCAGGTAATAGTAGTGCAAAATGCACCTGTTCTGTTCTGCAATGCGTCCAAACAAACGGGTTTTTTGCCTACCCTATCGAGTCAATTTATTTTTGACACAATGAGGGATGCTTTCGGTGAAAAGTGTTTGTTGTCACTTTAACTATTTGCAATGCTTCTGCCTGTGCACTTAGGATTTTCCTCTGTAAAGCTACGTTTAAAAGTGCCCTCCACCATAATAGCTCTCACCACATTTCGTACTTTGCATTTCAACCGATTTGGTTGTTGCCTATCTTAGTGACCTTTGAATTCACCTGATACGTTATTGGGATGTCAAAGCAGATTCGCTGCGTCAAGTTTGTGACTGCTAATTGCATTGCGCAGCGTCATCAGTTTGTGGAATGCTTCTTCAAAAGTTCGTGCAGTGATGCAGACAATTTGCTAATCACTAATGCCCTCCGTTTAGCTGCCGGAACTAAACGAACCATCAATCGGTAGCAATGTAATCGGTGTGCAGTCTGGGATGCTAAGATAGAAAAGTGTGGGTGGCTGCGGACCAAAGAGCGCAAGTATATCTTCAACCGACTTCAAATTGGTAGATGGATAGTGCTTGGAGTGCACAAAGCATCCTAGCCGATCTAATTAGACCATTTTAGTGTCGGAAGCTCTGCAAGATGCCAATCTCAGATTCACAAATCATTTGATGGGCGAATCAGAGTCATCAACTACCTGCATGGCAAAACACCGCACACAGTTTGGCTTATTCGTTGTGCAATTTGTGCGCACTAACAGGTTCCAGGATCGCTTAAAATGCACTTGCATCCTAAAACTCGACCTTTTTGGAGATCGGTGC
Source organism: Taenia pisiformis (assembly GCA_023968675.1). NCBI lineage: Eukaryota > Metazoa > Platyhelminthes > Cestoda > Cyclophyllidea > Taeniidae > Taenia > Taenia pisiformis. The sequence goes on along the minus strand of CM043737.1, from coordinate 567,999 downwards.
TCCTGTGCGCATCTTCGTGAACTTTTGTCAAAATCGAGGTCTACTTGAAAAGCTAAAAAAAATACTTAATGCACTAAGGAGCTGCTAACAACTCTTAAATGCCTGGGTGCACAATTAAACTGTCCCCTCTGGCAAAGGGCAAGAAATTTAAGGATGCATCAACACTCCTATCGCAATTCATCTGCATGGCAAAACGGACATCCAGTAGGCGGGTAGTAGGATCTTGACTGAGCAAAGACAGACCTATTATTAATCATGCATGGTTTGAACCATTACATGAGCATTATTTGCGGTAGGGAGATGATATCCTGGTAGAGATCGCAGTTTCCCTGCCTTTAGCCATGCCAACTGCAAATTGCATCGTAAAGAGCAAAGGAATGTTTTGGCCAACACTCCAGCCTTTTCTGGAAACAGCAACTACAATAGCAACACCACGAAGGCCGTCAAAATTGTGAGACATGGTCCGAATTCTTGCCTTTAGCAGTCTCACGTCACGTGTGCTGGCCATATTAAGTCGGCTGGCTCATTTGCAATCACCAGAAAGGCTAGCTGCATGACCAATGGCTGGTTTCCTATATGTGAATATGGGAGATGGCACTGACGCCATACTGACAATAGGATGGTTGTGACCTTCAAAAATTCAACCCGAGCAACCACTCTACAGCCCATCTCTATCATTCAACTGCAGCGAAGGAAACATGTGACAGTCCTCGTTTCTTAATTTTCAAGCTCCCATCTTACGATTGGCCCAAGGTCCAATGCCAAATTATCTTGCAGTCTGAACCCCAAAAGCATTAAGCGATTTGACACCAGTGTGCTCTCTATGGTTCCCATGGACAACTGTCATGCCAAAAAAAGGTACGCTTTGTGGAAAATCATTGAAATGCTTTACAACGGGATTGCTCTTAAAGCGTTTGAGTAAAGGCGCAAAGACCTTAAGACTTCAGATATGCAGTGGAACCAAATGCCACCCATCATGACGTGCATTTAGCAGCCAGTGCCACACAACAGTTTCTTTGAGCAACAAATTTTGCTTCATGCATTGTTCAAGAGTGTAGAGGACAATTATTATTAACATTAATACTCGTCTTGCAACTCTCAGGTAAGCCGAGCTGTTGCTGCGAGAGTAAAAGTGTCAAAGCGTAAGGAGGAGAGCTTTAGGCTACCGCTATTCACTCTGCATTATGCAGGTTTGCTTTATTAATGCTAAATGCCCTCGGATGCACAGGCAGCCCTGCAATGTTACAAAGTGCGCTTAATTTTGCCATCAACATGGCAAAGCTTCTGGAATTATAGTTTGCGAAATAAGCAGCACCAATTTTTTTCCAACTGCGCCTTCTATCCCTGCTGTACAGCGAGGGAGAAGTCTGCAACCGAATTCTATTGGGTAGCCCACGTTCACTTGTGCGTTTGAAGTCTTTGCAATGAAGCATGTCGATTCGAGTCTGCACTCAGTATGTCCCTTCTTTTGTCAGCCACCTGGAGTGATTTTGCATTCTCGAGACTGTCTCCAAACTGCCCCACGTACGAGTCAAAATGGGGCACATTCTTAACAAGAGCAAATATATTTTGTTTTACGCCATCTGCAACTGCTGGGTCTCGTCACTAGGTAATGCCGTAGCACATGCATCCAAATAGCGTCTTGATCACTGACCAACTGATTTCATTAAATGCGTTTGATGAAAAAGTGAGTTTGCGTGCTAAAGCAAGCCTTTGATCCTGCCTATCATTGCCTTAAGAAGAAGTTTAGTAAACAATGCCAAATCGCTGATTCCAGCCTTTCGTCTTCCCGCTTATTTAGCTTTCTAGCCGCATTTTCCATTTAAAGTAATCAAAAGCCGTTACTCTTGCCTTCATCCACCCATGCAGTTATTCATTGATTTCTTTCGATTTTCGGCATTTATTTACACTTTCCCAGCTCACAGGTCAAATGGATGCCACATTTTCCACCTTTCACCATTTCGCTCACAAGATCTTGGTAACCCAACTGTTCTGTTAGTTTTAGGAGTGGTTTATTTACTGTGCGCTATTTTCCTAGCAATTGGAAATCCAAAATATTTGTCTAATTAAGTCTTTTATTAGTTTAAGCCTTTTCAATTTATCACTCCAAGACCGAGCTTCGGCGCTATATGAAAAATCGTTGGAGATAGTGAGGCTTTGATCAACAGAGCCGAAGGCCATCCTGAAGCAACCAAATCCCTATTGGACTTGGTCGCATGCATTACCTAATAGATCGAAGTTTGACACTGTGGATTCCTTACCGGCACGAAAATGCGTAAGTGTTGCTGAGTGCTGCTACCATACGCAGCCGCTAAAATACAGACATGCTCCATATCACGCAACAGCACCAGAAGCGTCTCAATGCTGTAGAGTTGAGTGTAAATACGCAATAATGCATGGTGTCGATGCTGCTTCATGTTTTCTTTAATTGCATTATCTGTTTGCATAGTTTGTGGGTGAGGCTGTGACAATTATGGCAGCAAACTCTGGCACAAAAGAGACTCCGATGGCAACCCGCTAAATGGCTACCACGTACGATTCTGTGGTTGTGGTGAGAATGAGCACGTCTGCATTTGCTGGAATGAAATGAAATGCCTCGAAAACTCTGAAGAATTTAACTAACGTTGTGCGAGTGCGCCAGTTTAGAGCAAAGTCGCTCAGATACAAGCAGCAGCATTTGCCACTTTACCGCACATGGTTCTCACTTAAAAGTCTTTAGACCTTGCATTGCTTTCAATTGACACCCGAACGTGGTCAAACAAGCGGCACAAATTACAAGCCAACACGATATTTGCAAAGGCTTAGGCATGCTGAGAACTGGAGAAATGGCCTTCATTCCAGTCAATCATAAGGTGGTAGAAAATAAGCGCATGCTCAGAAGCAGTTTCCTTTAAATAAAAGACGTTTCTGGATGAAGTTCGCTACATATCGCATCCTTTGCAATGCGAGGGCAATCGTGCAATAATTTTTTTTAACTGAAAGGTGCGTTGCAAGAGTACAGCAGCATCAAAATTCATAGGATCCCGTACCTTATAATGCCAACTATACAAACATGATTTTCGTTCATGCAAAGTAATGTTGAATAGATTTTCTGCATTGTATTTAGACGCATTCATATGGCAGGCACCTTCACTTTGAAAAGTGAGTGAAGGGCTGAGAGCAGGAGTCTATTGGGAGTCCTACCAGCGTTGTAGAGCATACGCTTACACGAATAAAGCATTGCTGATTAGAGCGACAGCACGTGGAATGCTTGCCATCTGCCCTATTCCATTTTATCCTTCTCCTGCGCATTCATTTCATCACTTTAGACATCCTAACTCACTTAAGAACCTCCGGATTCTGCCCAACTATTCCCAAATTCACTCTTACCTCTCCTTCACTCACCAGCAGGTAGGAAGGCATCTTCACGCCAGCTGTTTTTATTTGCGATAACTGGCACGCGATTACGCTCGTTTAACCCTTTTGTTTATGACCTGTCTTTTGCGATCCGGAGAACTAGTTATGCGGCCTTCCTGAATAATCCCAAAGAAACCAGGATTTAAAGGGTATTGTGATGTTCCTGACGCGTCTGCCGTAGATGCAACGGTCCCTGTCTTTGAAGTAAAAGAGGAAGCGCCTGTCATTGACGCACCTCATCTTTCCACAACACTGGCTTTTTCAGGTCGCATTCCATGTCGTAAGGGATGCACGAATCAGTCGAAAAAACGCATCCGCTTGCATCTAAAAAGAGAGGATTTGTTAGCACAAAGCTGGAAAAACCTTACCATTGACTCGGTGGGGAGTGTGTCGTGCTCATGAGTCATTCAAATTGGATAGCGAAATTTGGGAAAAAGCAAGTCGGAATCACTGTTTCAGTAGTTTCAACGTGTGTGTTTTGTATGTACCCATGGTTATGCATTCGCTATCTACAGCTACGGGTGGGGAGTCACGGCATTTTGACATGGCTAGTCAATCAGTGACCATTTTCTCTTCTTCAGACTTGGGGTCTAGCGTACAGTGAAATGGCAAGGCATCCTAGCTGACTGACTGGCTGACTATGGTGGGCGGTAGTCGCCGGTTTTTTCGACTACCATAAGCGCGCAAGCCTTTTGCGACTCAGACCAAGCACCTGCTATGTCCATATGAAGAGGCGATCAACGCTTCTTTGAGCGCCTGCCTGTAAACCACCTAAGTTTACACTTAAATTCAAGGTAAAGGTGACTAAAGTGGGGTAGATGAGACGTATTTCTTCTTACCAAGCAGGTGTAAGCAGAGAAGGGACAATTCGACTGCGAAACTTGTTGTCATTGTTCATTAAGCTAATCAGCGGAGGCCCATGCGACTAATTTATACCAGTGATAAGCAACGCCTACTTGCCTGTCGCTCTACGCAGCTGTTAATCGGATCGTCCACCTATGAGCTCACTAATCGCAGAAATATTGGTACAATGTACTTACGTCACACCTGTTACTTGCTGCGGGTGGCAAAGGTAAACTGGCACTCATGCTACTGTAACACAATGACTTCTAGTGATACATGGGTGGTACGTAGCGTTTCATGGCAACAGCCATGAGTATTTCCTTGTAGCTTTCGTGATCCTATCAGTTTGTTTTGCATAGCCCGATAAGGCTGAGGCAGGGTGCAATCATATGCACTTGTGTAGGGATAAAAGAAATTCCAAAGCCCTGCAGTCGGTCTGTCAGCATCAGTTGAAATGTACTATGGGTTTCGTTGATGTGGACATAAAAGGGTACCATTTCATTGCATGGCAACAACTAAGGTAATGTCGACTTCACTTAAAAAGGGCTAGGAGACTCGATACTTCTATGATTTGCATGAACAGCAGTAGTCGCAATGAAATTGCAACCGCTCGTGAACTTCTGCTAATTGTCTGGAATGCGACAGCTTTTAATGATAGCTGCAAGAGAAGAACTTGCACCTTACTGGTTTTGTTTTCGTTTGCGGTGGAAGAAGTGGTTCTGACTTTTGGTTCATTCTTCGGATTAGCAGCAGTCTACAAGCGCTGTGAATTGGCTGTTTTCACCCAATTATGCATTTAAAATCAACGGATTGTGTCAAAGCGTCATGGTCATTCGCATTAGCCAGAAGAATTAAAACAAATCAGCTTTGCCCACACTATGAGTGCTATCTTGTAAAACGCGTTCCTTGTCTTTAAATTGCACATCCTTATCTACTTCAATCAAAGTTTCGCACAATCCACAGCTATGCGCAATGGAAGTCATGGGAAGTCATTCAAACGTAAAAGAACTCTTAATTGTTATATAAAATGCCATCAGGATTGTGTCAACTTTGACCCAGCCATCCAAACTGTGATAGTGGATGGAGATAGGCAATGGGAACAAATTGGACAATGCCGGCCATAGAATTGGTGAGGGCATGGCGGTCAGCGATGACTCGTCCGCCACTCAAACCCCATATCTGCAGAACACACAACACAGAAGGGCGCGCAATTAGCAGCATTTGATCAGGTGGCTTCCTAATCCAGCACTTCGAAGCTGTGAAAGTCCAAATCGGAAAGTTCCTGTTGTTATACAGTGAATGGGCAACGGTGTTCCGGTTCCCAGCCAGTCGTTAAACAACACAGATCCAAGTATTTTGTTGCGACCATTCCATTTCTTGGCCTGTCTCTACTTTCCCTTGTGCTGATTTGTATTTAGTTACATGCTAGTCACATTCTCCCAAGTTCCATTCCTGTGGTGCTCTGCTCATTGCATATTAGATGCGCACTCGTGCTCCCCGACGTTCGTCAGTGCTCTCCTCCCATTCATCATCATCATCATCAGCAGCAGCAGCAGCAGCATCGCCTCAGCCCTTTCGCGTGATGTCCCAACTGATGTCCATTCCATAAAATTGCCTATGACTGATGGCGTGACATCTGCCGCATTGGCGTTTAGTGCAGTGTATGCAGGCATTCGTGTGTTTGTTAAAGTACAGACTGCGGAGAACAGGTTTGCATCGAACTGCGCCCAACCACTAAACATGTCTAATTTCACGATGACAATATTCGAAAACCACCGCTTTTTCCCTTTGCTTCTGGCTCCCTCGAAAGTCTTTGTGACTATAGTCTTGTTTACTTTGTGCAGGGTGACGTGTAATTACTTGTTCAAACATCTGCATACCCTTTTTCGTGTTCTCAAGCAGCATTAAGGGCAAATGTAAACCCATCATGCAAATCCTTAGTGCACATGGCTGCAGAGTTATTAGAACTTCGGTTTGATTTAGCGTTGGTCTGCTCAACAAGTGAGGAAGCTCGAGCCATGAGGAGACATTGACCATTTGAGGGACATGGCCAACCAGCATAACATAGATGAGTGAACAGAATGGCCAGTTGGAGGGCCGGCCGATGATTTTGTGAACACTACTGTACACAGTAGGCAACTGATTGATTTGACATAGTTCACGCAGTGAATAACTGACTCTTGTTCTACACACCCCTCAAAACCTCTAATGGTGGTCATTAAGCACCCACTTAAACTTTAATAGGTGAAATGCAAACTATTTTTGTGCAGCCACTTGTTGTTAGTAAGCCATTCTTTCATTCTGATGTGTCATGAGATAGCTTTGTAGGCGCTAGTATCCCCCGTGGTCAGTTTATCGTTAAGGCACACCATTCGCCCTTTTGCGGACCAAATTTTACCACACTTTGTTTTGGCCCTTTCAAAGTCGGGCTTGGCATTGTTACAGAAGCCAAAATATAATTGTTGCCGTATCCCTGCGAAAGCAGCAAAGTGGCGTTTCTTATTACATGAAAGTCAGTTCAGTGCTGGAGGCAGGCTGGCCGCGATGGCTGCAGTTTTCTCTTCACGACCACGTAAAGAAAAGGAAGCCAGCCATGTAATGTAACTGCTGGTAATGAAAGTAAAGCTACACATCAAAATGACAGTTTCTGGTTAATAAGGAATTTTTTTAAGGTGAATAGGAAGGAACTGTGGCTTAATTTACTTGGCAAATCAGTGCAAATGGCACTCAAAATATACAGCGCACTTAAATGGAGGATCCCGGATTAATGATAGAGATTTGCTACGAAAAGTACTCAGCTGTTTTTTCTGCTTTAGAAACAGCACACAACCCAATGCATGTTAAGGCCTAATTTATCAGTAGGGACGAGGCTTTAAAAGGGCGAAGCAACTGCTCTGCTCCGCCCCCGATTCTGGTCTTACCGAACTTTGAGGCCAATGTACCACCCCTCGTGATAGACACAGATGCCAGTGACGTGGCCGTGGGAGGCGTACTTTCACAAAGAGACAAAGAAGGCAAAGAACACGTCATCGTCGACGCTTGAGCTAGGCTGAGCAAAAGATGGGCAGAGAAGCGCGGCTGAGCGCGAACTTTTTGCCATCTATGCAATGGTCCGGCATTTCAAACACTATTAAATGGCAAAGAAATTCATAGTGCGAACACACCACCAGGCGCTTACTTGGCTTAAGACAATGAAAGAAATTTATTGTTCGGTAGCGCGCTGGTATGAAGAATTGCAGCATTACGAATTCTCTGCTCAATAACGAACAGGAGCCTCACATGACAACACGGACGCATTATGACGCAGACCACTCCCGGAAAAACAAAACGGGATAGAAGGTACCCCCTTTTGAAGCGAACCAACGAGACACCAATGAAGAAACACGCAGAGTACCGACCCGGACACATGCTTGGTGTACGACGCGTTCCTGTCCTCCCCCTTCAAGCCTACTACGGAAGAGATGAAACCGTCCAGCAAGACGGCTGGACAGAATGGTCTTATGGTACCAAGAAGATGACAGGTCCCCCAAAGCTTGGTCGTCCCATTTCCACTGACTCAAACAGCCCTCCAAGAGCTACATGAACGATTGGGCCATTTGGACATGAGAAAGGTGGCAGAAGCCTCGAACTAACGATACTGGTGGCCATTGCTTCTTTTCGACATGCGCAAATTTTGTCACACCCCTCCGGCCCATGCCTACGGGGTTTCCGGGCGAAAGAATCGGTATAGATATTATGAGTCTCCCACTAACCGAGAGAGGGAATCGATGTGTCTTGGTTATTGTGGACTGCTTCACGAAAGTGGCTGAAGCAGAACCTTTAAAGCCACAAGACGCCGAGACAGTTGCGTCAACTTTCTTAACCGTTGGATTTGCCAGCACGGGTGCCTGAATCAGTCCATGGCGACCAAGGCTCTAATTTCGAAAGTCAGCTTTTAGCAGAACTGTGCCGCACACTTGGAATGGCAAAAGCACCCACACTCCTGGACACCCTCAGGGCAGCGGAGAGTGGAAAGAACGAACCGGACAATCAAGGGCTTACTAAAGCTTTTACCAAGGCAGCTCGACTGGAAGAGTGGGAGTTAAATTTAGGACGCGCTCTCCTCGCCTACAGAGTTACAGCCCATTCATCGACCGAGGTTTCCCGTTTGTAGTGCTCACAGGCCGTAAAATGAAAATCCCTTCCCAAATCTGCCTGCCGAAGAAGGAAATGGCGACTGACAACGCTCCAGGGTATATACTACGTCTCAAAGGAAGCCTATAAAAAAAAGGCGCTTAATTTAGCTCCTCGGCAGCTACAAATGTCCTGTACTCGGCAAATAAAGTTCTACGATAGGCGCAGTCGACCCATCCTCTACCAGGAAGACCACCTTGTTCAAATATACCGACCGATGCTCTCGGCCGAAACACACCGCAACTTCCACCCCCCTTGGCGTAACGATCCTCTCTGCGTGGTCAAGATCCTCTCCCCCACAAACTGTCTCGTTGGAAACACAGAGCTCCGCACCCAACCCCCAACTATACACCACAATAAGATACGCCTACATAAAGGCACTTCCACAGTTGGTTACGGGGGTGAGGTCTGCTTCATGGCTAAAGAAGGACCTCCACCCGACAAATTAGCTGAATGATGCTGAACGGAGACAGTGCTCAAAGAACGAAGGAGCTGTGTAATATGTGTGTTCTTTAAAACGACTTTGTAGGTGAGTGGCGGGCAAGGACTTCAAACACGGCGGTAGGACAGATCGGTGGCACCGAGGATCGTGGCACCGACCCTGCTGACACAGACTAACTCCCTAGCTCTAATCCGTATTTGTTGCTTGCATTAAAGATGCCGAGGAAATCAGAGCCTTTTCATGTTAAAGGCGGTCATTGGGAAGGCAATGGAAATGACTAACGTCTCACAATCGTTCCAAAAATTTATAAATTTAAAATGATGGAGAGTAATGTGAACGTTCGTTTCTTCCTCAGAATGGTAAAAAAAGGCAGCAAAAATGCAAAGAAAAGGAGAGTAGGAATGGGGTGGGATGGAGGCGGAAATTAGGTGAATGAATAGATGTGCCACATTTCTGACGACGGGAAAGCTGACAACTCTCTCACTTCCCCACGCTTGTCAACTCGTGCAGGCTTTCATTCTCCTATCCAAATGACAAACGCAAAACTGCTACAGCGATTGTAAAGCGTCCAAAAACCTTTAGGAAATTAATTTTTTAGGACAATGAAAGACTCTCCAACTGATTACCGCAGATTTTATAACACAATCCCAAGCATTGCTGAGCAGCAATGTTGTCATGCTGATTTCCAGTGGCAGCACTGTCAGTAAAACGAACGCTTGGTAGTGATTAGGTAGGTAGGTCACCAGACGACATGCGATTGGCTCAGCTCAGTGTACAGTGATGTGCTCCACGCATAAACGGGCGAAGACATCAAAGAAAATGATGTTTGGAGGCGTTTCTTTCCAAGGAAGCCTCTATAACAATCACCTTGCATGAAATCAAATCAGAGCTGTTGAAAGGTAGGGGCTGTGGACACACGAAGCGCCTGCAAACTTACTGAACACTGTCGCTCATTTGGAGGCACTGCGTCAACAGTCATCACGCTCACCGACTAATGCCTATCGTCAGGACCCATCAAAATGTCCACTCAAGCTCATCACATTAAGCGAATCATTCATGGAAGCATGCTGCAATTGAAAAATGGTAAAGTAGAAGCACTTAGAAAGGGAGCAGTAGTCGAGCCGATAATGTCAGCAATTAGCGTGTCTCTCCTTCGCCGCAAATTACTTTCGTTGTGGGTGTTAACTGAAGCCGCACTCAAATGGTGCTCCGTGCCGCTGCTGATTAATTCATGAAGGAGGTCGCTGATTAACCGCACAACGAAGTGTTAGCGCCTCTTCCTTGATGGGTCATCACCGCTCGAGAGAACCATGAAGACGGCTGACGATGTGCGAATATTAAAAATTATGCTCTCCACATACACTCTAGCGGCCGATACCACTGGTAGGACCCAGAGGGTCTTCCTGCGATGGCAACCAGGCAAATGACAAGGTGAGGTTACAAACACGGCAGTGAATGGTGTCTGCATATTCCGTTCCAACTCTTTTTCATTTTGCATTTTAACGGCCATCAGAAACCCAATTATTATGCTTTCAGCCACGTTCACCCATTTTCCACTGACTTATATGCTTGCCTATCGACTTAAAGATATGAAATGAGGGATGTCACAATGAAGAGACACTTGGATAAAGGGACGAGAGGCTGCGAGGAGCGCTCAACTCGGTAATATATCTGGACTGAAGGAACGCATCCTTGGTTGGGATAGTGGCAGACGGAAAGCAGAGTTTTCTCTTGCAGGGCGCGCGCACCACTCATCGAGCTAGGACCTACGTCAGTGACATTCTCATCTAACTTCACATCATCTATGATTGAAGAGGCCAGAAGCGAAGCTGTCGCATCATTGTGCCACCACAAGTGGCACAGTGATTGGCGCTGTTACCTCAGTTACGAAGTGCCAATTCTATTAGGACTTGTTGGCCAACGGCGACTGAGGGAATTTCTGCGCCGATTTAATGCACTTCGACTTCATAGGCGCCTCCGTCACACCCAAATCGGGTGGAGCCGCTGGAGAGCTGAAGAAATGGCAGACGAGACGCGCGTCAGCTGGCTAAGCGGAGCCAGCTGTGCAGTGTACTTGGGTCGGCTGCAATCGCATTTAACTGCAAATGCAGTCGGATAGAGGACTTGAAATCACCCTTACAACATTCGTTAGATAATGTGCCATATTTTGCCAAAACTGCGCCTTTACTCACTTCCGTGTCAGTGAAGCAAGTCCTCCTGCCGAAATTGACTGCAGGGTAATCTGGATGCAAAAAGACGAATGCGGAGTTGGCCGCCACCGTAATTATAAAAGATCATCAAAGTGCCTTGCAGTTAAAATTTTTTGCTCAGTATGAATGGATTTTCCTCATGCGATATCTCCATAAAAGCGACTTGGTTTACTTTGAATTTCGTCTCACACCGACTTTCCAACAGACCGTTTTTTCTGCGCTTTCATTATTTTGATTGACTTTCTCTTTCACAGGACGAATCATCACCCTTCAGGTGGGTCTGGTAAAAGTTTGCCGATGTGCAATGGAGTGTGGTGCAAGGAACGTGAAAGCCAGGATGCATTAGGCTTTAAAGGATGAGTGGAGGAGGTTCTGAGGGAAGTTAAAATTTTAAATCGGGATTGAGGACTGGGTTTGGCTGGATACGAAAAGGGATGCTGTCGTTTATCAAAGGAGCTGCTTTGCGATCCCTTCCCCCCCCCCCTCCCCGAACGGACAAAATACCGACTACTGAGCATTAGTTCAGCAGCGTCGACATTCTACTTGGGACTTCGAACGTGAAACTTGGCAAGGTGATGCGTGGAGTGGTACGGTTTTCCCTGCATGCACTCTCATCTGCCTAGCACAATCCCTGAAGTAGCAATGAGCATGAGGCCTCACTGAATATATTATAACAGACAGGGCTTGACTTGCAATGCATCTCTACTAGAATCGGCACCTTGGCAACTCAGTCATCGTCTTTTTAACCGAGAGTTATTCTCAAGCACACCTATCACTGGCTGCTTTAAATCCTCAACCTTACCTCACCTGTATGGTCGAAGAGGCCAACTTCCTCCCAGAAACTCGAAGACACTAATGTGTTTCGCCAAATGAATTGCCTTAAATGCAGGCAACGGTTGTGTCAGGAATGATTTGGTGACATGGAAAACACGTCACGCACGCATGTAGCAGGTAACATGGAAAGAACTCCTTAAATAGCCTGCCAACACTGTCATCATCAGGCGCAACAGATCTGCGAGATTGCTGATCGGCGATTACCACTAGATTGCTGAAGGACAAAGTATGAAAGCATTATTTCAGCACACGAGAGCACCACTTGCATGGCGAAAACTGGCGCATTAAAAAAGAGCACATGCACAGACCTATCTTGACTTTTATTGCCTGCCACCCTTTGCCTTTGCAGTTTTTTGTTTGGCGGTTCTTGTCATTCTTTATCCACACCCCATTTATCGACAGTGAATTAACCCATATAATGTAAACGGGAAGTGAACTCATGCTTGCGTTGCTATCTAGAGTTGCAAAAATAAGTGTAGCGCCCTGAGCATCCCTAGAAGACGGAGAGAAGGCTAGGTGTAGGTCAGAATACGTGTATTCTAGACGGGAAGTAAGGGAGCTGCTGGCATGACCGATAGGCCAGCCCACGCAGCTAGCTTCAAGGTGGCCGCCACTAATATATATATCGGGCCAACAGGCAGTCCAAACAAACAACACGCTACATCCTTAGATGTGTGCTGTCGCTACATCCACATCCTGGACTCCTCGACCTGGTCATCCTTGAGGACCATGTATTTGCTGGTGCACTGGCAATGCAAGCACTTTGATTTCACTTTCAAGAGCGCTTAGTGATATCAGTCTAATCGATCTCTTTCGGCCGCTGCGTTCCAACTCATTTATCCTTACACCCACACTGTGCAACATTGTCTTTTTTTGCCAGATTCAAAATGGCAACGTCACGCAAAGCGTCTTAGTTTTCTATTTCTTCACCCTGAAGCATGACGTTGCTGTGGTGATTGATAGGAATAAATTTTAACTGAAAAATTTCAATGATAACCTTGACCTCATTGATGCCATGAATTAATTCCTGATTATGCCTCAACGAAGGATTGCAATGAATTGGCCATGGGACGGAGAAGGACCTCAGCGTACACAATGCCTGATACCACCCTGTGATTTCGGTATGTTCAAATCGCAAATTCATCCCATAATATTTTTTCACTTCTCTTTTAACAGATTCGGTAAAAGCAATCTCTAAATTTACTAATTTGCACTGTTATAGGCCATTCTTTTATACGTGGGTGCAGTTCCCATCCATCAGTAGGTCAGATTGCACATCTTTGTTACTCTATTAAACTTAGGCAAATTATCTGCACGACAAAACGCCTTAATTTAGTCAAACTAGGGGCTAAGAGGTGCAATAATGTGATGCAACTGTTGCAAATACGGGTGAAAAAGCTTAGCTATTACTTTGCCTTGCCTTAACTGTTCACGACTTTACAGCCTCTTCCCCAAGTTCCATTTGAAGCCTCAATTGGTGCCACCTATAGATGCGGACCCTTTATGCCACGCATCCGCGTCTACTGCTCAAGTTCATATTGCAGGGCGACGCTATTGCAGAGAAGCTTTACAGTGCATGAAAAGTAGGAGAATCGCATGGCTGAATGTATCTTTGTCAGTGTCAATTGGGAGAGTTGTTACACGAAGGAGGTGCCAAATTTGAACCCATGAGGTGTGGTTTAATGCGTGCAGCATTCGAATGCTTGTCGGAAAAGGCAAGCTCATAAGTATTTGTGGCATATTTTGATAATTCTCTAACGTTAGTGGCGTAGCATTGTATAGGGTGAATGCGCTTCGTTCTTGACAGTATTAGAGCAGCTAAAGGAAAAAATGTCGGATGTGGAAAGGGTCAGGCACGTGCCACAGCTGAGTAAGCCCTCATTTAAATTGACGTCGTTGTAATGAGCACTTAGTCCTTCTAGTCTAATACGGGGTCTGGGTATTTGCACGGCTCCTTCTTCTCTATTCCTTGCTAATTTATAAGAAGATCACAATTGCATGACTGACTATTAGTGGCAGAAATTGCCATTTGATCCTAAGTATGAGAGCAAGGCAGGGTGTGGTTTCTCCCCCTCGGGGCTAAAAGTCTAATAAACTTGTTTTTAATAGGCGCTATAATATATAGTGAAGAAAAGAGGTGGAAATCATACCACTACTTTTGAAGGGTAGCACCTTTTAGGCGCATGTTCTAGTTTAACACAATGCTTGGAACTTCGCCCTAGTTGTTGGCAGAATTGCCACAAGTGCGCGCTCGACTTCGGCAATGTGACACACATGCTCGTTTGGCCACACAACAAACAATGAGGGCATTCTAGTGGATTTAGATGGGCGCAGAGCTTGGTAATCTAGGGTGAGTGATCAAGGATGATTATTAACTGGAGCGTTTGTTTGACACAAATGTGATCTTATCGATCCTTTGCAACTAAGTCATCTTGATTTTCATAGCATAGCTAGAAAAAGTAAAAACATGAGGTTAATGGCACTGTCTTGGAGTTGGACATGACCAGATGCATTACATGCAATATGTGGCGTGGGAATTGGAATATAGTCCCGTGCTTTCAGCTACATAATTCTTCATCCCTATTTAAAGTACCTGCAAACTGTAACTGGGCCGCTTTGGCATCATTCGGTGCATTAAATCTCACAAGCTCTGCTTTATCCATTGCCATTGCGCCTGCTGTATTAGTGTCATTAGTGGCACGTAGCTGCCCGGTTGGGATTTCAGAGCTGATTCTAAAACAAAGCCCATGGGTTAATCAAGGCAACTTATTTCATGACGGCATTGCGTAATCATAAAATATCTACCGACATCGTGACAACCACCTTTCTGCCTCAACTGAGGAATAGAAGTAGATTACGTTAAAAGCGTATGCATGCTTTGAGCACACTCCAGCGTTCTTGCAGATGTAGCAAGCGATTGACTGAGAAGGAGCTACGTGTGTACAAGCATTTATCCCCATGCCCGCAATGTTAGGCCAAACACTGCCAAATGTAGCAAATGATCAGTGTAGGTGAAGCCTGTGGGAAAGTTAGTCAAACCGCGAATGAATTACCTAACAAAGTGCGCGTCTTATGTGCTGTCCTTAACTAACTATAAGTTTGGTCCTGTGCTAACATCCCCTGAATGTTAATAATAACATTGACATTACGCACAAGAAGCGTCAAAGTGAACAAGCAGCTGGATCGTAAAGCACTGGAGGAAAGATTGGAAACATTTAAGGCTAACTAAGATGAACATGCCTCCGTTCAACGAACAGCTGGCAGCCTTGTCGTTGTCTGCTGCCTGAATTCGTTGATTAAACTCGTTACGGCAAAGCGATAAGTGCCTTCCTTGCAGACATGGCTTGCGAAAAATATGTAATCTGACCCTCAATCGTGCTGACCTTAGGACTTATTCCATGGGCAGAAGTAGTGAGTTGTGATGCACTGTGTTTGCATGCAAATCCCAATGCCTTTTCAAATGTAACACCTCTCGACTACCAGTGCATTTGCGTTGTCCGACTTTTGAAGGACAAGACCCAAGGTATTAGAATTGTCAACCATGCTACGCTCACAGTCGCGCTTTCTTACCAATATGTTGTGTCTTTAACAAAAATTGCTGGACGCAGCTACTCCACTAGCATCATCGCTAGCAGTAGGCACGAACCCACCGGTTGTGGTGGTTCTCACAGCAGCACTAATGGACGCAAGCCATGCACCATGTTGTGCCCTTATTCTCCAAATTAATCCACAACAAGCAGCCTTGGTCTGTGCTATCGTGCAGCAAATAACACGTGATTGGAACCACAGAACAATCGAAACACTGCAGCGACAAGCAAAGCAAATATTTACAGGTGACGGCCGTACTCATTTCAAATCATAGGCTTTAGTTTGCTCATGTGCCAAGCTGTACTGTGTGGGGCAATACAAAATGCCGATGATCGAATTTAATTGACTTGCCAAAGGCCTGCTCACATTCAGGTTCGAGTGCTGCATGGCTGCGGCTACGGCGCACCAGTTGCATGATAGTCAGAATTGCATGATGACATCAGAAAAGAGCACTCGGGAACGACGCCTTGCCTTCTGATACATGCGGCTCGTACAGAGGGGCCCACCATTCCTCATAATGAGGCTGCAACCTTCTTTGACAGCATGTGTGCTGCTCATTATGCACCAAACCCAATATACTAAGCCAGTGAGCCGGATAAAATAAATCACCTATCCGCCCATTACCCTGTTTAAAAGAGGATGAGGACGTTCGCAATTTGAACAGAAGCGACCTCAGCAATAACCAATTCGACCACGCAAATAAAGGGCCAGATAAGTAGCAAGGTGTTTATTAAGTGGTTGAATTTAATCTCACACAATGGCCAAATTGATGCATAGGAGTCAAAATCTACCTATAACAATAGAAGGCTTGTGTTATCAGGAACCAAAAGTTTAATGTCACGCGACGTGTGCCTCAATGCTAAAGATCCTCTAGGCAGAACAGTACATCAGGTGAAGCATACATAGAGTCAAATGTAAGATGTGTGTGGGGCATAATTCTAAGTGTAAGCTGTGCCGCAAGGGCCAAGATGAAAGAAGCTATGAAAGTAGGTTTACTTGTAGATTGGTCAGACTAAGAATGAATGAGTTTTCATCGACGAATGGATGCACATGCACACACGCACAAACACACCACACCAGATGACGCCTGTGAAACCAATGAGAAGTGACATTCGAATGGCAATAGACCATGAGCCCATTTTGACATTGAACGTCATGTAGAGGGGCAGCGCCTTCTTCGCCATCGGTATGTTAGATCACAAGCTCATGTTAGGTGCAGAAGTAGGTATTCTGGGGACGAGTGAAGTGAGAGCACAATAGAAAGAAACAAAAAAACGGACAGCCACACCATTATTAGAAGGCGTGCACTGCTGAACCCATTGCATTTATTGTAATTTTGTGTGGAGGGGTTGACGTACGCTGCCATTAAATGAGAACATGGACGGAGGTATGGCGTGCCGCAGGAGGTAAAGATAGAAATGGTCCTTGCATAGGTATGATGAGTTGTTTGAAGGCAGAATAGGGGGTGGTTGGCGTGACGGTGTAAGAGGTGAGGAAGAAATTTTGGAATTTCTATTAAAAAATCTAAAATTGCCATACAGGCATGGTTTCGTTACGCTAACAAAAATTCAGTGATGAGGCCAGCCATTCTGCCACCATACCGGTGGCTGAGGATCGTTTCACCTCGTCCTTCATCTGTAGAAAAACGAGGGCAGGGCAGAGTGAGGTCGAATGGGTGGAAGAGGGATCATTCACTTACACGAACAGGCTTTCCTTGATTGAGGTCACAGTACATGGAATGCTCATTGTCTCCTTCATTCCACGATCTACACCTCTTAACCCCTATTTTGCATTCATTGACCACTCCTAGGCACCAATTTAATTGTTACACATCATCATTTCTAGACGCCTTCACCAATTCCAGCCTTTTTCGGTCCAGAGTTACCATTTTTCTGATTCACATTCTCTCCCACGTACGCCACTTATAAGAATAAAAGTGCGCGCAAGCCAAATAAGTGGGTTTAATGTGGCTAACGGAGGAAGTTTATCCCTTAAGGTGCCTTTGAATTGTTAATGACTACATTTTGCATTCCAAAGCAATGCTTGTGTGCCCTCCCTGCATAATCATAAAGGTACTTGGACTATAATGCTGCTCTGATATTTCCAACACCACTGTGATAAATGCAACTACCGCTGCTTCTGAATTCAAAGAGACTGAGTCTGCTAATGGCACACGCCATCATGTGCAACAATGCAATTATCTAATGAAGGCCGCATGACCATTCCTCGAGATCGCAGACTAGGTAGTCAATAAAAGGGTCAAAGGGTACTTTGAATTTGTCCGACACGTAGGTACCCGTAAGTCAATCACCGCAAATGAACACACATGGCCTGAAAATGCCGGATTAACATTTACTTAGGACCGATGAGTTTTCAAAGAAGTCCGAAGGTCTGGGAGTAACATCTTTTAGAGCTCAATTGCTACCCAGGACGATGAAATGAAGGCGCGTTCGAAGCGAGAGAAGAAGAGGCAACGAGTCCTTCACGAACATTCTTCCTGTAATTGTATGCTCTATTATGTTCTGGTGACCCTTAACACGCTGTCTGTCGCAATCCTTTTGTTTAGATTCTGATAATAACAATGCCTTTCAAATAAAGACGCACAATATATGGAACAGCGATTGGTTTAGCATTCCTTATGTTTCGGTAGCAAAAGACCCATTGAAATTCGACACGGAGGTCTTTCTCAATGCGCTTTTATAGCGAAGAATAATTCATATGCCTTTGACTTCAGATCGCAAAGCCGCTTTGAAGCACACGCTTATTTGCATCCATCTCCAACCTAGCTCATCCAGTCAGACCGAAGCACAATGAAGGCCGTTGACTGGCATGAAAGCGAGGTTCGCTTTGCGCTACACATCCTATCTGCTACAAGCACCCTATTCTCTTATTGTTATTATAAATTGTCAGTTGATATTGTGGTAGGCTCAAAAAAACTTCCATTATTTTATTTTTGTCCTATCAATTGTAAGCGATGCAAAGCCTAAAGCCTTGCGAATGAGATCGAGATGCGGTGGTGAGGCAAACGCTGCTGCTAGTGCATGCCCGATTTTGCTTCAGCTATAGCACCAGTATTACTTTGGTTCAATTTTGCGAGTTTTCGCGCAGAGTGGTACCTGGCAGACTGATGGCGCATCACTACCGAGGTCTAATAAATGCTACGGATTGTGGCTTAATATTGGCGCAGCACCTCGTCCAAATCAGACAAAAAAAGAAGATGCAAATGAGGGGCACCATAGCTTAAGAATTAATGTGTTCCTCGTGCTCTTGTTTGATAAGGAGCATGCCTAGTAGCAGCGCTTAGCAATATTCGAGTAGTCTGAGCGACAGCTGCAAGGTAATGGAGAATCCACAGCACAGGTCTGAAAGCCGAATCTGATAATTGTGAATGAAGGGGCGTACGCACTGACCACCCAGATTCCATACAAGCATTCAGAGGAGCAGCCTTACGCTAGACCACGGTTGAAGGCAAGCAAGCTCTGGGGCGTGGGTAATGTCAAGAGGGTACGAATCAAACCGTCGTTGTGCGCAGGATCGTCGTGTAAAATATGTAGCATTCAAAGCGGTTATGATGCACTAATCCGACCATTGGCCTGCTAATGCTGATGCTGCTTGCATCCGTAGACGAATTGTTTGCGCGTCTGTGATCAAAAAGAACCCACAGCACCGAAGTCCAATCTTCTATTTAGGGCATAGAAAACGGTCCAACAAGGGTTTGGCTTCACTAAATAAAAAAAGGTCTTTGGTTTGTACGAAAATATGCTTTTGAATGACCTTTGTTTTCGTTGCACAAAGCCTTGGCATCTCCATCGATTATACATTCGCATCAAAACGCAGGCTTAGGGCTATAGATCGAAAAGACCTAAACTGTTGAATGACTTCACGATCGCAGGAACATGCAGGTGTTCATAAATATGGGTTTGCGAGTTGTTGGGAAAGCGGTCTCAATCATCTAGCGCACAGCAAACGCACCGTCTATGCAATTACCAATGCATTTAGACGGCTAAGATCTTGTGGGTAATATAATTACAGGTGGGAAATATGGCATCCATTTGACCTGTGTGACGAATTAAAGCAAAGGAATTCAGAACTTCTAAAGGAATCGGTAAATGACTCTTTAGATGGATAGGGTGAGAATGGCGTCTTTGGATTGCTCCAAATGGAAAATGTGGCCCCGTCAATAAATAGACGGGAAAGCATGCGGTAGAAATCAGCAAAACTATGTCATCCGGAATGTGGAAAACAAAAACTATTGCCTTGAGCTCTGCATCGTTCGAGGCATCCCCTCTTCAAGCAATAATACGCAGGATCAAAGGCTTGTCATAGCACTCAAAATCACCTCTCAAATAAATGCATTTAATGAAATCAATTGATCAGCGATGAAGGCGTCATTTGGATGTGTGCGATTTGGCACTGCCCCTAGAGGAGAAGTCGCATTTGCTGACGACCCACAACAGAATAAATTGAGCTGTGAGATCCCATCGGAACAAAGCATGAAATAGTGTTGGGTATTGGTTGACCTCCCAACGAAGTGAGCGGCAATCGCATAAGCATTTACAACATCATAGACGAAACATGGCTATGCATTTGAGCAAACGACTGCGATTCGCTTAGCACTTAAAATGGTTCATGGCAGTTGGATAAATGGATAACTAGCTACGCTTCACCCTGTTGAGTGTTGACATTTATCAATGATTGGATGCATAACCCTTAATCTCGGGTGCATGCATCACGGTTCCTGCATTGAAATTAAGACACTTTCCTCGGGCTGCAGAGCAAACAGATAGCACTTCGATTTTCGCGGCTAATTGACAATTTAATGGCATGAAAATTACAAAACTTCTACCCACGCGCTCTCGCAGTTCTTGAAATGGAGTTGAATCAAAGGCAATTGCGATGGTCAAGGACTACTGTGTGATGTTACCACAAGTAACGCTTATCACGTACATTTAAACGTTGCTGTTCTGGAATAAAGACTCAAATACCCAAACCACGAGCAGCGGTATGACGAAGAGGAAAATTTCATCGCCATTGGCATCAAGCGTAAGTAAGCACTGTTGCGGAAGGGTTTTTAAACATCCTGGGTTTGATTTCACAGGATCTTGTCTTTGGTAGTCTAATCAAAGAGTCACGCCAGATTCTCCTCATGGAATGGGGAATGTATGCTCCGTCATAGCCCTAGCTTGCACTAATTATGTCCGATATTGCTGTTTTCGGTTTCACTGGCTTCTGTCTATGAAGCAGACTTAGGTTTCAAAAGGAGGACGTAAGCAGTGAGATTTGCATGGGTTGACTGATTCTGAGAAGTGAAGTCAATAAATCAGTTAGAATGCAGAGCATTTAATCATATTTAATCAAATCTATACAATATTTTAACTTGCTAAATGTGCTTATGCTGATGCACAATAAGAGGATTTCATAGTACGTTTTAAAGGCAAATATTATAGCGAAAAATGAGAAATGCGAATACCTATGAACTACCCATAGTGAGACGCAAAGATTATAGTTTGAGTTAAAACAGTGCAGGTGCGAATCAATTTTTTGGTATGTCCTTGGGTTTTCCTTCAGCTAGTGGAAATGGCTAAGGAAGGAAGGCTAAGGATTGCTTCTCAATTGCATGAAATGCGTCCCTTCATGAGGTGCACAGGAAGTATTCTAAAGGCAAACTGACGAAAATAGAGGTAGGAATTGGGATTTTGGCACACCAACAAATTAAGCGCCCAAAGCCTAATTATTTGGTTTCCTTTTATCCCGCGTGTCCGGCTGGTATCGTTGGAGCATTGGAACAAGTGAATCCGCATTACATTGGTATCTTAGTCGTTCAAGGGCCGCATTGCCATCCAGTCAAAAGCGTGCGATTCTAAATGATTTTCAGCGCCTCAAAATATATTCTAGGCGTCAAAGCCGCCGCGTGGAAATAACGGTTTTCATTTAGACTTAGTACTATGAAAGAAAATCGGCCACGCCCATCAAAATGACAACAGCAAAGGGCGCGAGCAAAACAATTTATTAATCAAGGCGCTTCTTATTCTAGCACGACAAGGTCACGCAAAACCTCAATTTTACAGCTACTAATCTGATCAAATTCCCACTTCAAAATGGGCATTGACACCAAACATTTTTAAAAAGCACTTAATTTCGCAACCCATTTATTTTTAATAGAAAAACCCAAGTTTGATGATTCCTGCTGCGTTCTTATTAATTCTTACCGCGTCTTGCATCCAAAATTTGGGAGATGAGGTGCTACCAAATGTACAGCGCCATCTCACCATCTACGCTCTCCTCTCTGATCCTGCCTGTTCGCCCTAGACGATTCTGTACAACTTCTCTCACAGTGTAACTGCAGCCGTGAGCTTCGTAAACTCGATTATGCCAGTCAACAACGCAGTATTCTCCCTTTCCGTTTCAAAGCATGCTTGGGTGCCTAGCCGTTTAATGCAGGAGGCTTCAAGAGCAGGCATAATGCACAAAATTCTGCAGGACTTACAGGGCAGTTGTGATGAAATTTGAGGTCTTCTTGTCGATCGTTAATGCAGATGCCTTTGAAACCGTAAATGCATATAATCCATATTAATGCACTGAAGTGCACATCGATGTATTATTTAAAAGGGCCAAACCTGTTGATGGAACATTGACTGAGCCCAAATTAGCATACTCGACGCAGGGATGCATCGGACTAACACCCACTGCCCAGCTCCAGGATAAAATTATACATCTCTGAAATAATAAAAGCAATAATTGCAGCAATAAAAAAATTGAGGTATTGGTGTTATTCATAGCCTAACATTTTGCTATTGCGCGAATGTGAAAGTTTTGGAAATCTTTTTAGCATCTGATAAGAAAATACTGTTTCTGAGATGGGTAAACTAGGAGGGGAGATTAAGGCGGAATCACCTTCTCATCTTTATTCCCTTTAAACCTACCTATTAGGGGTGAGAATTTCGTGTATGATATAGTTACGATGCCCGTGTTGAAACTGCAATTACCATTGCCGGACATTTGACCTTTTATTAATAAGGCGATATAGGGCTTCACTCACATGCCTCGGTAGGCGGATCACAGACCTAAATATGTCCAACCTTTAAAGAGCATTGATTTGCTTATCGACGGCTGGAATACGAAGGCAATTTCTCAGTGCATCTCTAAAGCCATTCGACTGCCAAGCAAAGTGATATTCACGCACATTAAAGTTAAAGTGGTTATGCTATCTTTGATGCTGTTGCTGTTGTTTACTAATGCGTTGCATGTAGCATTTAAAGCAATGAAAGTTCGGTTCCGAATTTCGGCCTTTGTGATCATAAAATTACCACTTAATGCAAGTAGTCCTGTAAACAGCCCTTCACAACACCCCTTCCCGTTATGCAAAACATGTATCAGCGGTGTTATTGAAATGGGAATCGGCCTATCAGCAAGCAACTTTAGAAGTGCTTCATGACGGCCCACGACACCACTCATCCGGGTGCAATGCAGTAGTGGGGGTTGGGATTACGTGCCTGCTTCACTTAGTGGAACAAAATTTGGTGCCGACATTTAAGGTGACAAAATCTCACCCCACTTACCCACCATGTATTCCACTTGTGATGTGAGAAGGGAAGCAGTGTAAAGCACAGCTGACTGTTCTTTCATTGTTATTCATGGAAACAATCTTGTAATCATCGTGATACTCATAAGAAATCCTAGAACATGCATTTCAACTTTTTTTATTTTTACTACGCTTGATTAGATCCTTTAGCTAAGTGTTTTGCAATGCTGCCATCTTGATGGAACAGTCGATTAATGCAACTCTGCCGTTAAAAGGGAATGAAGTTATATGGCATGATGTTTTCATAAATTGTAATGTGAGACCTTTCATGAAATTTTTGTTGAAAGTTTCGAAAACCGCGTTGAAGTCCCCTGCTGCTAGGACCTCTATTAGATGGTGACCGTAATCTGGTGAACGCGTGGAATAGCCTCGGATACCCAAAAGTAACGCAATGGGTTCAACTCTGCCAGATACCTCATTATTGTCGAATATTAAGCTTTTCCTCTGTCTTTGTCAACCAACCTGCTGATAGTACTCACCATTCACTTAACCCACCTATTGCTGCGGTCTCTGTAGTAGTTCAACCTACGATCGTTTTGCAAAGCATTGTTGTCTATCTTCCAAACAAAGGCTGGAAACGCATTGCTTTGATCCACGACATGCACACTAGCAACCTTGATATTCCCGGCACCCGGGTTCAATACCACTAGTTCTTCACCTATCTCGATATAGACAAAAGGGGCCATTTTGGTGACTAGCGTGGGCGTTAGATCGTCAGCCAACTTATCAACCTTCTTGAAATTATTGGACGATCGCAAAGACGTTTTGATAAAAATTTGATACTTGAGAGAACATCAATGGCAGTAGAACTTGTTATTAGCATTCAGAACCTAACCAAAGTTAAACAAGGAAGAATGGCACCTGTTGAGGTGGATCCCAAGGACATGCTTGCCTACGATGCTTTGCGAGAATGGGATGGCATCTGTCGATAAGCCAACCCACTTTGGCCGCTGGTCGTTCGCTCATCGTATATGATAAGGACTCATTAACGTACAAGGAGGTAAATCACGCCACCTTATGTGCGGTTAAATCTAGTTTGTAAAGCTGCAACTAGTCACACAATTACTTGGCAAAGTAATCCTACCAAAGGCGACTATTCTAACCGTCATACTGTGCACTTTGCTATCCACCAAATTCATGTTATGGATGCACTGAGAATGGGTAGCTGGTAAGGTCGTATTTTATTTTACCGTCCTTCTGTTAGCGAAACTGCAAGCGCACATCTTTACAAGTGTTACCCATTCCTCACCGGATAAGCAATAACACTAAGCGACTATAAAAACAAAATGCATGGCCTGCAGGTCCATGTGCGAAGAAAGGTTTCGTCCTCATTTCATTTCTACACATAAGACCCAGAAGTTACTGTCCCTTTGTTAGTAGTGACATATTCCAGCGTCGTGATAAACTCAATTTGCGTTCCTAATGGGGAGACATTCACAAATTTCAGGCAGTTGACGCCACAGATTCAGTTGCTTGCATGCACTAGCCTTAAGCGTAAGTACGCTACTTCTTCTGCAGTAATTGTTGCATTTCTCCTTTTCAAAGTGAATAAATCTATAAATCCATCCCTTTCGACCGCTACGTACCAACTCATTTATCCTTACACCCACACTGCCCAGCATTACCTTTGGTTACCAGATTCTAGATGACAACGTCGCGCAAAGCATCATTGATTTCCATCTCTTTTCCAAAAAGCCCAGCGTCACTGTGGTGACTAACAAAGATTTCCAATAGAGAAACCCCAAAGATGTCTTTGATCTCATTGATGCCATTCATTATCCTCTGATTATGCCTCAACGATAGAGTGCAATGAATTGGCCAGGGGAAGGGGAAGGACCTCAGCGTGGCTAATCGCACCCTGTGATTTCGGTACGCATCAATTACAATTAGGCAATTATCAGCAAGATGAAGCGGCTCAATTCAATCTAACTCATTTTCCTCTAAAGCGATTTTGCATTTACTGATAATTATGGGAATCAGGAGCTGAAAGGTGCAATGATGTGAGAATAATGCTAAGAATACAAAAGAAAACGGCTTTGCTATTACGTTGCCGTGTCTTAACTGTTCATGACTTGGTAGCCTCTTCCAGTTCCACAGCTGAAGCTTCATTTAATGCCACCTTTGGATGCGGACCCGTTATGCCACACATCCGTGCCTACTGCTAAAAGCTACATCGCAGGACGACGTTATAGCAGAGGAGCTCCGCGGTGCATGAAAAATGGGAGAATTGCATGGCTGAATGTATGTCTGTCTGTGTCAATTGGGAAAGTTATTGTACAAAGAAGGGGCCGAATTTGAACCCACAAGGTGTGGCATACTGTGTGCAGCATTCGAATTCTTGCCGAAAAGAGCAAGATCATTAAATTCTTGTAGCACACTTTAATAATTCCATTACATTAGGAAAAACGTGGGATCTGGAAGGGGTCAGACACATGCCACGGCTGGGTAAGCACCCATTTAAATTGACGTTGTCCCAAACAGAATTTAGTTCCTATCGTCTGATACGGACTTTGGGCAATTACACGTACTAGCTTATAAGAAAAACCACAAGTTTATGACTGACTATTAGTGGCAGAAACTGACACGTGATCCTAAGCACGAGAGCAAGGCAGAGTGCGATTTCTCCCTTTCAGGGCTAAATGTTTATCAAATTTGTTTTCAATAGGCGCCATAAAATACAGCAAAATGAGGTGGAAATCGCACCACAACTGTTGGAGGATAGCACGTTTAAAGCGCACGTTCCAGTTTGACACGATGCTCGGAGCTTCGCCTTAATTGTTGGCAGAATTACATCAAGTGCGTGTTCGAATTCGGCTACACAACAAACAATGAGGACATTCTCGTAGATTTGATGGGTGCAGGGCTTAGTAATCCAAGGCGCGAGACAAAGGGTGATCATTAACGCATCCGCATATTTGACACGAATGCGCTCTTATCCATTCTTTGCTGCCAAGTCATCTTGATTTTCATAGCGCGGCTGGAAGAAGTAACAACATGAGGTAAATGGCATTGCCACTGACGCTTGACATGTCCGGATGCATGATATGCGATATATGGCATGGGAAGGGGAATATAGCTCCTGCTCTCTGCCGCATAATTCTTCATTTCTAACCAAAGTACCCGTGATCTGTAAATAGGCCATTCTGACACAATTCGGTGCATTAGATCTTACAAGCTCTGCTTTATGCACTACCATTACGCCTGCTGTGTTTATGTCATTAGTGGCACATATCTCACCGTGTTGGAATTTCAGAACTAATGCTAAAATAATCACATTTAGTCAGTAAAGGCAACTTGTTTCATAACACATTGGCATTATGAAATCATTATATCTTCTACAGACATCGTGATAACCACCCCTCTGCCTCAATTTAGGAATAGGTTGACGGGAAGGGTAAGAAAGCTTAGCAGGAATCCTATTTTACTTGCATTTTTTGTGATTCATTACACAAATAAAGGGTGCTTTCTTAAGGTTAACAGCCCGTACCCTTCGCTTCGTCAATCATTAGATGCAGCACAATGATTTGTTTCATTTTATAATTTAGGTTAGACTACATGACGGCAGTGACGCATAAAAAACCGACGAGTGAATAATTGATGTCAATCGGCTTGCCTCCAACACTGCATGTAACCGTGTGAAGAAGAACTACAAATGTTGCATAATTCAATCGCCTTGAGCCGGTTTAACCACCGCAGTCGGTGTCTATCCTGGAAAGGATGGCGATTGCGTCTAACGCCTGTACTCTTGCCATCGACAGGCACCGATTTAATACCCTGGTACTGCATTCACTGAAGATGCATTCCCAATAATTCCCATCAATTCTCTTGATTAACTTGCAATTTAGGGTCTGAAAGTCTGCATAAAGGAGTCGCAAGTATCGTGTATTCTGCCGCGCTCACGGCTAATTGAGTACCTTGCAGGACTGCGGGAATTGAGGCACAAAAATATCAACACCTTCATGGAATGCAGTGTGTCTTTAGACTCCTTCAATCTCGTTTTCGAGTACTGCGATCAAGGTTGCCTTCAGGTGAACACGCGCAACTGTATAATCATTTGTGAGGCGAATGTATACATAGCACTGCTTTCTTATGTAACTCGACATAGACCTCCATGTCGCCTAATATATCTGTGGTAGCCTGGCGATTTTTCGCTGACTGTATTAGGATATACAGGTAAACCAGTGTCAGCTGCATTAGTGGCAGACCTGACCTAATAGCGATAAGTAAGTAGTACACAGAACGACTCACTGTAAGTGGCGTAATTTGTTTCTTTTTTTCACAAAAGACGCGCATGTTAATTGCAAGTCTTCATTGCGACAGAGTAGCGGCTAAACCACTAGCAATACGCGCTTTAATAATTATAAAAGTTGAGTCTGATGAGAGGAACTCTCAAATCTAAGGATCTTCATCAAATCGATGAGGATTCTAGCCAGCGCCTTTACTCTAAATACGCATCTTTAATCATGTTACATTTCAAATGAATGGCACATGAACACAGAGCTGCGCATTGTGGTTTAGGAACGACAGTGGGCATATTTCTCAATCACCGAAACAGTGACATTTTATTAGCAAGGAGGCATGCTACATACTGTGCCGAATCATTGATCTAAGCACAGCATTCCGCGATCATCATCGAGGACGCATAACACAACAATTTTGCATTCGCTTAAATATCACAGTTAAGATATTAGCGTTATTTCGTTCAGGTCAATTTGCTGAAAGCGTTATGCTCCCTTTAACTGACGGAGCAGAGAAATGATATCAGCTTGCTCACAAACTGGGTCATTTACGGCTGCACAGAGGACATTTTTTCTAGCACCATTTGCAAATCTATCATGCTTATATAGTTCCAGACAGTGGTTAACAGGAGTAGGTTGAACTATTTCCAAGTGCAATGGAGGCGGGTTAATAATTTGTATATTCTTTTTGATTTATGGGTTCGTTTCAATCACTTTACGGGATAAACAAACCCTGTATTTGCCTGCAGTGATTCATTTGGATTGACTTTATCCATCTATCTATTGTGCAGCGGAGAAGCTCATGGGTGAGTGGCACCATCTATGCCGTCAATCGTTACCTGTTATGAAGGTAACACAGTCGAGCCGGAAGCGGACGTAATCACGGCATATAAGAAACAGTGGGCAGTGAGGCTTGATAAGGAAGTGGGAACCTCCAGAATGACAGGCCAGTTTTTAGGTATTGTTTTCCTGCAAAATGAGAAGCGACTATATTGACTATTTAAGCTGTTTCTTTCTAAGTTGGTGGCCTTGGTTCCTTGGTTTTTGAAACTCCGTTAATCCCCTGAAGTGGAACCAGGAGGAACAGGGTGGTACGACCCATGGCCGAAAAAGGCTTCTGTGGTAAGTTGCGCCAGCACGGTGCTAGATTAAATGCTTAACCGTCCGCCTTATTTAGGTTTCAAATGGCTGATTTTGCTCATTTACAGAACTGTTTTGCCTTCGCTGCATTCGGAGCAGAGCTTGGGACTCATCGATGAACCACTATATGGCTCGATGCTTCTGCACCCTATCATATAACGTAGCGAGTTTTATTAGCGCGGTCACACAATTTGACGTCCTTCTGCATGTTTGCAATACATCAGTGGGTTCTTCGCAACCGGCCAGCAACATGAGGCTTAATTTTGCTTCTTTTCACTTCTCGCGCTTTAGGCCAGCGTTTCTCCTTTTACTACTGCTGATAGTAGGCACGCGTGGTGATGGGTACATTCCGCGTTAGCAGGCCCTATGGTGCCCGAGTTCACGGTAAGGTGGAGAAGAGGCTGCTAAAAGAGGCGAGTGAGAGTGTGCAATGCGTGGCCGTCATCGCCATTTATGAGGTGAGGAATGAACAAATAAATGTCTTTTAGGGTGAGAGCAGAAGTTTAAAGGATTTTGCCATTCTGGCAAGGGTGGATTTGACTGGATTTAATCATTTTATTAAGAAAAAATGTGGCTTTACATAGTGCTTGGTTGTCAGTCCTTTTCCTACTATTGAGTCTCTTTTTATTAGCTTGCACTTAGTGATGAACTTTTTTTCCGAATGCGTACACAATGCCTTTGGTGACTGACTTAGTAGTAGCAGTGGTAGTTGTAGCAATAAATCGGCACCAAACAACCTCCTGGGCATAATATTACTTTGGCTTACCTTGATTTAAGGCCTGGCGTCCCGGATCTCTGCCTGCGGCCTCCATCACCGTGCAGTTTTCACTTTTATGTGAGTTCACTCCCGGTTCAAATATCAGCTTGTGCTTATTGTGGTGTTGGTGATGAAATGGGCATCGAGATTTGCGCTTGTCATTAAAAGTTATTTTCTGCGGTTAGTCACTATTTGTGAGAGAAGAAAGAGATTGCACTCGTCTGTTTTCCAGACATATGCGACCTATAATGAAACAATCAACGCGTTTGGTGAAGTGAACTTCATCTGTAACGCATGGAGCGGACGAAGTGGTTGCTAATGGACAGGGTCTTACGAGACCATCCACACCAGCACCAAGGATCGTGATGTCGGGCAGAGCTGAAGTGACTAAGCCAATAAAGTGCACAATTTTGATGATGATGAATGAAGCGATGGGAAGCAATCGCTCATTGCAACGCGGCTAGCACCATAGATGTCGTCAATCGTTCTACTATGTTAGATTTTGCGGCAATTTCTCTAAATTTGTGGCTTTTTAATGACTACAGGGAGATTTCTTCCAGTTGCACCCAAAAGGCAGTTTAAGAAAATTAAGGTGTGTGCTGATAAATATGTTGAATTCACTGGATTTCGTTCGCTGATTCAGTGCAACCACGCCAAGACGACACTAGTTTGTATGCGTTGTCCTGTAATAAATAGAAGAGACCATTTCCAAACACCTTAATTAATGTACTTGATTCAAGTTGCGCTTTCCGCCATGCGCATGTTTGTGGTCAAGCAACAGTCCTATTTAAGCACAAGCAATGGTTGACATCAACGGTTACGTTAAGTGGTGCCAGAAGGACACAAAAGGTAGGAACAAGCATGCATGGGTACCTCCATTCCTCTGTATTTCAGTCAACCTCACACCTACCCAGTTTCCAATTTACACCGATGTACATGTCACAAATTTATGAAATCGACAGTCTCGTGAGGATAAGCTGATGCACAACTCAGAAATGTGCGAATAGGTAGCTATTGCATTGCACGAAGTCTGGCCGTTATGTGGTCTCTCTTGACCGCTATTTCCTTCAGCCGCACTGACTGCCATGCCATGTGGTAAAATACAACCAGCTTCCCTTGCACGAGGTTCTCTGAGTTTTCCTTCAGGCTGGCCTGTATCTATTCTTGAGCCGCCAAAACATCTTCTAGTTGCATCGGTAAGCACAACAAAGACCTTGAATTCAAAGACTCTATTCATTATAAAATTTTGAACTGCTCTTATCTTCCGCACTTCACCGAATACGTAATTTGTAAGGTTACTCATATTTTTGCCGTTTAAGAACCTTTGAATATGGTCTTGGCATTGGCGTCTACATCTGCATCGATGGCGTCAGTGATTGCCGCTGACGTGAATTTGAGCATGAGAACATTGAGCATTCACCTACGTTAAGTGGATCGAAACACGGATGGGAAGAAACTACACCTTTGCGCTTGAGTGCCACTGGCGAACTCACCTTCCCCTGCCACCGATGAATGAAGGAGCATAAAAATTAAAAGAGCAACATGCAAACAACTTCAAATGCGGTAAGGCTAATGAATAGTGTGATGCCAGGTGCATGTTAAATTACAAACAGTACAGTGAATGGAGAAAAACATCTCTAAAAACACATTTGATGCGACACCTAACAAATTCTGCCGAAAAGCTAGAGGAGAAAAACGAAACGACAAATATCGCACTGCCGCAAAAGAACGTTATAAGTAATCAGAGCTTTTGTGGACGCCTGTCGCCTTTGTGAGACAGGGTGAGATAAATGCAAGTGGATTAACGGCATCCTCAACTTTCTGCTCTCTACATGCTAAGCTGAGCAACGTCTACGCTACTATGATGAAAACGGTGGTTTAATTGAAATGGAACAATTGTATTATTGGATTTATGAGCATGAAGTGAGCTGATTCCAATCATTATTGCATTATTGCATACACTGAGAGAAGCATTGTGATGCAGACTCCTCATCAGACAGACCATAGCTGGGCTATATGTCGCCAAATTGCTTACGCGTTCATGCTAAGCACCTAAATTAACATCAGGATTTTTCTTTTAGTTAATGACGAAAGAGACCTCAAGCTCCCATGTTAGAGCACGTGCGCATAAGTATCAACGATTGCCGTTCGGCATGAGGTTGGCCCTATGGCCTCGACGCTGCACGAACTCTCGCCTTTGTGTAAGCAGTAATCAATCTCACTGAAGTCAATGTCGGTCATTGTGCTTTCTAACAAGTGAGACGCCATCAAGGCAGAAGCAATGAGCAGGAAAGACTGACTTTGTACCACTCCAGATCGGCTACAGTGGAGCACGACTAAAGCACGTCAGCCACTTCATGTCTGTGCGAGTGGCTATTCAACTGCCAATTATTGCAGCTGGTGATACGAACTAGTGTGTCCGCATCCATTTGACACAGTGCCTTTCACAAAGAAAAAAGCAAAGCAAACGAAGAACCATCTGCCTCCTGCAAATGATGACGAATCGGTGTTTACTCGGCATGGTCACTAAGGTTACACAGAACGTCAGACTGGAGGCTATCAGCTCTAGCTCGGTGCAGGCGGGATAGGCTCAACACTCGACAACTGCGGTGAATCCTTAGCTGTGTGTCTAATTGCATCCGGCCAATGGACAGCAATGCGATGTTCATGGCCTTCCATATCTAAGTAAGCCTTTCCAAGTTGAGCCGCAGGGCTAATCGCTTTTTATTATGCAGCCCTCGCCTAAACGCCCTTCCGTTAAAAATGTAGCTTCGCAAGTGACTATAGTAGAATAATTGCTAAATTTACAGAGCATTTGGAAGGAGGTGAGACCATCAACTCGTTTTGTTAAATGATGCAGAGTTGTTTGCATTCGACTAGTGTAGATCGAAAGAGTCGTTACCTGCATCCTCTTGGCGCCGCTAGACCGACTGTTGGGCTCAATCGCGCGGGGACCTTAGCTCGACAGGCTCTCATGTCCGGAACTATTGCCCAATGGCATGCGAACACACGCACGCTAGTCAACGGGGTAAAACAACTCGGCGCCCTAAACTGCTGGCCGAGTTACTGGTGGTAAGACCAATAAATCCAAAGCCACTGACCCACATATAAAACTTGTTACGCGACTTCTACTTTTTCTAGCCGAGAGATTAATTTGTATTCTTTTTTTTCATAAAAAGATTGACAAGGTTTGCTTGCTTACAATTTTATGGATGCCTGCCTTGGATCCTATTGATATGCAAATCTGCAGGGTTTATCCCCAAAGCCAAACATACCATTAATCCAAACGAATTCGGGAGTGCACAGGCTATTGCAGGCGGTCGAAGATGTCAAGTGTGGTGTTTGATAAAAGTGCTGAATTGGAATTTCTCAACGTACCTCTGCACCCTACCCGAATTGGGCCGCAGAGTAAGATGAGTGGAATTGGGACATTTTGAACAGCTCTAGAGAGGTTTGAAACGCACAATCCATGTGAGTTAACATTTGGTGTTATGGTTCGAAATCTGGCATGTCCCTTGGCATCGTTATGCAATCGCGCACTATGACGTACAATCATGTCTTAGTGACTTTGTGTGTCCTCCAAGTGCTAAACTAGCAAGCTATTGTCAGCGAACGGAGGTTGTGATATTGATACTGGAGATGACACATAAAGAAATAAATGGTGTTTTGAAAAAGACAGAGAAGTGCTTGCCTCGCTAGAAGTGCTCGCATTACCCAACTGTGTGGCGTAGGAAGTGAGGCTGGATCTCACGCGCATTGAATTGTGAGACGTTGTTTTCTTATTGTAATCTGAAATAATGCTATCATCACCCCTCTGTAATGCCTTTAGGCATTGCTCTCATCCCTATTCTACACTGGCTATTGTAAATCAGTCATACTAATGGCCAAACGAGTGCCCCACAGGAGATCCGGACAGACGGAAAAGGCAATGAATAGAATTTGAGCAGTTAGAAATGAATAGAAGCTGAAGAATGTACCGAGCAGGAGGAGAGAGTTATTTGTGTGCTTATTTACATCATTTAACGACGTTCGTATTGATGGCAGATTGTGGCGCATGAAGGTTGAATTCGTGGATGCAGTGGAAGTCGGAGGATAGGTGAACAGTTCAGACTGTGGTATTGGACAGGAGATAATGTTGAGGAGAGTTTGGCTCGACGTCACGATTGCAATGATCAAGTATTGTGGGTGCCACGAGTAGCTTAAGAACACTTATATCTTCACAGTGCGTAATTTAATCAGCACAGGTAGAGCAGTGATTACTCCTCCACTCTGAGTAGAGCAGTGGCTTTGCATACCATTCAGCCTTACATTCTGCCAACCCGGTACACGGCAGTGACACTTGGCGTGTCCATGACAGGGCTCCAAACTGTGGCCACGGTCTTTACTTCGGCACCAGATTAGGCATCCAATTGTCACACCAACCCATCATGCCTCCCCTCTTTCCCCTCATCAATGTTAGGCCTCCTGGGCTGAACGCAAGTCGCAGTAGTTCGCGGTGGGATGGATGCATTAGTGGCTCGTAGGCGATCGAGTCCAAGCCTTCGTGGTTCCTCAATGAATCCTACGCAGAAGCAGACTTGAAATAAGCACTAACAGTGAACTAACAAAGGGTGGGAATTAGTTACCTTCAGCCACGCACATTACTCGGGACGAAGTGAAAATTCGAAGAAGCAGTAAATTAGGTGCAAAATTGGGAAGGCGGGTGCACCGAATTAGCTTGTTCGCCTGCTTGATAATCATGCGGCTAGATGCCTACTTCATTACAGATGAGTCGCCAAACCTCCTTCTGGCTCCTAAGTACACCAATCGTCCTCACCTCGCTGCAGCGATAGTAACAAGCTGCCAAGACTTTTACACGCGCATGTTGATCAACACCCTGACTTGGGCTGGAACACATTGCGCTCTAATGAAACGGTATTTGATGGGCTTAAGGCATTAGCGAATCCCTGGATAGCGGATGGGATGCTTGAAGCTGATAGCACCTGGCGCCATGCAATTTATGCATCAATGGAATCAATTTACCCGTCCCATACACTTAGATTCTTCCGTTTTTCATGCATGGCAATAAACGCCATTCTCTAGAGTTCTACATTTTGCAGTGGGTTTCGGGGATGATGTGCCAAATTGTTCATTGGCGTCTGATAACCATCAATCATCATCGATGAAGTAAAGTGAACCAAATTTGTTAAAGCCCATAAGAAAGAGGATAAAAATCGAATAAAACCTCTTAATTGTTCGCATCGTAGACCGCGCCGTTTCTGCGACGTCCATTCATTTCGACTCACCTTCCCACTTTACTCCTTCCCTCCATGGTAAACGTTTAAATGAAAAGCAATGAGCTTGCGATGTGGGCCACGGAAGCGAACAATCAGCGCGGTTTTATAAAAGGATTCGTAAACTGATATGCAACTCGCAATTTGGCCGTCGTGTAAGTTAGTATAAATGAAGCTGAGTAAAGGCGCGTGGCAAGTTTTGCATGGAACATGAAGAAGTCAAGTCCGTGCCAAACCGGAAAGCCGCAAATTTGTTTTCCTGCTGAAATTTAGCGTTCATTAATTACAAGAGATTTTTTCGTTGCTTCCATGCAATCATAGTACATTGTGTCGGGCGACCCAACGCTGTAGGCGTGCTGTCCAGCACATCTGCAAATAAGGCGCTACGTGCAGGCCTATTTTTTCAGCCTCGTAGGCATTCGTTTCTTCGCACATGTGCCTAACCACTTCACGTTTACTTACACTTGTTCTCGAACTATCAGGAGTCGCCGCGAAAAACAAGGCGTCATTCATCTACTAACGCTAACAACAAGCTTACGTACCGCATGGTAGATTTGCACAGAACGTAGACCTGAATGCAATCAGTTCTAGCTTGGTTCAGCGGAAAGCACTCACCATCTGATAACCTGGAGTGCTTCTTAGCCATACTTATAGGTTGGTGCCTGGACAATGGACGGCGCCACGAGATCCTTCTAACCTTCGTCTACACAGGCTTTGGGATAAGGCAAAGTGATTCTTTAAATGTTGCAATGCTCACGCAGTAGAAACTGTCATTAAAGCCTAAGTACACCATCCTTTTTTGTTATATAGGAAGGCGCCACTGCAGGCAATTGGGAGAAAGTGAGGTGTTCTACCCGTATTGCCAAATATTATTGAGTTATTTGCACTTGACTAGCGCACATCAAAAGACTTGCTATGGGGATCCTCTTGACGCAGATAGAGTGAACATTGGGCTCAAACTCACTAGGACCAAATTTCGACAAGCACTCATGGCTAGTGTCCATTGGCCGACAGCCAAGCAAGCACACGCATTTTGGCCGGTGAAGTGAATCAAGTTGGACCCTAAGTCTGCTGGTTAGGGCACTGGTGGTGGGACTGTTAGATTAAAAGTCGCTGACTCACATACAAACCGTGACCTGGAAAACCAGACTATTTTAGTCAAAGGGTTAATAAGCATTGCTGCCCTTTTCCCAACAGGATTGATAACATTTTCTCATTGACAACGTTATTTACAAATCTCGGATCTTACTGACGTGCTAATCAGCATGACCCAACCAATGAAGCCAAATATACAACCAATCTAAATGAATTTGAGACTGCAAAGGCCATCTCAGGCCCTTAAAGATATTAGGTAGAGTTGAGGCATTCGGAACCACGCTAGAGACGTAGAAAACGCACAATCCATGTCGGTTAATATTTGGCACACGAGTTACAATCAGGTCCAGTTTTCGTACGCACTTATATCATTCAGTGACAAAGGCGAAGCTTAACTCAGCAGCGAATTCTCCACTTTCGTGAAATTTGGCTTGTGACTGTGCCACCGTCAAATCATGTACCGCTGACTAACATACTTACGCATGTGCCTGCTGGGATTCCAATTATGGGCATGCTTAACCATCCCTATGAAGAAATTTAAGGAAGGGTCCGGCTTTGCAAAATGCTTCTGCTTGAATTTGTTTTCCTACGTTTGAGCAACTTATCCACAGCTGCTGAAAGCAGTGAACGTCGGAAAGAGGTTTACATGCCTCAGTTCGGCCAATTTCATGTCTTCTCTGTCAAACTCTGCTAACTTGCGATTTTAGTCCTTTTTTTGCTCTTCGTAAAGCCCAACCGTTTCGTAATGACTCTTTAGGTCGTCTACAACATTAATGACACTAAGTGCAGCAATAGCACCAGAAAGGCAGGGCTATGTGCGTGCCATAAGCATTGGGTCTCATTCCTAGTCTGTGCTGCTCACCAACCTTGGGAAGGAGTTCAGTTTAAATTGGCCGTAGCAACGTTTTCAGGATCTGGTGATGTCTGAAAACATGCGTGGGCAGTAGAATCGTAAATTTTTTTTGCTACGATTCATTAAATAATTCGCCGGAAATGCTGAGCATATGCCACGAAACGATGAAGACCAGGCGTTCCTCAAAGTCCAGTTGCTTTTAATGTATCTGGGACAATCTGGTTGATCTTTCATCCACTTGGTGTGCATTCAATCAAACATGTTTAATCCAATAGGCTGAATCTGATCAAAATAGCAGTGTCTAGACAAAAATGTGGTTGTTACTAAAGCCTTCTCAGCATTGGATTGACACGCTATTGTGGGTTAATTCTAGTACCAGAAGCAGTAAAACTCGCAAAACCACATCTGAATGGAAAAATTTAAGGCAAAGTTTGTCATCACTTTTTGTAGAGGCTTCTTAAACATTTTTACTTAGCTGAACTGCAAATTGCTTTAATGAGTAATGGAAAGGCCTCATTCTGAAACACAAATCAAGACAAAGAATGTGCATTGCGATCTGCACACTTAAATCAACTCCGGTTTCAGCAAGCAAATGACATAGAGAGAGTGCTAACGAATGTCTGACTTGAGATGCCTCAACTGCTTCACTTTTGTCAATGTCCCCTACATTAATAAGGTTATATTTCGACCCTATTAAAGAGATCAAACAAAATTTATCCTGCTATTGAAAGAAATAGTGGAGCTACACTGCTGTGATCGAGCAAAAGTCGAGATAAGTTCCTTTTTTCCTTGCACCAGATCTTGCAACTTTTTTCGACCAAAGCATCATTTATTACACACCGCGTCTAGATGCTGAAGAATTATTTTACCTGAAGATATGAAGGACCTGACAGTGACATAAACGGGTTGCAGGCAGGCGGCAAAGTAAAGCATTGAAGTTGGCCTGCGACTGAGTCTCAGCAAATATCCATGCTTTACTCAGTGCCTGCAAATGACCATGCGGGTGACGAACTGAGCGTTTGACTGTAACTCTGAACATGCAATCTGCGACTATTTATTAGTGCCTAACTCTCGTTATCGCCGTTGGCACACCATTCTAAGCTTGGATCCTCTTAACATAATAATTATAAGCACTCTGGAAAATACCGGAGTAGATCAAGAATTGTTGAATTTTTTAAAATACTGGAAGTAGTGGAAAGCAAAACAAATGTAGTGTCTCCTTTGCCATGCACTAAAAGCTGAAGAACTTTAGTGTAAGGGACAAACGTTTGCTGCCGCCAGCGTACTGCGCCCATTGCTTCCATTTCTACCCCAGAAGGCATGGCTCTGAACCCGGGCTTTGAATGCTTAGTTCGCATCTGATGGAATTGCCAAAGCCTTAAGCTCATCGAAGGATGCTGTGTTAGAACACAATGTTTTCCAGCCCAAGTTAGGGTGCAAGTCTTCCTGAGCACCACGTGGAAGTAGCGCTTGATAGGTCTTCCACCTTCTTTGCGAATTGTACCTTAATGCACAGAGTCCAACTCAACAATGTCAAGCTTTAACTACTTGATTGGTCGTTTTCCACAACAAAAATTAGCTATTAGGGCAACAAATACCCCACGGTGTCTCTTGCTAAAAAGAAGCTGTAAATGTTTACTGACAACTGCAAAAAATGTTTGAATCTTTGAGGCCGTTACTACAAACCCCTTCATTCATCTTCTCAACAGTATCTTCGGCATTTAAAAGACTTGGTATTTGAGCATTATCACTGTAGTGAGACCGAGGAAGTTGGCGCAATTTAATAGCTCAGACACGGTGAGGTGATGAGGTGCAAACCGTCGTATTATTGATAGGCATCCAGTTCGTCGAAATCTTCGTGAGCAGGCATGTAGGTTAGTTCCATGCACCCACCTCCTTAATTTAACACTCAGTTTACTTTTCCGCGTCTTTTGTGTTCATCAGAACTGCGCGCGGCTGAAAGTAACTACTTCTCATGCTTTTCTATATCACTAACTGAGTCAACTGGGTTTCGTGTCAACTTCTTGGCGACATCCATTGGTGAGCCGGTAAAACCGTGAGGCGACCACTTACAAGACATCAATGCATCCACACCACCACTCGCTACCATGACCCACCGTTGGTCTAGGAGGCCTAACATTAATAAGGGATAAGAAGGAGGGCATGAGAGACGTGTGAAACAACCAGATGTCAAATGGGGCGCTGAAACAGAAATCGTGGCCATGATTTGGAGCTCTGTCATAGACATGCTGAGTGTCACTGCCATGTGTCGGGTTGGCTGAATGTAAGTCCATAGATGGGTTATGCAAAGCCACTGCTCCACTCAGGGTGAAGGAGCAATCAGTGCTCCACCTGTCCCAAACAAATTACCCATCGTGAATGGTTAAGTGTTCTCAAACTACTCGTGACACACACAATACTCTGCTCATTACAATCGTGGCTTCGCGCCAAGCTCGCCCCAGCACTTCACAAATCACTATTACCTCCTGCAGCCAGCTTCGCTTAGTCTATTTATCCAAATTTATGACTTTACCTAGTCACCCACTCTTTGACTTCCATTGCATCCAGGACGTTAGCATTTCCATTTGGTTACTGCCTCCAATCACGTTAGGATTCGATTTGTGTTATCTTTCAGATTTATGTAGAGCCTCAGATTTTGGTATTTTAATGAATCACCATTAAATGAAAGCCATGACCATCTGCTATTTTAGTGCTTGAACATCGAAGCAGGACGTTGGTGCTGCTGAAATGATGCTCGATAGTCGGTGCATTGTCTACCTGAGAGGCTCGCAAGACAGCACTTTCAGTTTTGGGCTTAGAGGACGTGGGCTACGTTCTGGCGGCGGCGAAGTGCAAATGAAGGAGAGGAGAAGGTGGCGATGACGATAGGTGGTTTCCAGACGCTAATGAACAATTTGGTACAACCTTCTCGAAACCCGCTGCAAAATGTAAAACTCTAGAGAATGGCGTTTATTGCCATGCATGAAAAACGGAATGATCTGAGTGTAGGGGACGGAAGCATGCTGCACCCAATGCGCCATGTGCATTGATTCCATTGATGCACAAATTGCATGGCGCCAACTTCAACTTCAAACATCCTATCCGCCTTCTAGGGATTCGCTAATGCCTTAAGGCCATCAACTGTTGTTTCATAGGAACGCAATGTGCTCGGGCCTAAGTTAGAGCGTAAATCGTCGTGTGGGGGTAAAGAGCTTGGCAGCTGGATGCTATCGCTGCAACGAGGTGAAGACGATTGGTGTGATTGGGAGCCAAAAGAGGTTTGGCGGTTCATCAGTGATGAATTGGTCATCTAGCTAGCTGCATGCTTTTCACGCAGACAGACAGGATGATTCGGCGCACCTACTTCTTAATTCTGTACTTAATTTACTGCTTTTTAAATCTTTTCTTCGTCCCCATTAATGTGCGTAGCTGAACGTATCTAATTCCCGCGCCTTGTGAGTTCACCGACGGATTCGACTTCGCTTGCTCCGCCAGTGCTTATTTCGGGTCTGCTTCTCCGTAGGATTCATTGAGGAGCCACGAAGACTTGCAGTCGATCCTCCACAAGCTATCAATGCATCCATCCCACCACTTACTACCGCGAACTGCTTTGAGACGAGTTTATGCACGTATTTCAAGACAGCTAGTTATTTCATTCCATGGAAGGCTCAGGTGAGCCGACGTGACAAAAATGAGCGAATGAAAACGACTCTGATTCGCCCATCAAAGGGTCTGTAAATCTGAGACCTATCGTACTGCACAAGCGAGTGCTATCTTGCAGAGCTATCGGCAGTGAGATGGTTAAACTCGTTCGAAGAGGAAGCTCTGCGCATTAAGACAGTACCTATTTATTAATTTGGGTCGGTTAAAAAGTCATTTGCGTTCCTTGGTCCGCAGCTAACACACTTCTCTATAGTAGCGTTCTAGACTGCACGCCATTAGCCGTGTGCATAATGACTACATTACTACCGGTCAGTATCCGTTTGGTTTTGGCTGCTAGAATGAAAGCCGGTGATGATTAGCAACTTGTCTACATCATCGCACGAACCTTTGCGGAAGCATTCGTGCGTGACTGTGTCGCGTTTGATCTTCCTACTCCAAGGCAGCCAGAAGGTGATAGGGCTACGCAATGCGATCTGCAGTGAGAGATATGACGCATCGAATAAGTTTTGGAATCCCAATAACTTATCGAGTGCGCTCGATATTATGGTGTGGACACAAAGATGAGTCACAGCCCAATCGTTTGAGAATCGGTGAATTGCAAAGGACAAAATCTTGTGAGAATTGGGAGGCTAGGAGAGCACCTTAAAACACAGCTGTACGGGGATAATCTTAAATGTGTTGGCGAAAGCGTCGCGGACTTCCAAAGAGCTATCAAGTGCTTTTCATCGGTTGTATCCCTTAGTGCATTAAACAAAGAAGTAGCGTTCCCTTAAAGACAATAAATTCACTCAATAGGATGGGCAAGAAAAACCGTATGTTTGGATGTATTAGAGAGCAGAACAGACTTTGTTAGCACTAATAGTGCCTACAAAGCCTGTGCCTGAAAAAAAGCTCAAGAATGGTTGCAGAGGATAGCGCGTTAAACAGAACTGGAGCACGATTAAGCCGATGTCAATCTGAGCGTGACTTCCAAAGCATCTAACGCTCTTACAAACCCCAGCTGGTGGGTTCAATGACTGACATGTTGCTTTCACATCTAACGGGTGGCAAATCTTGCAAAGACGCGGCCATTTTTACAGTCACGACTGCATACTTGCATAAGCGATTCAAGTTAATAGAAACTGATTGAAAACTCACAAAATGATCTGAATTAAGGGTCTCTGCCCACTTGGCTGAACAGTTTACTCGTCATGCATCTGCAAAGCAGACGCTTGACGAGTAACAGTGCTCATCAATAATTAAGTCTAACAAATTAAAGAGAAGGCACGAGAATGGTTAAGGTGAACGTGATCTTCCAGTAATTTTCCATGTTTGGTGGTCTTTGTAACATCCTGGGCAGCAGAAGCGCACGTCTGATGGCGCTTTGCTTTGAATTGCTGTAGTGCAGAAAGTTATGCATTTGGTAGAAGCTTGTGGGTCCAAAGGCGTGTTAAGCTTGTCAAACGCTTTCCGGCTAACTGGAATCAGGCATAGGCAAACTCACCGATATACGCTTTAATGCAGTGCTGCATGAGTGTTTTGAAACTTCCTAATCGCTTAAGACACAAAAAGCACACATTTTGCTGCGAGGCTTGCAACGTGACAAGACAAAATTTTGCTTTATCGTCAACAAGCATGTGGAGATAGTGCAAGGGTAATTAGGGCATTGTTTAAAATTCCTCACCTATTTGATGCACGAGTACTTCCCCAATCGTTTCTTCAACCCACGAGCAATCAGTGGAAAGAAAGTGTTCAATATGTTGCATAATAGACGCACAAGTCATGCACCAAATTACCCAATGCAATTCAGTAGGTTTAGGGGATGAAGTACAATTGCTCGTGTGTTCAGGGAATTTGGACAGTGGTTTTTTGGCCATGAAGATGAGACCGCATGTAATCTGCAAGATTGCTCTGATTATGCGGTTTAGATTGTTAGAGTGAGCAAGATTAGCGGAAGAGGAGAAAGACGGGACGGTCATAAGCAAGATCAAGGCGACTGGTCCCTCGAAAGAGGTGTTGATGATGTATGCAGCGAATGTAACACCAGCCAAGTGGTCATCACTGCAAGTAGTCAAACTGGAAACCCGGCGATTTTGGACGAAATCGCATCGGCCATCGTCGCGAT
Organism: Taenia pisiformis; assembly: GCA_023968675.1. Taxonomy (NCBI): domain Eukaryota; kingdom Metazoa; phylum Platyhelminthes; class Cestoda; order Cyclophyllidea; family Taeniidae; genus Taenia; species Taenia pisiformis. The sequence continues at coordinate 525,808 of CM043737.1, read as the reverse complement.
CACCAAAAATCTTATATCTTATACACCGTCTGCTATCATTATTATCCTATTGAGGAGTAATTAAAACTAATATTTGTCAATCATCCATTTAATTGACCGTCATTCTGTGGATGATTTCTGCCACTAACCGAAATGCCAATTGTCAGTATCGTCAAAGCGCAGCACAGATGATGGAGAACCAAATGGTATACAGTAGGAAAGCGTTCACTCTTAACCTAGTCCCACCGGATTCTTAATGCATCGGAGTTGTAAATTGGCACAGTTCGATGCTATTCGATGCCCTAACCCTAACCCAACGACCAGTACCTTGGCAAAAGCAGCCACCATTTACAACAGTGACCCTTACTCCTAACCATTTATGCCGCCCGAGCAGAGGGCGCTATGATAAATACGTCAGATGAAATTCACAAACCAAATCTCATTTGAAACATTGCCTAAAGTAGCCGGAATCACAGTAGCATTGCTTGCATTGAGGATAATGCGTCCAGAGGCAAGGATACAGCGAGCATGAGTGTCGCAAGGAAGAACTGGAGACGAGACCACTGGTGTATGAGATCACACAGCTGAACAAACAAGGTAGTTTCAAAGTAATCAGAGACAGCTAAGGAAATGAAGTGGGGCAGTTGGCCATGTTCGTATCCGTGGAAGTGGGCACCATGGGGTGAGGTGGTGAAGGGCTCACAATGTGGGTGGGGGTGGGCATTGTGGCCTGCGCAGAAGCCGTATTGCTGGTCGCTGTGTGCGTGGGCACCGTGTGAGCAGAAGCTGCAATGGTTTTGGCCGTGTCAGAAGCCGTGGGGATGGTTGCAGCAGTGGTGGTATACACCCACCACGACCGGGAATGTGCTCACACCGACACTTGTGAAGAGACCAGCGCATACTCTGGAGGTGAAGGAGCTAGTCAACAGTATGTGCTCTCTTACGTAGAAGGCGCTACCAATGTTATGATTCCTGATTATTGCTTGAAACTCCTTTATAAATGAATGCATGTACATTGGGATGAACATAAATTTACATTTATTGTGGGCTATTCTGCCCAAACACGTGCTTATCTGAGGCTTTGTAGCCATTGCTTTTGCTCGACGTTCTGTCAGCAGCAGCACGTTTTCCGTATATCTGCCCTTCCTTGTGCTGGGAGTCATAGTTGCCGCATTTATAAATTCACAGCAAAGTTGGCACAATTGCTGTTAGGGATTTTATCACATTGTGATGATTGGTCAAACGCCAGGAAAATGGCTGGAAAAAACGCTTAGCCGACCCAAGCCTATACTGTGCTACAGCCGCCACCATAGAAATCATTTACCATAACCATTCATAATGTGTCGAATGGGATATTAGCATCATACTTTGAGATTAGCCCTCACAGACGTGGTCAATTTCATAATTAGCATAATTATCTAGTCTTTATCGCCTTCGGGATTTGGCGAACATCCAGGATGGTAGTGACAATCCTGGACCCATATAAATCCACTCACACTATTTGTCTGTTTGGTTGCCTTACTAACTGGTTTGAATGTTGCTTGATTTCAGCTTTTAATCTGCTACTCTCTTTTTGGTAATCATTCTTTTGTCTCTTTTGCCCAAAAACTGCACAGTACTGTTGTGACATGCAGCAGCACTACTCAGTATATTAACGGCAGGACTTCAGTCCATAGGTATAGTTTCTGCTACTATGCCCGAATAATTATTCAAATATTTTCAAATAAAATTTTAAATACTAATGCACACACTGTTGCACACAGTAGTGCCACAATCACTGCTAGCAGCATTTGTGATGATTGCCTTGGTGGTGCCGCTGTGACTTTATACCCGCACGCATCAGCCTCACAAGGCCGATTGGATCGTGATTACAACACACCCACCGCAACTCTGAGCTCGCCACATTTGGTGGTGAGACAGTTCAGTTAACACGAGAGCCGCAACAGCATTCTTCATACATCGTATCTAAGGTATATGGGTGTTTTCAGCTTAGCTTTTCCAACGCGCTGAGGCAAATGGATGTCACCCATTCGCACGTGATGCGATCGCGGTTAGCACTGTTTTCATTCCTTCTAAGCACTTGTCCATAAGAACTGCGTTTTCCTCGAGTTCAACGACTTTTCACAGAGCTCTTAAAAGGATGAAATTGGTAGGGGAATGCCTGCCGGGTATCAGAACTTGAGATAAGCGGGCCGAAAGAAGCGGTGCAATCTGAAATTAACACGTGGTTTCAAGACATAAGTTGACTGTATTTTGCACACAATGAAAATTAAAACAGGTCTTTAGTTGAAGTAAAGTGCTGGTCACATTTAAGGTCACAAGCGGCAACTGCTTTCAGTCCCGTTGAAAAATTTGATGCTTTGTCACCCTGCAATTTTGAGAGCAACGGCAAAGGTGGGTTGTAAAATTTTGGGACGTAATTTGATTACAAAGGATTACTTGGTGAGGCAGCATGGCACGGTAAGAATTTCACAACAAAACCGCACGTCTGACAACGGGTACGTTGGCGACTGATGTGGAATTGGGAATGCACGGTCGGCATCGCTTTTCACATACCTTGGGTGAGAACAAATTGCCTTTTGTGCTTTTAAATCAAGTCTCACATGCGTCGATTTGCAATAATTGTTTGTTACCCAATTGGATTTTACCCCTTTATGTTAAGATTTCCATTTTTATCCGTAGTAAATTTGGTTACGTAAGCCGCTTAAGTATCCATGTCTCTGAGATCTGCTCTAAAGTGTTAATCAATTCAAATTATTTGACAGCGGTGTGGTAGCAGTGGAAAAATAATTACTCCATGAAAGTGCTGCTTACCGCGTTCAACAGCAGAGTGACAAAACTCGGTTACTATTAGGTTTTGACTCATTACTTAGGCCGATGCGAGCATCCATGCTAAGTGATGGCAAACATATCTAGGCGCTCTGTCTCTCACTTGAATTTAAAACTGACCCGAATGAGGTTCCTTACTAGTGTCTGGTTGCGGGATTGTTACGGTCCAGCTCAAGTGACTTATTTTGGTATTCAGGAATGACCGCAGTGCAATGCGTGTGATTAGGTAACTTAAGCGCATGGCTGCCAGCTATTTACTCGGATTTGCTTGCCATTATTTACAGACCTACTCAGTTCTCCCCTATATCTGGTAGTGATGATGTCTCTTGTGTTATCAACAAAGGGTGACATTGCTAATTGTTAGTGAATCCTTTTCTCGGAGAAAAAGAAATTGCACAAGTATAAGAAACTCAGTAATTAGTTGCCGTCGTTTTCGTACTTAATCGTCGAAAACAAGCTTTGTCAAAATTCAAGGGGGCCTCAGTTGGCACCAATGCGCACCCCCAATCAATCGGATTAACTGTGCCTCCAATTTATTTAGGTGAAAAGCCAGGCGCATGATGTATCCAAAAGCCCTTTTTGAAATGACGAAAATTCGTCATGGTTTTTTATTCCTAAGTTATTTGAAAATGAAATCCAGCTCGCAGTCGTCTCCTGTTTTCGAACGCACAAGCCAGGTGCGGCCAAAGTGTTATGCTCATGCTTCGGCAGTGTTGGTTTGGTTAAATTGAAAATTGAAAGAGCACGTTAAAAGCAGAAAAAATAGGGTCGGGTAAGTTGTGGTGATTCAAGTAGAGCAAAGTAGATTGGGGCAGTGCGAGGCGCGTTTTCAGAAAACGGGTTTGCTTGGCTGTGTGTAAACATTGTTTAATGGTTCTCAAGCCGTTCTTTCCCTCCTTCTTAATAACTCAGTGTGGAAAATTTGTTTGTTTCGCACAAAAGCAGTAAAACTATCTAGGCACTGTTGAGTGGTACGCAGCAGTAGGACTGACTGGACCTGCTAAACTTGCACTAAATAACAACAAACGAAATTAATTTTTAGGACCAGGTCAATAAATGCTTTCATAATGCAGAAAAAGGGAGAGTAAACATGACTGCTTTTTTTCACGTGCAGAGGTGGCTTGTAGGTCATCAGTAAATTCAACCGAATCGCTAATTTTGCCCGTCTAATCAAGTCGACACAACTGCTCATGCGAAGCAGATCCGATTATGCCTTTGTAAGAGGCGCTAAGGCGCTTACTAGTCTGCGTCATTTATATTAATTTCAACTTAAACCAACCTTCAGTGGGTGTCTACTTGGACTTTTACTGAGCTCACTATACTCAGGCATTGCATGCACTATAATTTCCCACCGTGTTTCTTCTTCCATGCATCAAAGTCCACCTGCGGAAAAGCGTACTGCTTTTTGCTTCCTGCAGCTTTGCCAATCCTAGCCTTCTCTCAATTTTTCCTCATGTCCGTGGGCAATTCTCTGCTACCCCAACCACCTACCTCGATTTTTGAGTTCCTGTTTATCCCCTCACTGGGCGTGCTCAAATAACGTAAAGTCTAATAATCTGGATCAGACCCGCCCAAATTTAAAACCGGTTCACCATTTCTTCCCACCTGACCAGACGAGAGCAGATGTGGGCGTATTTTCCTTACCGTGTAATCCGGAACCGGTACAGCTCCCATCAATCGATCTCATTGCCTATTTTAGTAAAGGGTGCTTTTATCTTTCGCTCCATAATGGCAGATAAAATGAGTGCTGTTAGCCCTTGAGAGCCTTTTCTAATTCACAGGTTGTGCAGGAGATTAGCAACGATGCCAAGTGCGAGAGGATTGATTGGTTTGAGATGACTTTAGTGTCATGGACAAAGTAGTGAGAAAAGCACTCATAGAGATTGTAAGATAGCGTTTTTCGTCAGAGACTATTAGATTTTCGATTTCACTTTTCTTTCAAGGGGCGCACTTAATTAAGGATGGGGATCTGGCTATTATTTAATTTTTTGTTTGTCTGTATCAGCACTTGGGTGAACGGATTGCCCTTGCCAAACTAGCAAGCCACCAGGCCATGCTAATGCGCCATGCACCAAATAACCAAATCCAGCAAATTTCTTAAAGTTGAACCTTATAAGTCAAATTCAATTGTATTAAGAACGGCAGCTTTTCTTCCGCTTTGTGGCACTATAAAATGTTCAGTAAATGGGGTTATTGGGTCTATGGACTTATCCTGGTGGCTAGCCCGTCTGGCAAGGGCAATCCATTCACCCAAGTGCCACTGCAGATAAACAAAGGACTTAGAGGTAGTTAAATTTTGTCTTTCCTTAGGCGTACCTTCCATTAAATGGAGGTGAAGACGCAACTTCAATACATCCGCGACTACAAAGTTTGTATTACAACCCCTATTAATGCTATTTCCCACTGTTTTGTCAAAGACAATAAAGTTGTCACTTGTACTTGACATAGTTGCCCACAACCCAAAACATATTGTTAAACAGAGATGGCTATCAAGTGCTGCAAGTGGTCATTCTCACCTTTTAGTGTAGAGCTCAGGATGGGAACATTTTCTACCAAAACAAATGGTAACATAAGCAATGAGACTAACTAATGGAAGTTGTAATTGTCGGACATTGCATGGTAGGAGCAGCATGTCCGCCTCTGCTCTCGTTTGATCAGGCAGAGGAGGAGTGGATGGAAACTGAGTAAGGTGGTGTGGTAGAAACTGCTACGAAGGAAGGTGATTAATTGAAAAGAAGCTTTAAATTCCGGTAAGTCTGATTTTTGGGTTATTAGTAGTTGCGTTATTTGAGGATGTCGAAATGCAGAGAAGGGCTAGTGAAGATATAAAGAACTTACACAAGGTGTCATTCAACGGGTTGGGTGGATGAGATGGTAGAGAATTTTTATCGGTACGAAGGAAAGTTTAGTGATGTCTAAGATAGACAAAGAAGAGAGGAATTATGTGCCATGACAGAAAACAAATAAGGACAATAAAAGCGTTTCGTTTATGTAAAGATAATGATATAGAGTAAAACCGGTGGAAAAAACTTGTGACATGCAATGCTCGAAAGCTTAGTAAAAGTCAAAGTCCATCAGGCAGCCACCAACAAAGCTTGAAGCCAACGAGATAGACGTAGTGTTGCATGCCATTTCGGCTATTTAGCTTTAACAAAATTTGGCGGTAAACGCATTTCTATCCTTTCGTCAAAACATCAGCCAGACTATTGACTTAGCAAGCCATTAAGGCGCTTTCAATAAAGTCACGGGCCATTCCCATCCCTGAACCAACCCTTTCCCATGCTCCTGCCTTCCGACCTTCTCGCTTTCGCAATGCCCAATTCTTTGTAGTTTGATTGTTGCCTGCCTTGAACTACTTCAACAGTGCATAACGGTTATTGCCAACGCATCAGAAAAAGCGTCTCCAATCTCAGGCCAAAGCAGCGACATTATTTGCTAAAACGGTCACACAGCCAAACGCTGGCATCACAACAATGGCGGCACTAGTGACGATTGAGCATCGCTGAGTAAGGGGCGTTAGCACGAGATCACATTGTTATTCAAATCTTCGCTGTTATTTGCTATACTATGAGGAGACAGACACGTCACTTACTGAAGATCTGCTCTAACATATTGACTACAACATCGACCGACAACGCTAACATCACTCTGCCCAGTTCATTGCTGCAGAGCCAAGTCGGACTAAGCATCCATTTAATTGCAATTGTTTCATTGGGCCGCATTCGGAGGCTCCTCAGTCACGAAGTCCGGAAAGTCTTGCCATTGCTTCAGCCTCAAGACCACGCTGGTGACTAAATTATTACGTCCCACCACAACCACTAGGCTGCATCACTAAAGTGGCGCTGGATTTTTTCATCACTGTGGTAGCTGCATGAGTTGAAGACCAACACAGTGTGTGCCGTGGCGCCCTGTCCTAAGCAGCAGCACTATGCTTGATGTCCGCTCTGTCCCCCCTCCTCTCCTCTACCAGTTCATTATAACGCACTCATGACTCCATCTCAAATCCCTTATTCAACTCACTAAAGCCAAGATGCCATACCATTATCTGAAGCCGCAAAGATAGAATTAGGTAAGTCTTCTGCTAGTTTGTAGTTCTGATCTAATGACGTCAATTGTCTCTTCCCTCTTCTCTCCATTCGCATTATCGCGACCTGTAGCACGTACATGTGATATATTTCAGGATTGAGGGGCAGATCAAGTGCTTATCTCACCTTCCAACTGGGCAGATCTGGAGAAAAGACACGATAAATTCACCAGCATGGTAGGCGTGCGTGGAGTAGTCACAGGGCCATTATGATTGACAATTATTGTCACAGAGCAATGCTACTGCAATCGCCCCTATCGTCTCTTAATGGAACAGACTGCGCAGAGAGAGACGTGGTGCGGATCTGCGAATCCTTTTTTACTTCACCACTTCATCACAAGTGATGGTAATTGTTCTCTGCTCTTTTTGAAGGCACTAATTTTTGCAAACTGTTATTAAACATCAGGCTGAGTGTCTAATGGAGCGTGAGCTGCATCTTGGCCCCCTTTTTCGCTGCATTCTCAACCTTCTTTCTGCAGCTAGCGTGAAATTAAGGCCAAGACAGTGAGCACTAAAGCAATTACAGCAAAACCACAAACTTTATGTTATTAAGGCACATTGAGGTGTTGGCGAAAAAGTGAAAGTTTTCACCTTTCAGGGCAAGTAAGTTCCTGCTTTCTTGCTCGATGCAGAGATCATTATACATGTGTTGAACCATCGACCTCTAATCCTGACTCCACTCTACCCGGTTCGTTGCCGTAGTGCACAAACTCAACACACTTGTCCAGTTTAAGGCCCTTCACTGGCTTCTCACGCCATTATGAGCTTGATTTGCAAAGCAACTAATAATGTTTTGCCCATTATTTCCACTCTTGGGATATAATAGACCTAAAGTAAGCAAATCACGAAGTGTGCGCAGTCAGACATGGACAGCGAATGTATAAATCACGAATAGTCCTCGGTGGACCAATGATTTTGGCATTGTTCGAGGATATAATGCGGATGTTGCACAAAATCAGCCTCTGGAGGGCTCCCTCGAAGGTGGTAGGCAATGACATCTTTTGCATTTCAGAGATTGGGACACTGAGATGTTGATGGTACCTGTTATCCATCCCAGCTGAGATCGTCCAATAATTTCACTGGCAAGCACTCAATCACTGTAGCGATTCATGTCAATTAAATTCCCGTGTTCTTACCATTCGTAACAGCCTTGGCGATTTTCTCGCTTCGACCAGTTGGTCTGTGAAGCATTCACAAAGTGGCATCGACGTCATCCCAGCCGGCTTACTGATGGTGCCTTAAGCAATGTGGTGCAGTGGAACGACGTTTGGAGAGGAATTCGAGAGAGGCTGTAAAATAAACAAGCTTTTTTGACATATGCGTATGAGGTGGAAGAGGAGGATTCCATCAAAAGCCTGCCTTCGTTGGCACCATAATTGGAGGAATCAAGGCCTTGGGTGATAAGTTGTCAATTCATGCTATTGCTGTTGAATCACTTGTCTTTATTCACCATCGCCACTTACGAAAATGCAAAGGATGCCTGATAGACTTGGTTAAATGTCATGATCCCTCCGCATCCGCGCTTTAATCCGTACAAATCCTAGGGCTATTTAAACCAGCACAGAGGCGACGGATTGACATTTATCCAGTTCACTTTAAAAATCGGTTCCATTTTTGCACGATGGCAAATGAAGACTCGAAATGAAAGTCAAGGTGGAGCACTGGAGATTTCTTTGACACCTTGGTGACATTTTGGCTCTTACCAAAGCCGATGCAAGGAGGCACACCCATTGGAATACAGAGTCGGAAAGGAAGATTTACCAGCATGGTATCATGGAAAACTTACGATAGTATAACTCCTCTTTGCCCCACCATTTTAATTCTCACCACCTGAACTCCATTTTCTTGCATTCAATTTTATGGTGCAGGAAAAGTCTATCACCCACCAACGTCTTTTATTTGCTAATCATCTTAGGCAGGTCAGGTAGGAGTCAGTGCCACTAGCATTGATGTTTGAGGAAATGAAGGTCGCATGCAGCGAGTTTCTTCTTGGAATATTTTTTAGGCACATGTATTATAGCAAACGAGTCAGCCTGGTAACAGCAGAAGCCAAAAAGAGAAGCTGCACCCACATTTATTTGCCGGCGAAGCGTAGTCTGATTCGAGATTGAGAGCTGCGCAGTGCGACTATCTTTACTGCTGACATGGACTTGGTTGCACTAACTAAGCTTTGGCCGATTGCACTATGGTCGAGTGATGCAGCCTTTAGTTGAAGGTAAAAAAATGAGGAAACACCACCGAGGAAATATTGGTGGAGCATCCAGCCCTACTGTTTCATCGCCAACTGCCAAAAAGTGTTTTAAGATTGCTATGGTAATGCGTCTCGACTCCGACGCAGGTAGGCCCATTGACTCAGCTACATCCACTGTTAGTTCCTGCATCAATGTTCAGGTGTGATGAGCCATCTGCATCGCATTAACGTTATTACAGTGAAGTAACAGGAACTTCAAATGGAATGCTGACCTACTCAACCTTTATTTTCGTCCACATGACCGTTGATTCGCTGTACTGGTCAAATGAGGTTTACTTAGGCCCAACTGGATCAACTTCATCTTTTGCATCTGCGCACAGTGACAGGTGACAGTGACAGTGATGAATAAATTCATTCCATTGATGGATGGAACAGCCGGTTGGACTTGTGTGCTGTTGACAATGACTTCAATTTGGCTTGAGTGTTTAACTTATCAGAGGCAATCCATTGTCTCGTTTCATCCTGGACACCTGCATTCGTCAGCTTTCGACTATGTGCACTGACGGTATTCCTCATTCGGGTCAGTGAGGTGGCTAGCTGACCTCAGAGGAAACAAGTCAGAAAAAGGGGGCAGAGCTGACAATTGGGCACCAAATACACCAGCATCAGCAGTTGGGAGTGCTCTTTTCCTGCTTCTACTTCACCATGTCCATGGAGGCGGGGGTGCAATCACAGAAACCATCGATGCAATGATGTGCGCGAAAAATTCGTTCGTAGCTCCCTTTGCTATTATGATGAGCGATGCAAAGGAGCAAGCAATATGCATACCGATTACACTCTGCTTATTTGCCCATAAAAATGATCACATTCTGAAGACGATGTGGGGACAGCCCCTGCCAGGGCGTCAAGTGTAGTGATGCCTCTCATAAATCTGGTAAATTATCGTGAACTGTTTGCAGAATTACCCGGTTTAATCTGTTGAATGCTTCGAAACAAAAAAAGAATCCATTTGTGTCCTCACCGCTTATTGATGGTCTTCTTTAAGTAGTGCTTAAGTGTCAAATTTGAATTGCATCAATTAGTCAATGTCGAGTTCAGAAGGAGAAACAACTACTGGACCTGCTTATTATTTGATTCTAGGTTAATCGGACTCCGATTGTAAATCACGGCGCACCGACCCTGGGCAGCTCTCAAATGCCTTGCTAAGGTTCCCTCTACGATTTACTTATCAGAATTGATCAGAATACGTAACTGTTGATGAGCTTTTGAAAATCGTCTCCATTTCGGTTTTGGAGTTTGACCCGCATTTAGAGCCAGTGCATGTTAAGCGTGAATAGGCAAATGTTGTGAGTGTGGGTGGTGTGGCTTATTACACTGACGTCAAGATGGCTACATCACCACCTCAAGCTGGTGGGTAGAGACGTTTGACGATGTCCGCTCTGGCAGCTATGCCTGCGAAAACTCCAAAAACTTCAAGCGCATTGCAGGAGCATTCTCCATGTATGATTAATCTTTGCATGTGCAAACTACCAGTGTCAGTTGAATGCTGTAGCCAACTGCCTCACACAGCAGCATTTGCGGCTGTTGAACGAACTCAGTGGGCGTGACAACGATCGAGTTCTGGCGTTTGTTTAATTTCCAAATCGCAAAAATAGACGCGCATCGGTAATTGCTGCATTAATGATTAAGGCCATGGGAATCTGGGTGGAGCACACACAATAACTAAGGCAAGCATGAGGTTAGTAAGCGGGAAGCTTTGGAGTTGCAACTGCAAAGATTCCAAACCATGCAAATGGCAGTGACCTTGAACGAGCTTCTTCAATTTTCGCTGAGTCAATTTCTAAATCGTAATTTATATGGACACAAAGCACTGCCCTCATTAATCAACCATCTTCAGACTCTCCAAAAGCAAACTCTACACCGTCCTTCCTCGCTTTCCCATCCTAAGATTAGTTGGCAGTAAACGGTGAAGCCATAAACATTTGGTTACCGCATTGAATCAGTGCGTCATAACCATTTTTCATTTTTCGAAGGTGGGTTGGGTTAGAAATGAGGCGAGGTAAAACTCAGCACACTTGTTCCCACATTCACTAGAATGCTTCACACCAAATCTATACATTTTTTTAATCCATAAGCACGCACATGTCTGTGATGGAAGTGTTGATAACCATGACCCTCGTGAGCCCAGAACACACGTCTGGTGGTGGCTGGGCACCCAAGAACGCGATCGCCCCGCCACTATAGGATAAGCTTGCGTGAGCATTGCAGTGAAGGGAACGATCATTGCCAAACAGCCAACCACCTAGCACCTACAGCCCCAAACACTGATTATGGTAGACCGTCAGACCACTCTTGACTAAGTGATCCTCAATATTGGCCAATAAGCATTCAGTAAACAGAAGAAAAAGCCTGCTCTCTGGACCAGCACTACCATCATCAGTCCAATTCACTCATTGCAACGCTTTTGAGAAGTGCTTGCCATCTGCTCTCACTTTACAAATGTAAAGAAGACTAAGAGCAGGGCCCATAGGAGAGCATCGTCAGTGCATCAATCAGAGTGCTGTCCTCAAGCAGAAGAGGCAGAATCTGAGATCCTAGCCTCTGCATTGCTTTAGCAATTCCTATGAATGCTTTGCAGTCGTTCCGCAAAAACTAATGGCAACCATTCAAGTTATTGTTCCCTGGCATGGATACTGTTCGGATCCCTGTGTCACATCTCAATCTCTCACAGGCAAACAAGTTAAGTTTAGCTGATGAATGAGGAGTTGGCAGGATTGCAGTAAATGAACATGGCGTTTTGGGAGTCTGCACACTCCGCCTGTTTATACCTCACAGACTGGCAGAGGCTTTGACTCCGGGCAAAATGACGCCATGCATATTCAGTGCATGATGTTAGCACTGGCAGGACCCGTTCTGAGTTCGGAAACTGTCGTGAGTGACGTGTGGTCTGCAACTATCCTTGACTGTGCAATACCTGTTCCACTAATGGTAAATGTGCGTGAGCCGCTCATTCGGTCTAACAGATTGATGTTTACTTTGTAGTTTGGCCCTAGTTTTGTCATCTAGTCAATGACTGCCTTGTTTGTAGATTTGAGAAGGGAATTCTCTAGACCGGCTTGTCCCACGATTGCGAGCTCAACATTGGACAGGTAAACCTGCATGCCTGCCAGGCAGTTGAATAAAAGAAAGAAGGAATAAAATTTGATGTCAAGTGGTCAAAAACCAATGCTGGCTACTCAAAAGTATGATTCGTGCAAGCAAACTTAAGGGCAAGGAGAAGGACAATGGAAAAATTGGATAAAGGAAGGCACTGGCTCCGAATCACAGAAACAGCTGACTTCCGACTTAGGTGCTTCGTTGCATTGCTTCCTCACAACAACCCATAAAAGTGCAGGCAGCCCAAACTTGCATTCCATCATGGCAGTCAAAGTAAAGGTTGACAGACAGAGAACACCTTTTTGTTGGCAATTTGATTAACAGAGAAAAAGACCGAGGATGCACTGCTCCAGACGACAACAGTCTCATGCCTTAAAACTTCTGCATCAGATGCATTGCTTTCGTAGTGAGGATGCCGAGGCGATGCAGTTTTGGTAAATGCATCTTCGTTGGCAAAGGTTTTTGAACTAATTGATCCGTCATTGCAATAATGCAGCGGCAAGCCATCGCAATTGTCATGCCTTGACCCAACGTGTCCTTGCGCACCTCGGCTAAACCTTTCCATTTCCGTTTTACTGCATTTGATTTTGGCATATTTAACAGCAAGTTTTAGATGAAAGCACCTAGTGGCACATGTGATGCAAGCACGCTGCGGAGGCTGAATCAGATTTTTAAGTCAAGCGCATGATCTCAATTGCCCCTTGTCAAAACGACTGAAACGCATGCTTTTCCATTCGGTCAGGGCGCTTGCCGCTCCATCATTTAGCTAGAAAACTTTGACGATAAAATACCTCTAAACTTATGCCAAAGCATCAACAAGACTGAAGTCTCGTAAAGTCATCAAGGTGCCTCGAATGATTCGAAGGATCATTCACAAAGCCCCAACCCCATTCGTCCACCTCACCACCTTCTCGTATTCGCAATGCCAGATTCCCTGTAATTTAGTTGCATCACGCTACAGACAGACTTCATTTGAGCGTGTAAAAGTGAGGCACATTCTTGGGAAATTTTCAGTTTTTCTTTCTAATGTGAGGATTCGTCTATCAAACAAAACATCCAATCGAGAAGCCTTGCTGCAGTGGGCAGACATAATGCACTGGTGTCTGTGTGTTTGACTGCACTCCAATGCACTGCCTCTTATAGCGTGCCGACTCCCGAAACCCAACAGCTACAGCACTATGTGTTTTAGCCCTCAGCTCATACCAACAACTCCACGAACATGGTGGATCAAATATGATTTAGTGATGATTCAGTTGAATGGAACCTATTAGCCGTTCATGGAAGACAACATTAAATAAGCCACCGAGATCGAGCGTTCCCACTGATTGTTGTGGCACATCTGCCTTCTCACAGTTGGTGAGTTGCTTAGACATTGTCTGCCCTCTGACTGATACATTGTTCAGGGTAGAATGGTGAGAAGACATGATTACATCTATGCGAAGGCTGCTAGTGTGCGGGTCTGGCCCACAATAAGTGGAAGACACTTTCCAGGCAGGGTGAGACCATCTCTTTGAGCTGACATTCTGGCTGCGATGTCAACAGTGGTGTTCCAGTCCATTTGCACGGGTGTATGCTTGATCTTGAGCTTCGCCATCTTCTACTTAAGCCATCTTTCTTTAAGCGATTAGACTGCGTGCAGGTGGGCGTTATTATCAGTAGGTGGTTGGGTAGTAAAAATATGCACATTCAGGGAAGAAACGGTGTGTTGGGTTCTGCAAAAGATGAATTACTATCGCACCACTCATCGAGGGGTTAATTATCTACTCTGCCAGCACCATAGAACGCTTGCTAAACATGCGATTCACTAAGTGAGAGTCATTAGGGGAATGCATTTCACACGACTGAAGGATCAGCATTCGCCCGTGACATTTAAGGAAGCTCTCTAGGCCATCAACAACCTTATCAGTTAGACCCGTTTATTATGCCACCCGTAAATAGCGCCACCTATATCCTCCTAATCTACAAGCTGCACAGAATCAGAAGAAAGCAATAGGTTAAGTTGGTTGGTGAGAGCAAGCAGCTCACACCTGTCTGGTCTAGCAAATCAAAAAGCGAGTTCATTTATCTAATCCACTTAGCGCGAGACTGGTAGGCACAAGAAGACGTTGTGCACATCATTTCGTAATCCAACAAAATCGCTAAGTGGCTGATTTGTCAAAAGTGACATGTGGCTCACTCAGTGATCCTCGGGGAGACGATGACATGACTCTGTCACACAGAAGTCGGTAATTCTTGGCAATTGCAACGGACCTATGGAGAGATGTCGGCTGCAGTTACCATCCGTAAGCAGCACACCACGGTCATCTACGTTCCGCTTGCCCTAAGTTTAATGAAACGGGCTAACCTTTGGCATCCACTCGCTCCAGCCTTAAGGGGCATGCATGGGCGATCGTAGAGCTGTGACAGTACCTGGAAGACTTCTGCTAGCACCAGTGGAAATTGTGCTAGTCAGTCTAGCCTGCTGCTTGTCTATGGGCTGAGTCTAGACACTTGATCGCACTTGCTAAGCTTAGGCAGACTGCACTGCGGTCGGGTGATGTAGCGCCAAGTTTGCGGTAGGAAAACCAAGGGCTCCCCATTGGTCGACCTTAACATCGGTGACAGTGACTCACTCGACCTGCAACAAGACATGTGTGACCTCCATGCGCTTAATGGGGTGAAGACTGCGTTATTTTCTCAGTAATAGGGAGAAGCTCAAAGAAAATCAGCCAGCGTAGTTTACTGGCTCAAAGCTCGAGATGTAAGAAAATAACGCATTGCTGCAACAGCACTGTTTGGTTATCCCCTGCACACATTTGGCGCCCTCCATTACCAATGGTCACCACCACTGCGTACTCCCTTTCGTTCATGGTGATGCCTTAGCAGACCAACAAATTCGAATGCTTTTGCTAAGCTTTTGCTGTCAGGTGAATGGTCCTCCTAGGAATGCTATACAATGCAAGCCAGTCACGATTGCTTCTTTCAACGAATGCGCGCCACAAATAATTCTTCGCAAAATGGGGCGAGTACCAACAGCGCCGTGGGCTATGTGATGGCAATCTCAATGCCTGCTTTGCTGTGAAGTGCGCCTGCCTTCTCACACCAACATCGATCACGGCGACAATGTCAATGGAGTACCTGCAAAACTTGCCTCCGTGGCCAGAAAGAGGTGTGCTATCCATAGGCAAAGTGGCTAGTTTATAGTGCTTCGTTTTCCTTGACATCTGATATTGTCTTTTGCAATGTGAAACTGATCCACACAATGGCAGTTCGCAGCAAGTTCCGGTTAAACTAAGAAAAACTAAAAGTTGGCACACTTAGGCGCCCGCACATTCGGCCTCATATGGAAATGATTAAATCCACTTCACTACAACTTCTGTCCTTACTGGTGCATCCTCCCCGGCTGAAATCCAAAGCTGCAAAGCAAAACAAATTATTTAAGCAATTTACCATCTTGTCAGTGAAGAAGTCGACGACGGCGAGACAGATGTGGTCCATCACGTAGCATGAGTCTGATCTGCACGGAAAATGCGGCAAATGCCTTTCATCATTTCGCGTTTCAGTAAAAGAACTTGCCTAAGAAACTGAAATAAGGTTGGCGCCCTTGGCAAAATGACCCGCGCCTGCATCAGGCTGCAGAGGTGGCGTTTGCAGCAAAGTTGGCATCGTCACTGACCCTCGTGCTTGTGATTTTAATCATCCTCATCGTTTAAAGTTAATAATGTGCGAAAGTCGTCAAAGGTGATGACTAAAGAATTGTGGAAGTCATAACCAACATGCACGCACGGACTCGTGTAGTCTCTAAAGCCGGAGCCGAGCGCAAGAACATGAGAAAACATGCAACGGTAAAGCCTACTTGAATAACTAGACCACCGCAAGAGAATGTGAACTTGTGGCGGTGTTGGGATCGTGCTTCCAAAGAGGGCTAGCAACGACCACTGCTGTCAACTATCGCTGTCCAGTCAAGTAGGTCTGCAGACCTGGGGGAGTATTTTATGGCAACAGGACCTCCAATGCATGCTGTGTTGGTATTCTCGTGTTCGATGGTTGCACAACCTAATTTTCCTTCCTCTGCTGATCTACCTTTGCATTTGTTTCCAGTTTTCTGTGCTCTATCCTCGATTTAATTTGGTTTCTCTCATTTATCGTACCCCTGCTATTTATTTTTTTATAATATTTTTCTGTAATCCTGACGTTGCTACGCTTTTTGTCAACATCTCATTAATAACCCCAATGTTCCTTGCATTGGCGTGGCTCTGCGTGCCAGGTACACCAGTTTTTCGATCTGCTTTGCCTAAAAAGGTGTTTTGTTTGATTTAATTTAAATATTTTTGAACGGTTTACACGTGCATTCCATGCTCCGCACCAATTTGCTTCTTTTATTTTACCGCGCCTCGTTCTGGACGCACAGTGGGTTCTGCGTTGATCATCTTGGTGCTCATCGGATCTAGCGTTGTCAAACGCGGTGGTGGTTTTGCTGGGTGGTACGGTACCAACTTCTTTCAAGCTACTTTTGTCCAACACTTTCAACTGCATTACTTCACACAAGTGTGTATTTTACGCGCCTCTCCATTATTGTGCACTTAGCTTAGTGAATGTGTGCATCTAAATCCAAGTGAATTTTCGCTGCATCCTAGTGCGAAACGTTGTGCCGGTAGTTCCTCGATCCCTGATTTATGCACCACAATGTATTCTGGTAAGCACAGGATCTTCGCAATGCAGGACACGCCAATCATGCGACTTGCAATTTTGGACCGCTCTCATCAAGCTGGCTTACGTTGTCTCGGAATCTAGTCAGATTACTTGCTTGGTTTATCGTATCCATTTTCGATGCCTATTTCGTCGTTACAAAGGTCGTTGCTGCTAGATGTTGCCCCTTGCTATGATGCTTCCAATTTAATGCAACCACTGGGCTTGTAAAGCACAGGAATCCACTGTGAATCCTGTCTTAATTGCTTGTGGAGACTCTCCACTTGTAAGAGTAGGTTTTGGTCAAGCGTTCTTAAGTGCAGGCTGCTTTGATGCTTTTCCCTCTTTTCTCTTTCACTCACTCGCAGTGAGACTGCAAATCAGTGGCCTTTAATTTTATTGAGGCCTTCGGAATGCCTAACTCTCATTCATCTCCCTTCCACACCCATCGAGCCAGGCCTTTTGACTTCTTACATCACGGAATTTTATTGAACATGTAATTTTGACTTTGAATTAAGGGGTTGAGACAGCATTCACCTCATGCGCAGGAAAGCCCTCATTTCTGCGCTCCGTAAATGAGCCTACAAGGAAAGAAAATGGAGTCTACATGCGTTTGATCCACCAATTTCAAGAAAATGGAGACCATGTGGTGAGGGCTGGAAATAAAAGTGACTAAATGCGATTGCATAATCGTGAGTACCAAAATGATAATCCACTGTGTTCCAATGTGTGTGTGCCTACTTGCACCAGCTTCGACCACATCCATAATGCCGACAAAGTGACAATGGAATCTTCGGCACAGCACCTTGGTGGCGATCTCGATGGAGCCTATCATCGACAAGCCTTCATTTGCCATTATGTATGCATGCAAAATGAAACTGATGTCAAAAGTGACATGGACAAATGCCGTTGATCCGCCTCCATAGCCATGGGATTGGTTCAGCAGCGAGCGTAGAGGCAGGCGGGTAATGGCAATTAATCGGACATCCATTGCATTTTCGTATGACAGGCGGTAGCGAATGAAGGCAACTGATCATCGAGCAATGGCGCACAGTGGTAGGTCGTTGCCAAAGGGCTTCATTCCTTCGATGGTACCACACACACTGGGGATGGTCGTGATTGAGCCCTCCTCCTTTTTTGCAAGCATGCCCGTCCAAAATGCCCGTTCATTTCGCCACATTTACCGCGTTCTTCGCTGGATGTCATTCTGCTGACTCACACTGCTCAAGTCGACATCAAAATGCAAGCTGGCATGGCACCGTTGCCACTCAGCGAGAGGCTCGTAGACCAACACGCCTAAGCAGAGATGCCGTCCAATAGCAAGGGTCACAGGGATTCATTTGACATCATGCACTGCTGCTCGTCTTCAGCTAGAGGCACTCTGTTCGCAGCCCTTTGATAGTTTGGCTCGCCAACTGCTGCACTATGGTTTCGGCCAACTCGAAGTTTGCTACCAACAAAACAGAACTCAAAGAATGACGACTTCTTACCTGCATTGCAAAAGATTGCGGCTGCTACAGTGATTCTGTGGCTGCGAGTGGAGTAATTGGGCATTAACCGAGCTCCCAGTGCATAACTACGCGTTTTGGTGATCTCAGGTGAGAAGGATAACAGGAAAAATCAAAACCTTAGCACCAAAGTATGTAACTACTTGCCGCTTCAAAGAAGCCATTAAAGGCTGATTATGTTTGGGACCGTCTTTTATCCTGGAACATTGCCAAAAGCAACGAGACATCGAAGACAGAAGTGTGAGGAAGATAACTAGACTGTTCTTAGTTTATACCTGCGTGGTGCATGCCTGACTTTGTGTACGTCACGACGCAACTGCGTGAAGTAAAAATTTGGCAAATATTCATCATTTCTTTTGCTGATAAAGTTTAAAATAACATGAGAAACCATTGAACTGCGCTAGATAGGGTAACGGGAATTGTGTTTCTGCATTTAAGCTAAACACAAAAGAATTTTGTTACGATCAAGGACAGCTCCTGCGACCTGATTAAACCAACTTCGCACTGCGGCAACGGACTGGGTAGGGTAGAGTCAGCGTTAGAGGTCGATCATTCAATGCATGTAACACGACCATTCGAGTAAGAGGTCGATAGGGCCTTACTCCCCTGGAAATTTCGTATCAAAGAATTAAAAAAAGTGTAGAAATGTAGAATATGGGTAAAGCTTGGTGTGGCCTGGTGGCAGTGGCATTGTCGCTATCGTGGTTCCCATCCTGAAATGGTGGGAAGAGTTTTTCCAGTTCGTGATTATGGAGCCCAGGGATGCTGCCCAGCAGAATATTTCCAATTAGGTGGATGCTGAGTCTGACTTGACTCTGGGGCAAAAATCGGGCAGAGTAATGTCAGCGTTACCAGTCGATGCTGTGGCCAACATTATTGCGCAATTCTACGGCGATCAGCGCGTCTGCCTCCTTACGGCAAGGCAAATGACACTAACATTGACGGTGGCACTAGACTTTAGCAAAAGTATGGATGGGAATGCGCACTCTCATTAACACCATCCGCTCAGTGATAGTCGATCGTCTCCTACGCTCCTACTTTTGAATCGCCGGTGTTTGGTTGTGCGACCAGCTAAGCCAGTGATGAAAATGACAACGTTGTGAGCCGCATGCTCTCCACCTATATTTGGTCGTCCTCAGCCCTCTACATCAGCTTCGAGTCCAATTTCCCCACTCGCCAAAGGACTTGCTTGTAAGTGTTGGCTGTTAAACAGAAGCGTGAACAGCGGTACGTACGAAAATGAGGACATCGTTACTGTCTTTGTAGCAAACTATGTTGCATTGACTAGCTCTGTTGATGATTTGAGATCGTGATCTGCTCCTTGGCGGTAGGTGGCGGATGTGTAGTTCTGGTCAGCAGAGCAGGCGGTAAGTCGCTGATGCAACCATCTTCGCCCTCTTAGCACATTGGATTAGCCGCTGCTTGAAGGAACCACAATTTCCGCAAGCTAGGTCCTTAAATTATAGGTGAAAGTGCAGCAAGAGGGTAGGTAAGCTGTCATAAGTCACATTAGCGACATTAACAGCATTCCAATGCCAGGCTTTCCATCTCAAGGCCAGTAAGGCAGCCCGTTTTCAAAAAAAATAGCTTTACGTTCTTACACGCATCTCAATTGCCGTTCAATTGCTATAGTCGAGATTTGCTTCTTCGCAAGATCTAATAAATGGCAAATGGCGAATTAATGTGCAACATTACTACGACCCAAGTCAGATATTTTTAATTTAGGCGTAATTGTGTGGTTCCACATCCGCATCGCAATGAGCTCTAATGTAGTACGTGGGTGAGACCCTTATGACTTCGAAATCGTCATATTGCAACAAAAGACGCCTCCTCCTACCCCATTGTCACATCGGCACCATAGTATCTGTTTACATGATAACCACGATTTACTTGGTGCTTTGTCTCACATTCTGTGTTTGGAATTCGACCAATAACATGAGTTGTTCCCTCTGCTACCGTTCTTCAATGTCTTCCCATTCTCTGTTCATTCCACTGTCTCTTGTTTTAATCGGAATGCAGGACCCAACATTTAAGACGCCTAAGGCTGCCATCAATAGACATCGGCAGTCGAGACAGGGTAATGCCTCCTTGATGTGACCCGTTCCGTTATTCTTAAAGAAATCACTACGCACTAGCTGCTCGGATTTGCGGTGACGCATTAAATGTAAAGCAGAGTGATGCAAGTTAAGCGCTTGTGTCCCTGCATGCGCAGACGTTTACCGCACGAGGTGCCATATAAGGCTTGAGAATCTTCGTGTGGATAAAGCTCACCTATGACTGAGGATGATAATTCACGCAATCCGATCTATTGCTATGGTAAACAATAGTGTCAGCCGAAGTGCAAAGAGGAAGCCAAAATGGGAGGAGTGTAGACACTTAATCCACTTTTTCTTGGTTCGAAAGCCTGCATTGTTGGAGAGGAAGGCTCATCATTCTACGCATTGGTGACATTTAAAATAAGTGTAGGAAAGAAGAAATGTGGGTAATAAAATGAGGGATGTAAGATTGAGGAGGCAAAGATGTCAAATCGCCGGGTGGGCTCAGCCCATCCCAGCAACCACACCCCTTAACCGTAGCTCAGCTGATTCGCCTACGTTGATCTACAAGTCCACTTTACTTTTACTGCCCTCAGCAGCATAGCAGTGCGTAAACAAAAATTATTAGCAATCTATTCAAAGGAGCAAATTTTGGCGTCAGAGGGAGTGTGCGCACAAAAGTGCGAGAACATTGGTCTAGCTGCTGGGCTGCTTCGTTGCATCGCGCACATTCTTCCCCAAAATTATATTCCTACACCTACAGCGCATTGTCAGTTTGTGTACAAACTCTGCCACCTTGACGAAAGGCGGAAAACATTAGCAGAGGCTGTGCATCAGATAAAAGTAAACTGGTTTACTCAATGGCAAGTTTCCTTTAGTGTTTTGGCGATGCCTACTGATTTGTGCTTTGCTAGAAGGGAATCGCATGAATTCCGTCCCTGCGAAATCAAAAGCTGAGCAGGATCTGCATTTGTTGCCTTTGCCATATCCGAATGGAAGTGCATAAAAATGTTCACGCCATTACTACACTGCACTATGTTTTGCACAACTTGCTTCCAACTTGGAAACCCTGCCATCGAGCATCTACTTTGGATCCGCACAATAACGCGGATGATAGTATTTAAAGTGATGAAGCGTCTGCTCACTTTAAAGGATTGGCCAGCAGCTTGCCACTCATGCCAGTAAATGGTACAAAATGCCATTTGTAGGTCCTACATCTCTTCAATCCTCGCTCAATCCATCTACGACTGCAAAGGCTACCCTACAAGCCCAGCTAGTGTGGGACACTAAATATGCTTCAAAATAATTAGCCAATCACCGCTAGTGTCTTACAAAACTTATTAAAAGCGAGAAACCTGTCAAATGTGCTCATTCTTGCCTGCTATTGAAGAGCGCAAAATGGCAACACACAAAGAGGGAACTGCAATCCATTGGTGCACGTAAATGAGGCGAGAGAGAACTATTTGTAGGCACGAATGAAGAAAAGGTGAGAAAAGGCTAAGATAGGCAAAGAAACGAGAAGTTCACGTCCAATTAAAGAAAACAAATTAGGACAAATAAACACGCCATTCCCTAGTTGCACTCGAGGCAAACAAAAGGGGTGAATTCGAATTTGATTATTTAAGTATAACACCGCCAAATAATTTGCGACCGGAAAAAATTGACAATCTAAGTAGAGAGCATCAAGACAATGTCCGTTAAATTAGCGCGAATTATTACCAAGCCCACGAAGCGCAATCGCAACCTCAAAAAAGTACGAATCAGACCCACCTGATTATAGTCCACACTAAATGTCTGGCTCATGGGTCACTCGGCAACCACTTCCACACGATCATGAAAGAACCCTTTGCCATAATAACACCAAATCACAGGAGATGATTATACGTTCACATTTATTTTGCACTTCATGGGCATTAGCTTGTGCTATGAACACTATTGAGGCCAAGTGCCAATCAATCAGTCGTTGATGGAAAGGTCCGTGTAAGAGGGAGAAGAACAAGAGGTAGCAGTGATGGCAGTAAAAAATGTTACGAACGCGACAGATCCCCTCTCCAACTCCGCCTTTCTGCGCCTCTCCTCTTCCTCTTCTTCATCCTCAGGTCTGTCTTCTTTCTGCCACTGGTGAATGCGGGAGAGAGAGAGAGGCAGACAGAGACAGGGAAGAGAAGTGGAGCCACAGGTCATGAGCATTCGCCTTTCCTGAACGCACTGCTTCACCGGAGGATTATCCACCAACTAAGTCATGCATCCATTCCACCGATGGCTGTCACCCAACGTTTCGCTGAGTCGTTCACCTCACTTCTACAAGTCACGCCTTTATGTATGTACATATCAATAATCAAGCCATTTGCACAGAGGCTTTACATAAATGCCCTTGTAAATAAAAGACAGGAAACTTGGTGGTGGTGGTGGTGGTGGTGGTGGTGGTGGTGGTCAGTCAATCAGCAATTCAGTGACGCAAAAAAGCAACAATATGCTCATAGTTGTAAGGCAGCACCAAAAATTTACCCGGATAGCCATCACACAACATGCTTGGTTGCGCTCCCACAAGTGGAAAACGGATTCCTTTGTATGCGACTCAGTAGTCCCGCCTGTTACACCCACCCTCCTCCACCCAGGACGTTTTAGGCCCTAAGGCAGGCAGGCAGCAGCGAGCGAGCGACTGGGCTACTTTAAGACCAGATTAACAGTCAGCCTCCCACCTCTAGCCACCTACAATTACATTTCAAAGAACATCAGTATTGTGAGTCAGGCATTGCCGTTGAGAAAAAATAAAACGTCCCTAGAGTCACATTATGCGAGGCATTTGCATCCGCACCAGCATGTAGGTGTATGACGCAAGCCAACCGAGAGTTGGAGGACGTAATAACAACCAGCATCCTCGAATTGGCGCATCTCTTACCTAACATCAAGTGCGACAGTACCCACAAACAAACAGACAGACAAATGACAACAGCACGCTTCCACGCAAAATTGGAACGCACACCAAATCCACCATTGCAGATAAAAAGTCAGCAATAAATCCCACCTGAGCAAGCAAGGGGTGGATATGCAATCAAGAGCAAAGGCGAAATTCGCAACGCAAACATTTCACGCCAACTTCAAATGTACCCAGCCCAATAGCAAGCAAATACATAGAGGAAAAGGAAGGGTAATGAATGCGACTCCCAATGATCACTTATTAGCAAAAGTGATGAGCAGGAGATCACCACATGGTAATGTAGCGATACTACCCACCAAGACCGTCACCCATCCATTGATCATGCTTCCGCGCCCATTGAGGAGTACAATGACTGGCGACTAGCCCAAGCATTACTAACTCACAGCCCAGAATAAACGATGAGATCCAACACATGCCCAAACGAAACCCATTCTCAGGTGGCCACTCATTTCAATCCTCGTGTGACGCGCCAACAAAAAGCCCAGTTCAACAGCGAGCACTAAATTTCCAAATGCTAAGACGCAAAGTCAAGGCACAGCAACCACTCAACGCACCGTCAAAACATTCCAAACTAGCCGCCCAAAGCATTGTTCAGCAGTAACATAAGTGTGCGCAAAAGGAAAACCGATTAACACTAAGTGTGCATAAAGTGCCTTGCAAAGTTAAGCCTCCTTTCCTCCGATTGCACCACATTACTCCAAACCCCTCCTCGCCAAAGCAGCAACAAACCATTTGGAAGCATTCAAAACGGTCTACACTGCTCACTAGCAGCTGTGCTAGGCAGCAAAGAATAATCACAATTAGGCAAGTCCTTAAGCAAAAATATTCCCTTAAATGCAACAAACCGAGTCCAGCAGGACCTGCGTCAACACTGAAGAGCATCAACTTTTTAAATGGACAGGATGCCGACTTCTTTTCACCACCAGTCTGACAGGTCAGCAACAAGACCGCATCTGCAAGTTATGCTACCTAAGCGCTGTTAAACTCCAAGGCCGTACAACCGAATGCCCGATAATCGCACCTTGAACTTAATACCTTCCCTCGAAACCTTATTCGACACCATTACGATTAAATACAAACGGGACTCCTTAAGTATTAGGCGTGTGTAAACCGACACGTTATAATCGAAGCTACTGCAGAGGCTTACAAAATGATAAATCCACTGATACTTCTGATCTCGAAAAATCTGGATTGAAAAACATGAAATGAAGCGCAGCTACAGTCTTGAGACCTCCAAGCCTTACAAACATCACTGCAACTAATCTGTAAGGTGCGATCACGAGGAACGCCACAAGAAAGTACAAAGCAAAGGTAATGATGAAGGTGGCAAAAGTGGTTTTGATAGGGATTGAGAAAGCCATGTCTTTGGTGTTTGAGAGAATATCTGAAATAAGGTCAGCATTAAGACGGCAACATTCTCACCTCGTTGTATAAGCAGCCCGGATCGAGGATTGGCACTGCAACAGAACAACTCTTTCCAGCGCCTTAAGCAATGGTTGCTTTCATGCCATTTGCCTCAAGATTGTCCAACCCGCAATCACGACGTAAGTGTTAGGTTCTACACCCTCACAGCTCAGCTTGTTTACAATCGCAGGGTTGCATAACTAAAATGACAAGCAATATACTTACAGGAAAACTAAAATATGCGCAAAATATGATGGCAGGCAAAGGATTCTAACCCACCTCAAATCCTAAATTGTCTTTACTCACTGCGTGATCCTATCACACAATTACTTAAGGACCGTAAGGTACACGTATTACCGCCTGCGGTTTTGAAGAAATGCGAACCGGGTAATGAAACAGGCAGTTGCGCCTTTAACTTTTCGGCTAATGAGGAGACATTGCGAGTAAGCAGCGCTACAGTCAGGCATAAAACCATTCATATAATAACTGAAGGCCTACCACCACACCCTTAAACAAGCATATTGCCAACTCGAAGATGACAGGCCTGTCCGACACCAACACCAGCACTATCGATAGTTACGACCAGAGCAATCACAAAACCGAGGATCAGGTACGCACACAACATTCTAAATGAAAGTCAGTAAGCAATCACAAATGGCTTCCTCTGGAACCACAAGTTCTTTAAGTGACCAAACCTGCAATTTACAGCTCATGCCCTTCCTAAACATCAGCCACGTATAGGCTTTGGGGGGCTTACAAAAGGAAGTAATCCACTGACACTTGATCAAAAACATTAGATGAAGCCTAGCTACGGTCGTAAGCTCTCATACATCACTATAACTGAGCTGTGATGCACAATTACGTGTAGTGTCACAGGATATCACTTAAGCAAATGAAATGACATCAAAGACTAAGCCAATCCACGCCAACAAGGTAACGTTTAAGACAACTCCACAAACCCTAGTCATCCAACTTCTGATTATGATTAAAGGCCCAGGAATGCAAAAGATGTAATGGCGCACGCAGCTGCAAACAAAAACAAACAAGGCAATGCCCCACAGATTAAACGCATTTGGAATAGAGCAGCACGAATAAAATAAATATACCAAGCATGAAAGCAGTTCCAAAGGCTCCATTTTTACCAGGCATTAAAAATCTAGCATAGATCGGGTGACTTTGACGGACTATTTTATAAAATGTTTAAAATTATGGCTGGAAACCATCCAAAGCTGGCAAAATGATTCAGAATCACCATTCTCACCAGGATCGCGTCAAAAGTAGTTAGCGAGAGTGCGGCGATATTGCCAACCAAAAGGGAAGCAATTCATTTAAAGCACCTGACCAAGTGGATGAGATTTGTGACTCGATTCGTGCAAAATCTATCACCACTCATATGCATTAGTTGACATCAAGCATAACTTTGTACTTCTTTGCTATTCGTCCCCCGCCCTAGCATAGGCCAGGACCTACCAGTCCCATTCTTTGCAAATATGGCCTCATCTACAAATCGAAAAACGAATGCCCATTGCCAGCTGCAGGTGTGAATCGCACTTATCGTCTTTTGCTAGTACTATGATGCATTCCAGGCACTCCCTTGCACCGAACATTCCAATGACATGGCATAAAGAAATACTACTCTGCTTAAACCTAATCTAACTCATCGTTCGTATTGCCACAACTTTAGCTGATCGGACAAATTCTTGCACTTTTCGTAGACATCCAGACAGATGACGTCAAATTTATGGCTTATAGGCCTCCTAGACTCCTAACTTTAACAGCAAAATTAATGGCAGCGTAAAGCTAATAGGCAATATGAATCAAACCATCAGACGATTTCGACAGAAAAAAACATTCACGCTCTCAATGCCTTTAGCAACGCACGGTCTAAAGGTAATGCTAAGTAAAGCTCAAACAACTCAGCACCGTTCGTCTATTGCCTGCGAAACGGAATTTCTCAATAGACGATCTTGTTAAACTTCCCAAATATAGCACCCTAATATTCTCTGAAGGCAAAAGAAGGCCAAACAACGAAAATAATCGTCGAAACACTCAAAGTACTACATGAATGCATAACGGAATGGAGTGGAAACAGTAGGCCTATAATGCTGGTCAAATGCACTTTACGTGTCTAAGCGCAGTAACAGGCAAGGAAGAGGGCCAGGCTATATGCCTAGCTCAATTACGGTCATACCGACCAGCAATTGGCAAAAAATGGGTGGAAGGAAGCGCACAACTGCTGCACTGCTGCTATGAGGGCTTTCACGGAGTCCAGATTGACGGATCCCCATTGTTTGAAGGAAGCATTCAAATTCAGCGATACAAACTTCTGTACCCTTTTCCTGAGGAGCCAAAGGAAGCCCGCAGGCAAAGGCGAGATCGCCAATAATTAATTAACATGACATGTAAAAAGGAAGTGATGCAGAGTACCAATGTGGAGTAGGAAATCTGAACCCCTAAATCGGCCATAGAACAAGTGCCCAGCTACTTGGTGTTCAGTGTTTTCAACCGCTTAGCTGTCAAGGACTCTGATTTTGGCACCTACCCATAAGTAGCGCAGAGTGCATGCCTAGATGGAAAGGGAGCATTGAGCTATTGGGCAAGGGGAGGAGGCTTCTCACCATCTTAAGTCATGGACGCCTAGCATACTTACCTCTAAAAGCTACTTAATAACAATTCGTAGCAGCTTGCATCCATTCCACCACGGTTGGGCCTATTTTTAGTCTAGATACTTGGGAATATAAGACCAACCTTCTGCCCCTGTTAATTTAAACAGACCTAAAGATAACTTAACCTTAACCTTAACTTCACACATTGAAAAGATGTTGGGTTTTTACTGCCACCGTAGATGTGTGTTCAGGTTCTAGCAACTGGATCCCACACTTCCGACTATTGTGGAGGCACCGTAGGCAAGTAGGCTGCGCCACAATTTAGAAATCATCTTAAAGCAAAGTTTTTCTATTAAATGTAACAAATCGAGTCTAGCGATGTCTGCGTACACAAGAGCAAAAACAACTGCCTTTCACAAATGATGGGATACTGACTGCTGATTCGGAACCATGTCGAACACCCGGCAAGGACAAAAGACCACATTTCTAGGTACGACAATCAAAACTAGATAAAGCCGCAAAGATCTGCTACTAAATACCCAACAATCGAATGTGTGGACTGGATACCTTCCCTTGAAACCTTAGTCCAAGCCACTAACTTGCCTGATCTCAACAAGCCTCCGGTGGCAATGCGTTCACATGCAAAGGCAATTCAGCAAATCAAATCAACATTCAGGCAAATGCCTACCAAAAGAAGGCAGCGACATCACTTAAGACAAGCACTTAGACGAAGGGCTGCAACTGCTGTCTGCCTGTTTACAAAACAAGGTTCCTGAAGTTGCCTCGCACTGCTAATCGCACAATCTCAAGTTGAATGATTAAGTGAGTCGAACCAGCCGCAAAACCTAGAAAACCCATTCGCTCCTTACCTACTTTATTATCATTTCGCTAGTCATAATTTTGAGCTGCAGAACATGTCACAAATGCCTGTCACACAACATCAAAGGCAGCTCCGTCCTACGTGGTGAGAACCATGTATTAGAAGTCTAAGAGGAATCAGAAAGAAGGTCGGTGTCAGAGAACAAACACACTCACCCATTGTGTATGTCAATCAGCTCAAAAATCAGCGCCTCAAGTGGTGGTTGCATTCGTGCCTTCCATTGGTCTCAAGATTGTCCGAACCGCAATCGCGAATGATTCTGGAGCTGCACGCTACTCCCACGTCCTCACAACTAAGCGCATCCACGATTGCGGCATGTCATTCAATAAAAGACAAGCATGTGGCTTAATGAAGGTAATTCTGTGCTCAGGCAACATAAAGCAATTATTTAAAGTGAGCATTAAAGTGTGTTGAAATAGATTTATTACAGTAGGGGGCAGAAGCACTATAACAACACTTGGCAACGTGTGCAGAAATGGCGGCAGACATGAATTTCCTTCCACCTCCAAACCCTAAGTGGATTTTTCTTACAGTAATTGCGCCAAAACTGCACACCGTTTTCAACATTTACCAATCCTTCCAAAGAAACGTTTCATCATAGGAGTAATTTGCTTTCCGTCAGCATCAATCACAATTGCAAGGAAATGCGCCTGCCTGCTCCCACCCACTAGAAGCAATAGCATTGCCCGGCCGAGTGTTTGTCTTGCGATTCCAAAAATCGTGAACGGGTACCGCTTGTGACGTCGTACCTCAACTTTTAGCCCCTCAGCTCATGCTCCACTAAACAGTAATGCATTCACCACCAACGCCACCTTCACAGAGCCACTTGATTTTGTTCTTTTCCACAGGCACTTCAGCGCATCATTCATTTTTGGATGCATGCATGAAGTTTTTGACTTAGACCGTTTAACGCACAGAGGTAAGCCATTTGTGGATGCACTTACCTTTGTACGATGGCCATGTGTCTCTAGGGATTGCCTGACATCGACCGACTGTGTCAGGGATGTTCCACGACAGCTCAGCGGCAACCCCATTATTAATATGCGCTATAATTACCTGCGGTTGATTGGGAGAGAGCTACAATCTGCGTCTTCGTGTCCTTTACATGGATTGACAAGTTCACAACCCATTCAAAGCGTCTTTAAATAAATTTATGACTACGAATAAGTCGATAGAGCAGCTGCCGTGGGGTGTGAACCTGGCGATGAAGACAAGAGCACAATACGAATTCAAGTCTGCCTGATGAGAGATTCCATAATTTACACATTCTTTTAATTTGTCCAGTTTTGTGCATAAAATTAATTCAGATTATTTGCCCTTCCTTGCCCATTCCCAACGACTAACAAAAGTTCATCGATGAGTTTCCGCAAGCAAATAGGTGAAAGTACTTGCCTTACTTAACAAGTGAAGCGGAGGACTACACCATCGTGACAACTATAATGAACACAATTTTTACTGTGCACAGGTCTTCGGTAGTCTGGCTGCTGTGACACAACGCTCGAAGGCGCGAATTGCAATTGACACTAGCCATTGCAGCATGCTGGTAATTGGACCGGGAACATTTACAAAGCAACACTAACATCAACTTCGCTTTAGCTTTGATTTGATGTTAATTCAAATAATCACACAAACGGTGCTACCTATCTTCTGCAGAAAGAGAAGGGCCCTCATGAAGCCTGGTATGGTGGCCAAATGTTAATATGTGGGATCAGTGCCCTGAAAAACGCCCCCAATTTCGCAACTAGATGAGAAAAATAATACAAAATGTACCCAAGTACGCAAACTAAGCAGCACCAGCAGCAGATCCCATCACGCAAAGTAACTTCCTGCTTCAAACTGATGGCATGACAACTTATGGGTGGAGCAATTGGCGCCACGACTATTATGAACCTACATCCTTTCAGCCACTACGGTTGTGGTCCCATTGGTTTTAACAACTCGATAAACCAACTCAACCCTCCTACTGGTCATTCAAATGGGCCTGAAGATAATTTTACTCATCAGGAGATTAGCATCAGTGTGCTGACAATGAGGACAATCACAAGTGACATGACAGTGCCCTCACACCTTTTTACTATTGTAGAAATATTGCAAGCGGGCAGCGCTACAATTAAGGAAATGACTTGATGCAAAGATGTCCGTTCTATTCAACAAACTAAGTAAATCGAGACCGGCGTAGATATGGAAACGCAACTACTTAAAAAAGGGATACTGACCTCCATTTTATTACCAGGTTTCCAAATCAGACTACCATCCTACAGCTATGGTCCACTTGTGCTTACACTGCTGCGAAACCAGCGCCTGCCTTCTACCAATGACTTAAGCATACCTGAAGATGACTCGACCTCATCAGGAGAATACCATTTAAGTGCTGGCAATGCAGACATTCATATCATTTTGAGGTGCCACTGCCACCATAGATGTGACCGAATCTATACGCCTCCTCTAACATTTGTCAATCGGTCCAAAGATACATGCATTGACATCTAAAATTTGTTTTACGTCAGCACTAATCACAACGTTTGGGAAATGCATAAACACTTCACGAATTGCCTGCCCTCATCCAAAAGGAACAATAGCATTGCCCGACTAAGGCAACATGGCTGCCCAGGAAACGGCAGCCAAAGTCAGATGTCAACCAAACGAAGTGTTACGCAGCCCCTGCCCTCCTCGCCGACATTATGCACCAGACTTCACGGAGCTTTTCGAGTAGACTCTTTTTTGCTCTCTTATTCCTAAAACGGTTTTTTAAAGTCTGCTATGGAGCAAGTCAAATGGGTAGTTGGGCTAAAGTCCCCTTTTTCAAAATAATGCCTTTTTCTTAAATGTGTGTTCCGAACCCTCAAATTGCCTGCAACCAATTGTTTTTTTTTTAACAGAGCGTGTGCTTTAGAGCAGCAAAACAAGAACGGTGGTGGCGATCGTCTCAAAAGCAGTTAAACAAATGAGTGCCAGCCCGATTGGCAGAAGCACGTGCAGCAAAACGCACATGATTCCAAAATGGCTCATTCTTACCTAGTTTACGAGCGAAGTAACATCCCATGCGCACTGATTTGCACTTCGGTGAAGCCACAGACCTCCCGCCCCAATCAAGTCCTACAGGCCCAACATCACGGAGTCACCCTCGGTAGCTTCAATAGATTGCCATTTCCGATAAATGGAGCCCTTCTTTGGAGAAGCTCTGTCTTCCAGATAGAGCGACGAATCCCATGCTCCAAGAAAAGGGATGATGACGCTGCCGCCAATAATCTTGATATTGACAAGAGAATCTGCGACTTCTAAGAACTGCCTCACCTCAAGCAAATGCGAAATTCAGGTTATCCAATGCATTTAACACATACGTTTTAATTTGAAGGAGGCACACGTTACAGAACTTGCATGCCAGTGGGCCTTAAACTGAGCCACCTCTTCGTTGACTTGACGCTCCCCATACTATTAGTCGCCAGCTAGGAAGACCGAATCGGACATAAATCACCCACCGTTTAAATGAGTGATGCCCACCACTGCGTCTCTAAACATTTACCTCGTTAATTCGACAATACTACGTTTACTTTTTACCACGAAAAAAGGATGGAAGGTAAGGAATTCCATCCCACTCCTAGTCCAAAATTATCTTTGCTCACTGTGATCGTGCCACACACTTGCCAATGAGCCCTAAGGAACATGCATTACCACCTGCGTAATGCATTTACTTCAGCATAAACCACAATTGTTAAGAAATGCGCACCTACTCCTCAAAAATTGCTCAGTCCTTCTCTCCTTCAGAGAGTCTCACGCATCAACCATTATAAAGAGCCCTGTGCTATAGGAAATACATTTGCTAGCCAACAGCTGATGGTCATTAAGCTTAATGCAACAGACGAGATGCTTGAATGCAACAAGACAGATCCCTCCTGACACCTCTATTGAGTCTCAAGCACCTTCCAGCTTAAACTCTGAATTAACAAACGTGGCCTTTGCTGATCATCATGTGTACTCATGGGTTGTGTTTCGAAGTACAGATCCAGATTACATTTATATTTGCAGTTCTCGTGACATCACGAGCAACCGCATAATCTTTTTAAAGTCCATCTATCATGCTTCGTAATTACCATACCGGTTCCGTGAAATTAACTATCGCTTCGTCACACTTCTTGTTCGAAGGAGGTTCCGTTTTGATGGTAATGCCTGTTTCTTTGACACACGTTTACAATCCACCAAATGCACGACATTAATTACTTCTTCTCTCTAGAGAGAACGATTGCCCTCCTCAATGAGAATTCACTTCCCCTTTCTGAGTTAAATTTAAGACTCGCCTAACTACCAAAATATTGATAAGAAAAGTTCCGCGTTATTAAAGCCCCCCAGACCGACAGTTTAGATGTGGTTTGCACATTTACTCGGATTACATCTTGACGAATGGGCTCTCCAAATCTTAACTGGACATCGTCTGCAAGATCGAAATCACGCCATACTCATGATTAATGAAGCCGACATCAGTCGCAATGCAAATACGCCTCCCACACCAATGTTCTACACTCGGCTTTCACTAACTGCTGCCGAATTTCATGGTAAATCAATGCAAACGCTGCCACTGCCTACTGCAAATGAACTTGTTCCTGGGTCTTCGACTGCCACTAAATATATCATCTTAGTATGGCTCGCATGCTTCCCTACAGCCGATCTTACAACAGAGCCTTAGTGCACGGAACAGACTTACTCTGGAGGGTGATCGGGATCATTGCGCTCTTTAACTTGGCAGAATATTTGCAGCGCGATGCTTGTTGTCGCTTACACTTCCCTTACATAGGAGCCCACGCACGCAAAACAAGAAAAATCAGTACAAGCAGTTGCGAAGGCAGGGGGTTCTCAAGTGCCGCCTTCGATGCATTCCAGATTTAAAGTGCCTAAATAGACCATAACAAATATATGTTGCCTTAAAACAGGTTCTGTACACGCTAGACAAACACCCTTGGTTGAGCAAAATCACCACTGCCTGCTGCTTTATGCTCCCTCCCCACTTCTTCCTAACCAAATTAGTCCCAATACATCGCGGCCTATCCGAGTATAGAATGATACACAGCTTCGATTTCGAAGGCAAGTATGGTAGTAAAATCCAAATTCAGTGTCTAATCCTGGGAAGCCTTGAATAAAAACGATATCACTTGCATTGAGCACCGTACGACCCAGCAGTCCAGGCCTCATTTGAGTTGGCTGTAGATCAAAGAGGGCACGCATGTTGTGCGGTACAATTTTTGCTTTTACTTGTTCTTTTCCAATAAAGTGGGCTTTCAAGCAATTGAGATAAGTAGGCCTATTGCTCACGTGCACCATTTTAAATAGGCACCTACCTTAACTACATGACAAGGCCACTTTCAAATTAGTTCCTATTCCTGAAGCTTAAGAGGGAAAGCTGGCTAATTTAGAGTAGAAACCTCCCAACTGCTAAGTGTCAACCGTTAATTGCCTTGCCTAGGCAAACATTCTCTACGCATCATGCAGCTGTGAGGATGGAAACATGAAGACACATTCTGCTTATTCTCATAATTCTCATTAGAAAGAATAGTGAAGTTAAGTCATCTTGCAATCAGTCATTTGCAATTGCTAAGTGCATGAAAAGCAGGGATAAAGTCATAAAAGACCACATAATGCCTGATCTACATACGAAGTAGCTACCAATGCCCACTTAAATTTACTCCGGTAAAGTACAAACACGTCTGAATAAATGAAGAATTACCAACCCACTACCGCGAAGTTGACCTCAATGCCTTCGATTCCTCATCTGTTTTGGCGACATAAAATCCTGCTTTGCTGAAATCCTGGCACCTCTACCGCGACGGCAAATTGAAAGCGCTAACAGGAACGAAGACAACGCTACCAGCCATTGACCTTGAAAGTGGTAAGACAAACTGCAAGTGAACTAACTACTTCACCTCCAGCAAATGCGAAATGCAGTGACAGTAATTAAATTCAGCGACATCTTCCTTGCTCTCAAGATAGGATTTCATTGCGCTTAACTCCGCACACAAGCACCACTCGTTTATGTTATTCGAATTTTTCCGCAAATTATAGTACAAGTTATTTGTGCACATCCGTCTTTTCGTGCTAATCTAATTGACCTATTCACTTTCATTCAAGTTTGATTGCAGCAATAGCGTTAGCTACTTAATTCTTCTGGAACTTATATGGCCCATCGTAATTATGGTTATGTTACTCCTCATTTGTTTTATGCACTTGTATCGCACGCTAAGCATCACTGACAAGGCTAGGTCATGGTCTTGTCTTTCTATTGACCTAGTCGTTGTTAATGTTATGAAGCTATCGAAGTCTATCATCCCTACCACACTCCGTGCATAATTCCATCGTTCAGTTGTGGTCAAATGCTTGAGTATTCTGTCGACACCTGGATATTTAGCAGTGCACACATTTTACTAGACATGTGTGCTTGATGAAAGAATTCAAAGAATTAGTCTGCTGATTTGTGGAGAAGGATAAGTGGATGCAGTGGAAGTGTCGCAAAAACAGTGCGTCTGGATGCTATTTCTTGCAAATGTTACGCTCGGCAGCACAATGCATCTACAGGAAATGGTTTGCCAGCAGAAGTAGCAGTGGTAAGGTCGGGAAGGCCGCCGTAAAGTGCCTCCTGGAAATTGTCAATCAGACAAAGAAATGGTGGTCTTGACTTTACTGAATTTCGCTTAGGATTGTTGTAAAAGAAAAATTAACATCCTTGGCTCTCTACGCCTTCCTTTTCAAAACTCGTGGACTGATGTAGCTCGGGTCGGACACGCCGTTAGCACCGTCACCACTTCGCGAGTTTGCCATCACATTGCACATTAAGTGCCTTCCCTGCAGAAGTAGTGCATGGCCTTCAAGCAGGATGTGATCTAAATCATGACCTGGCCTCTTTGTAAAACACTAGGCGAGCAACATTTCCTGCTTGCATGAAATAGCATTTAGCAGTTTCCGGTTGATTGCTTGGATTAATATGCAGTCAGTCTCCTCTTCATCTTCTTCGGATGCTCAACGACTTATTTTTTAACGAAACCTATGCCTTTGGAACCCACAGTGTGATGGAGGTAGGACTAGACTTTAATGGTAGCAGAAATCACTAATGCGAATTCGAGCCATTGGCTGAGCTTACTTCCTGCTAGTAGACAGGTGGAATGTATTCTCATTTACGCTTCTCCTCTTTTTTGAAAACACATCAAAAGTCATTGAATGCAGTGGCCTACGTAAGCAGAAGCGAAACCTCACCTACTGCCCCATTTTCCTCTCTGCTAAAAACAGGCAATGCTCATTGCCGAAGTGGCCTTTTAGCTAAGAGCATTATTTTCATTGAATACCGCTCTATCTCTATCAGCTACTTCTGCCATCCAAGATCGAAGGTCGAGTAGGTCAGTCAACCGGGACGGCGATCAATCGTAACGGCAAATGGGTCAGCTGAATGCGGTAAATGAATGCATGTTAACGATTTCAATGGACCACACGCTCTGTCTGCATTATTT
This sequence comes from Taenia pisiformis, assembly GCA_023968675.1. Classification (NCBI taxonomy): domain Eukaryota; kingdom Metazoa; phylum Platyhelminthes; class Cestoda; order Cyclophyllidea; family Taeniidae; genus Taenia; species Taenia pisiformis. The sequence continues at coordinate 490,039 of CM043737.1, read as the reverse complement.
TACTGACTCAACCAAGCCGGTCGATCGATGGATCGATAAATGCATCTGCTGCGCCCTCATCGCAGCTTTGTTTACCACGCTGAACAGACATGTCTACTAAGCAGGACACAAGTGGAGTGAATGAGTGGCGAGGGGGTGGAATAAAGTCACAAATGACAGAGTGCAGTTTTTTGTTTAGTTTTTATGTATGCGTCCGTATTGTAGTTTTTTAAACATCCCTTTGCCTTACCCTTTAATGAAGCCGACTGTGTGGGTTGTTGCGTTCCCTGTTGGTCATAAATGGGAAATAGAGGGAGACTGCAAAGGAACGAGACAGTGTCGTTATCGCCACCCATACCATCTTCAAGCTGTAGATAAGATCACCATCAGTGTCATCGGTATGTAGTTGCTGCTTCACGCTCTCCTCCTCACGTTCTTTCTCCTCTTCAGCTGTTACGATTCAAGCGAATCTTTCCAGCATCCCTTCTGAGTGAAGCCAGCACTACGGCAGCGGTTGTAGACCAGAGGCGGCAGAATCAGCACATCTAGTAGGATTGACTTGAAAGGAAGAGAGAAAGATGAAATCACAGACACTTAAGAGAAAAATTGCTTCTTATGTCACTTGTTGGCTTTACCGTCAAATGTTACAGAAGCAGTTAACGAAGTGGAATGCCCAGCTTGTTACAGTGGAACGACTTTCTACGGCACCTCTTTATATCAGTACCCACTCAGCTGGACGTCATCACATCCTGACGATCGCGAAAGCTGCTTGTGATTCGGGATTTATTGGTTCTTCTTCGCTGATGATATTAGAATTGGAGGCTGTTGGACATTCGTACATGAAGTCATCGCATACGCACGTATTCCAGTTGAGGGCCCGAGTAAAGCGACACGTTGACCCGCTGGGTTCGCGTAGATTTGAGTCCGGATGACGTTTCACTTTTAACCATTTTCCGAATACTTGTATTTTGTGCATCTCAAATCACTAGTGCTTTTCCTCCATCCCTTTCAAGGAACCGTGTAAACCACTACCTCATTCCAGTGGATGTTAAGCAGGAATTACGCCAATGAAGATGCTAATGAACACATTGAGAACGAAAAAAGGACTAATAACAAACAATTTGGAAGGTCGCAAAATAAATAAGCATGATGCATGCATGTTCAGAGATCTGAACTCTTAAGTGTATAAAGGGAAGTCGAGTCGAGAGGCGGATACGACCGATTGACAACGACTGCATGGTGGTTGCTCGTAGCAACACTATCATAAAGATGGCGATGCCTTCGAATAGCCACGTCAGCAGCAATGACGCGAGTGTCTGATTCAAATATCAATCCACAACATTTTATCAACGGCTTATGCAAATCTTTGGTGCGCTATAATGCCTATTTCCACTCGAGTTACTCCCCATTACCACTACGATTTGAGTCTTCAAGTATTTGGTGCAGAAGACAGATATCATAAGTTGATCTAAGGCAACTTTTTGGGGGAGAATTTAGCCATTGCAACCCATTTTTGTGGCCTGATAGGTAGATTTTTAGAATACCGCAGCAGAGCAGCTCATTGAAAGGAGTCGAGATGCCAAACTTAAGTGGGAAAAATGTTGGTTTTGGACTGTCAGACAGAGCTTTGTCAACTGATTACACTGGATGTTGTGCGCATGCTATATGCGCGTCTTTTTACTTTTAAGATTAAACGTGTTAAATGCCGAAATGTTCAGAGAGCAAAATAATTTGTCCCGTAAAAACTACGCAGTAGCTGGAGATGCAAGCACGAGGAGAACACGCGCTCCAGATTGTTTAGTATTATCAGCTCCTAAAACAGGTAAAATTTGGTGTGGAGGAGAATCTGCACCACAATGCCACTTTAAAAACCCTCGGGCAGCTACAGTGGTAGGTATTGAGCGCAACGAGATGAATGATGATGAAAGAGGAGTACGTAACTAGCTCAAAAGGCTGTTAAGAAAACAGTTGGAATGGCCTGAGCTATATAAGAAACCTAAATAATTTAGAATGATTTTGCATTGCGTTGTCATGCACACATAACAGTCGAACCAGTGCATCGAGTACCAATGTAGGAACACAAGTGAGTAAAAACAATGAGACCACTATCCAAAAGTTGTAGCTCAACCACTGTTGCTCTTTATTTTTGGTGGCCAAGTCTTTGAGTTAACTGATTAGCTCCTAAACTTCAAGGTCGTTGAAGATGTCATTGCTGGCTCTTAGCCTTGTTGAGTTTGAGTCCACCCTTTGCCATCACGTTGCACACGTCTAAGCAAATGGTGAGTAATTCCTTAAGGCCTTTTTGTTTCCCTTTTTTGCAAAAAGTTGTTAGCGCTCGTCATTTGCTGTACGATTATGCTCTACAATTTAGTCTTACTATTTCCATTTTCGTTACTCATCAATGGCTGCTTTGTTCAAGGATTTATGGTCGCGTAAAATACTAACTAACGCAAAGTATTTGGCATACAGAATTGACCCAGGTAAAAAGAGTGAGGTTTAGCTAGAAGAAGAGCTATTTGCTTTATTTGCAGTGCATTTGATTTAGTTTTGATCAGAAGGGATGGTTGCCGATCTTGTGTATTGTCGGAGAGGTTTGTGACGTTTTGGATTATTTGGTGATTAGAAGGAGATTCTGTGGCGTCATGCCTAGCAAAAAGTATTCCGAAGTTTTTCATTCAGATGATGCATGCAGAGTCTTAGTCGACGATTCCTTAATATCTTGAGGTTGTTGGTCCTGAATTGGTCCTGATTAAGTTATTAAATCAAAGACCTTTGGACATAATCAAAGAGTAGGTGCTTAAGGTGTATGAAGTTGTCTTCACCGTTATCTTGTTGACGCGGATTGGCTTAGTCCATGATGTCATTTCATTTGCTTATGTGATATGTTGTGGCACTACCCGCAATCGAGCATCGCAGTTTGGTTGTAGTGATGCTTGAGAGATTATGAATGTAGCTAAGCTTCATCTAAGGCTTTTGATCCAGTGTTAGTGGGTTACTTCCTTTGTAAACCCCCAAAGTAGTTCGGTTATAAAGTGACCTTGCATGTTTGGCCACTGAAGGAACTTTTGGGTCTAGAGGAAGCTATTTATGATTGCCTAATAACCTGCCTTGAGAATGTTTTGTGCGTACCTGATCCTCGGTTTTGTGAGTTCTGTGGTCGTAACCATCGATGGTGCTAGTACTAATGTTGGACAGGCCTGTCATCTTCGACAATAAAATGGTCTCCTGGGTGCTAAGTTGCTTGAAATGTTGTGGCAGGCTTTAAGCATCACAACTAGATAATCAAAATATTTTGATACCAAAATCTGCAAGCACAGTGCATTAGTAGGCATGAGGTTAACTTGGCACAAGAGATGTGGTGTTCGGTCGGAATGCTTTCACTCCGTTATTTGGAAAATGCTTAAGGTGTCGAAAAGGCCAAAGTACTGTTAGCCTATTTAGGCATGGACATTTAAGCTCTGCTCCCCGCAATGTCATAGCGTTTGATATGCGTTGGCAAATCGGCACTCGCGGTACTACTCCACACTAAGGCACACTACAAGCTCACATCATGCGTTTTAGTGTAATTCGCATCTTATCAAATCCAGCGAACCCCTTTTAAGTAAGAAATGAGCAATTAGTCTAATCAAAGTCTTCGTTATCGTCTGTGTGGTAGCTGATGTGATTCATGCTAATAAGAAAAATATTGTTTCCATGATGACAGGAGCACGTTAAGGCCATTCAGGTGTTCGCTCTTCCCTCGATGATCCAAATGCGCAAATGCTTGCCAAGGTAGTCAAAGTTTTGGTTCAAATTAGGTTTAGGAGTGTAGTCTGCGTTGTTGCTCACTTGTCGATTTGCCGATTGGAAGAGTTGCATTGTAGTGACTGGGGCTGACGCTTTGCAATTTATTTTGCTTCTGAAGGCACCAGGACCTTCTTTTAGGCTTGATTCGTTTTCTTACGTAGTGAGCAGTGATTAAACGGATGAGTGGATGTATGAAACTGAGTTTACACCGAATAACGGTACCGAAAAGTCACCTGACACAGTCTGTCAAACCTTTCCCTCTCTGTCCACTGGGAATATGTACCATGCTGCCAACACAGCAATGTTTTTGAAGTGCATTTATGAGAGTTGATGCTGGCTAATGATCTGTGTCAAATGCTTTAGGAGTCTGCAGTGCATGACGCACTGCTTAGCGATGCATTCTAACTTCTTGAAATTGTTCTGGCGGGCAGAAAACACAATTTTTATTACGGAAACGGACTGCGGTGGAGGCGTGGAGGATGCATTTGCCAAATGACAGCAGCGCATTATCGGGTTCGTGCCTCTAGTTACACGACCGTTTGGTTTCTTTACTTCTCTGCTTTCCTCTGTAAAATTTGACACTTCACCTGTGTGAATTTTGTGGTAGCCTAGCAGAGGTGACATCAGGGTCGGGGATCTGGGAACTATTGTCCGTTGAATTGAGATTTTCGTCTGTTGAAGTGACTTGTATTTTGCTCTATATGTGTAGATTTCATTGACACCTTTAAACGGGTCTGCTACTCCACCTCTCCATTTTGTTTGCGTCGGAACTGATTCATTTAGTTTAAAGTGTCCTAAAGGGCTATGCGCACCAAGAATGCGGGGCTGGGCTGATTGCTGCCAGGTTACTCAAATACCTCATGTTAAATTAGGACTGATGCGTCGTGCATAACGGTGTTGGGTGCCACATAAATGTTGTGCGTAGTAAACAAAAGGAAGTGGTAAAACTAAATCCCACTGATTGAGTAAGTATCCTTAAGAAAGTGAAGTTCACCTGTCACAAGAGTGGATGCTAGACTAAGGAAAAAATGGAACGGGTTAAGTTGCTGTGGAATGCATCATTAATTTTGATGCAGCCTTGACTCGAAGGCGCTCTCAACAGCCTCATGTCCTGCACAGAATTCTTTAATGCTATGAGTTTAAATTATAACACGTGAGTTTTGGTCGAAGCACATTAGACGCATTAAGAGTGGAGCCGGAAATAGCTTAGAGGCCCCACTGCACTTCCATTTACTGTGTTCAAATCAGCCTTGATGAGACAGGAGACTCCGTAACTTCCTGTTTTGTGTGCATATCTTCTGGTGTTTTGAAGTATGGCAGCAACTAAAAAGGAATTCTGTGGCTTCATGCCTATCGTAAAAGAAGTCCAAAGCATTCAATTCAGGCATTAAAGAATAAGTCTTAATCAAGCCGCATTAAATAGACTTAACAAAGAGAATTGAAGTGTTTTGGTAAGCGCACTGCTCTCAAGTTCATCAATCGTGACATAACAGCAAAGTATGGATTCCGAAGCCTCATGTCTTATGGAATGTAGGCGATGGTCCCGGGTCAATACGCATCGAGTTTGGTCAGTTTTTATTTTATTTGACTAAACCTTGACCACAAAAGGCACTCTACGATCTCTCGTCAACTGTTATAATGCTATGCCATTCGCAAATTCGATATTGCTGACTTCGTCCAGGGCGACCAGCGTTGAATTTATTTTGAGGAACTAACGAGAATCAGACATATCACATCGCGTTAGTCTATTTCGTCACTCTTTAGTAAGCCGTTTGTGTTCCATAATCTTTTTCGTGACTTGGGCACTGCTGCTTCTATTTCGGTTGACGCTCCCGTTGCCTCTATTTGACTCCACCTTGCTCACAATAGTGATTCAACACTATTTTGCCGATGATATTTTTAAGACAGTGTCACCCTACCTTTTGTCATATTTTCCTCATGCTTAATGAAAATTGACACTTTCGAACTGTTCTTATACTTGGTGCACTTTGTTTTCGTAGTTCTCCGCATTCTTTGATGCATTGACTCGATTTGTTTTATTTGCACTTGTAATTACATTTGCAATGACATCTTTTGGGCTTCCTCGGCCTGTAATCGCAATTAAAGCTACGAGACCACCATTCCCTTGTTGATGGGCATTTGCTCAATCTTGGATGTCATTTTATTTGCTTTTGTACTCGCTTGTGGCATTACTCGCAATCAAGCCTTAGAGTTTAGTTGCAGTGAAGTTTGAAAAACTTAGAGATATCGAGACCGCGGCTGCGTTTCACCTCATGCTTTTCAATCAAGATTTGCTCAAATTTGAAGCGCCAGTAGATTTTATCACTTTGCGAGCCCCTGTAGTAGCTTCGGTTATTGTGTCATAGTTTGCATACGCCTAATGCTTAAGGAGTTCCTAATGTTTATTAGTCGTAATGATCCTCAGCTGATTAAGCTAGCGTCCTTGCAGGTGTAAGCTGAGTCTCATCAGAGGCTTTCAATGAAACCATAAAAGCAACCTGCATAACATTGGGGAGGTCATGCTATGCAAATTCCAGTTTTAGAGACTGGAAGAAATTTAGATCTTTGATTAACTTGTTTGAGATTGCTCGTGGCTTCTGTTAAGAATGTTGTTTGAATCTGACCCTCGGTTTTGTAATTTTGGGGTAGTAGCTGTCAGCAGTGTTGGTGTTGGTGGTAAGCAAACGTATTATAGTCAATTTGATGCGGTGATTGTTTTAGGGTGCAGTGGTGGGTATCACTATGCAACTCTCAAATAAACGGTGGGTGATTTACGTTCGATTTGGTCTTGCTAGCTGTTGCCTTTCTATGTTGTTGCTAAGCGACTAATAGATAGAGGAGCAGCAAATCAGCGAAGAGGTGACACAGTTAAAGGCTGCACTGAATTGCACTGTACTGTTACGTGTGCTTCCATTACATCAAAATGTTAGCGTTAAGTGCATTGGATAAGTTGCGTTTTGCATTTAACTAAGCTAAGATAATTCTTCAAAGTCACAAATTCTCTAACCATTTTCAAGGTTATTGGTGGTAGCGTCGTCATCCCTTTCCTTGGAGAATGGGATTCGTCGCTCTATCAGGGAAGGCAGAGCTTCTCCAAAGAAGGGCTCCATTTATCGGGAATTGCAATCTATTGAAGCTACCAAGGGTGACTCCGTGATGTTGGGCCTGTAGGACTTGATTGGGGCGGGAGGCCTGTGGCTTCACGGAAGTGCAAATCAGTGCGCATGGGATGGTACTTCGCTCGTAAACCAGGTAGGAATGAGCCATTTTGGAATCATGTGCATTTTGTTGCATCGTGCTTCTACCAGTTTTACTCCAGAATGGGTTTGTGCTGGTACTCATGGGTTGTACTGCTTTTGAGACGATTGACACTGGCGTTCATGTTTAGCACATGTGGAGTGCGCGTTCTGTTTAAAAAGCATCTAATTTCTTGCAATTGTTGGATTTGAAACGTATATTTAAGAATTGGGCATAATTTTGAAATACAGGACCTCATATTAGCTAATTAGTTGACTAACTGCATAGCTGACCTTAAATAATTGCTTTGGGAAATGCAGAGCGAAGATTGAGTTGGCTTGAAAAGCTCCATGATGGCTGGTGCATGAGGCTTGCCGAGGAGGGCACGGGCTGCGTAATATTTTGTTTGATTGACTTCTGGCTTTGACTGTCGTCTCGTAGACAGCCGTGTTGTCTTAGTGGGGCAATGCTATTGTTGCGCTTGGAGGAGGGCAAGCCATTCGCGAAGAGGTCGTGGGTTTTTGAAACGTTGTGATTTGTGCTGACGCAAAAATTGCTTAGATGGTAATGCAAGTTCCCTTGGAAGGCGTGCTGATTAGGTTCCATGTCTCCGCATAAGCCATAAGGTGTGGGATCCAGCTGCTAGAACTTAAAGTCGCATCTATGGTGGCAGTGGCACTCCAAAATGGTTACAATATGTGGATGTCCTCATTGTCGGCATTTGGGTGTTGTTCTCCTGATGCGGTTGAGGCCTCTCCAGGTATGGTGAAGTCACTGGTAGAAGGTTGGCGTTGGTTTCGCAAGAATGTAAGCAGAAGTGCCCACAGCTTTAGTAGTTAAATGGATGTGGAATGCTGCTAATTGCTTTTTAGCTGCTTGTGGAAATCGTTTCGGTAGTCAAACTTGGAAACCTGTTCCTTTTGCTGGGTGTCAGATTGGTGTTGAAATGGAAATCACTAACCAGTCTGTTGTAAGAAGCAGTTGCGTTTCGTTATCTTTATCGATCCTAATTTACTTAGTTCGCTGAATAGAGCGCAACACATTGCATAATGGCGTTAACCTCATCAAAGCTCTGCGTGTCTACATTGCCCGTGCATTCGACAAAAGATGTGGGGTCAAAACTATGTCAATGATTCAATGCCCTCGTTTGCCAATATTCTGGTGTTATTCTCTTGATAAGTTAAAATCATCGTGAGGTCTGCTTGAATGGCTGTTAGAAGGATGGAGTTGGTTTATCAAGCATTTGAACCCAATGGGACTACAACCGTAGAGGCTGGTAAGATGTAAGCTGTTACTGATTGCGATTGAGTAGCATGTGGAAGTGAGTTTGCAAAGTGCCTATAAGTCAAGGTAATAGGAAGCCCTTTTTTCCTTCCTTATTAGTACAGTGCTCATTTTCCATGCACTACATCGCTTAAAAGTATGTGTTGAAATCGAAGCCCCCGACAACGAGGCAATTGTCGACTATGAACAGCATGTAGTTCGACAATACCCCCTTGGGCAGCTATGAAGGATCAGATCTTTTCACCTCAAAATCGTGTCAATGCATGATTTTTTTTCAGTGTCAACACTGTTATGTTCTTTTCCTGACCCGATTTATTCTTCCTCAGGTCTGCTTGAGCTACCGGCTAAAGCTCAAATGCGAGTTTTAAGAGCATTTTGGACACAATATAAAACCTCAACCGTTGTGGTTGGAGAGTTGTAAGCTGCTTGTGTAAGTAAGTGTGTAAAGTGCCTGCGAGTTGAGATGATAGGAACCCATTTCCTTTTTTGTAGTATTTCGATGCTCCATTTTTATCCAAAGCACTTAAATAAGGCACCAAAATCGAAACCTTAGGAGCCAAGTAGTTGTAACCAATGATTAGTAGGTAGCCTGACGGTAGCGCCATGAGTAATTATAGGGATATATTTCCTACCCCACATGAATGTTGTGCATCATTCCTTTTTAGATGACGTGTCAACTGGATGCTGGCTTTTTACCTGCTCTTATGGGCTTCTTTCCATTTAAAGCACTTAAGTGACTTATTTTGGCTTCTCAGCAAAAGGCTAAAGCGACTAGTTTGACAGAATTTAGTTGCCTCCTACAAACATTATGGATACATCAATCTTAGCACTGCGGAGGCCATCATGGCGGTAGAGGTGCAGCAGTTGCTTGCCCATTCACCTCTTTTCTGTTAACTGACAGTTGTTGTGACCCCGTTTTGTGTTGTCCGACAGCTCTTTTTGCCTAAACTGCGCTTTGATACTTGGGAGTGTATTTTATGAGCATTAAAAACCACAATTTCTATTTGATTTTGCCTTGTTCTCGTGTCGTTCCTTGAGTGCTCTAATGCTCAGTTTCGGATCCAGTCATTTATTGGTTGCATCATCCTAGCCGTGTAGGCTGGCCTTTGTGCCGTATTAACAGTTTCTTTTTCTCAATTCCCTAGGAATGTAAATGCGTTTTGTCTTGGAATGTAGCCTTTTTAACTCCAAAGGGTTAAAGTAGGTTACAGAGGGGACATTTAAATAAACGGCCAGTTAAAAGGTGCCTTTTCTAGGGATTATGTCAGAGTCTTTAAACTCCAATGCGCGTTAGCATTAAACTAACTATTGTCGAAAGCGTTGAGAGTGGGTTTTTCTTATTCTTCGTGGATGGTGTTTAGTCGTGTGAACTCCCTTCGTTGCTTGGCCTCACGCTTTCATTGATAATATCGCAAAAGTTAGGAGTCTGTGAGGTTTACAATGCGTAACTCTGATATTATTCATTTGGATCTCAAGGAAAGGAGTAAGAATTCGTCCTATTAACGAAAGTCATAATATTTTATCAAACGCTTCGATAAAGTTTAGCAAGCATTGTATTTTAGCACACCGTACCAAAGAAGTGTTTTGGTACGGGAGTGCCTGGAATGCGTTATCGCACCAGCAAATATTGAACAGTGCATTAATTTCCACAGTTAACTAGGTGCGCCTTTTTTGGCTGCAAATTACGACCATATTTGAAAAGCACGGGACTGGCAGGCCCCAGCCTATTTCAAGGAGAGCAACAAATAGCTAAGAGTTATCAAATTTGTGCTCAATATCAATAAATGTTACGAGTAGTGGTGGTTTTGCATAAAAACCATGAGGCTAGTACATTGAATCAGGTGCTTTAGATGAATAGCATCGCATGCAACTTAAATAAGAAAAAGATGTGTGCAAACTTGGGCAAAAATTTTATCGATAGGTTTTAAGTCATAAGTTAACTGCATTTTGCATACTATGCAAATTAAAACAGGTCTTTAGTTGAAATATTTTGCTCTTCCCATTCAAGGTCACCAGCGGTAACTGCTTTCCTTCTCGTTGGCACCGTACAATTTTCAGAGCAACGGTATAGGTGGGCTATGCAGTTTTGGGATCTAACTTGATAACTGAGGATTACTTGGTAAGATAGCACATCGAGATGGGTAAGAACCTGAACATGGGCGTCTTAGCAACAGATGTGAAATGGGAATTCTGCGGTAGGCATTGCTTCGCGCATAACTCAGAGGGAAACAAATTTCATTTCATGCTTTTTGATTAAGTCTTACATACATAAATTTGCAATGATTGTTTGTTAATCGAGTAGATTATACGGTTATGTTAAGATCTCCATTTTATTTGTAGTAACTTTGTTCATGCAAGTCGCTTAAGCTTTTGGGTCTCTGAGCTCCGTTTTAAAGTGCTAATCAATTCAAGTTGTTTAACAGCTGCATATTTATGCTATGTAAGTAATTGCATGATAAGGGAGCTGATTACCACGTTCAGCAGCAGAGGGAGATCTCGGTTACTATAAGGTTTTGACTCATGAATTAGGCCGATGCGTGCGTAGAGCGGCACCGATGCTAAGTAATGGCAAACAAACCTGAGTGCTCTGTCCCTCACTTGGATTCGAAACTGCCTCAATTGTAATTCCTTACTAGTGGCTTGTTACGGGATTAGGAAAAGAAATCTTACGCAAAATTGCATCTTCTTTCCATAAGTCGATAAATAGAGTGTGATTTAATACAAATGTCAGCCACAAAATGTTTGGTACATGAGAAAGAATCAATTAAGAACAGATGCCAGATGTTATATTACTTCTGTTCTAATGCGGTCCAGTTCAAGTGAAGGATATTGGTATTTAGGAATGACCGTATTGCAATGCGTGTGACGAGGTAAGTTAAGCGCATGACGGTAGCTATTTACTTGGATTTACCTGCCATTATTTACAAACTTACTCACTTCTCTCCTATCTCTGGTGACGGTGATAACCCTAGTGTTGTCACTAAACGGTAGACACTGTCATTTTCCGGAGAAAAGTAAGCTTGCACAACAATGGGAACTCATTAATTATTAGCTGCAGTTTTCGTACTTATTCGTCAAAAACAAACTTTGCCGATTCCGCTGGAAAGCCAGATGCACGTTTAATCGTACAAATGTTTTCCGAGAGGGCAAAATTCTCTTGACGTTGTTTTGATCCTAAGTTATTTGAATGTGGAATCTAGCTCACAAAAGCCTTCATTGTTTAAACGCGCGAGCCAGGTGTGTCCGAAGTATTTTGCACATGTTTCTGTAGTAGAAACAAGCCTACAAAGGGCTCAGGGTTGATCTTGTTTCAAAGTTGTTCAGAGCGAAGAATCAGCAGCTTGCTTCCTGATTGCCAAGGTTGCGGAAGTTTCCGTTTTAAAATCGGCATGAAAGGTGTGAGGATGCGCAAGATATACAAGGAGTGCTCTTACGCCACCGGTTTATGCATGTGCCTTATTTGATCTGTTTTGATCGAGATTGCTCGGATTGGACACTTGGCAGCTTACTTTCCCGCACGCATTCTGCCAGCAGTGTTGGTGTGGTTGGACCGCTCAAAGAGAGCAGAGTGGAGTAAGTTAAAGTGCGAGGTGTGTTTTTAAAAACGGTGCTTCGCTTGGCTGCATACGAGCATTGTTTATAGTTCTCAAGCAGTTATCTTCCTCCTTTTCAATAACTCTGTGTGGGAAATTTGTTTGCTTCGCACAAACGCAGCAACAATTTCGAAGCTCTGTTTCATGGTAGGCAGCACTGGGATGTAGTAACCTGTTAAATTCATACTAAATAAGATCAAACAAAATTGATCTCTAGGCCAGGTTAGTGGATGCTTGCATAATGCAGGAAAATGAGATCAAACAAGGCCATTTGCCTCATTCCGCAGAGGCGGCTTGCAGATCACCAGTAAATTCAACCAAATCACTAATTTTGCCCGCCTTGTCAAGTCGACCTATCTGCACATACTAAGCACATCATTTATTGCCTTAGAAAGAGGCGCAGATGAAGTCTCTATTCTCTGTCATTTTTATTAATCCCTGCTTTATCAAATCTTTGGTAAGTGTCTCCTTGGACTTTGACTGTGCTCACCATACTCAAGCACTGCATACCTCATAATTTTTCCGTGATTTTCCTCCATACACCTAAGTCCACCTGCAGAGAAGAGCTCTGCTTCGTCCTTCCTACTCTCTCCCTTTTCCTTCATACCTGTGAACAATTCCCTGCTACCTCAACCAGCTTTAATTGGATGCTAGCATTCTCCCTGTGAGTTCCACTTTAATCCTCCACCAGTCCCACTCTGCACTAGGGCATGCTCAGATGACGCAAAGGTAAATGACCTATAGATCAGACCTGCTCAAATTCAAGGCTTGTTCGCAATTTCTCTCCACCTCATAGAATTACCACCTGCTCCTCCTCTACCTGATCAGACGAGAGCTGAAGTGGGCGTACTTTTCCTACCGTGTAATCTAGAACTTGTGCAGCTATTTTGTCATTGATTTCGGTGGAGTGCATCTATCTTGCACTCCATAATGGCAGGTAGAAATGAGCACTTTTAGCCCTTGACAGCCCCCTCGATTTCACCAGGTTGTGCAGGGGATAAGCAACGATGTCAAGTGCGAGATGATTGATTGGTTTAAGGCAACTTTAGTGGCTTAGACACATTAGTGAGAAAGAGCATTCATTGGTGTTGTAAGGTGGCCTTTGTAGTCGTAGACTCAACTTCCATCCGTCTACGACTCTAAAGGCCGTATTGCTAGTCCTATTGATCATACTTCCTGCTATTTTGCCGCCTGTATTTGTCAAAGTCGCTCATAACCTAAACCATCTGGTTAAACCGAGAAGGCTAACAAGTGCTGCAAGTGCTCATTTGCACCTGCTATTGCAGAGCTCATGATTGAAGCAAATGATGAAATCGGCAATGGGAATGATTGATGGATGTTGTACCAGTTTTTGATTACCCGGTAGGAAAAATACGCCCATTTTTGCTCTTCTGTGTTCGGGTACAGGACAAGCGGATGGAAGCTCCATGAGGTGGAGAGAAATGGTGAACAAGCCTTTAATTTAGGCAGATCTGATTTAAAGGCTATTTGATCAAGCCCTAGTGCAGAGTTGGTCTAGTGAAGAGACAAATACGAAATCACAAAGAGGAAGCTTCCATCCAACAAGTAAGTTGGATGAGGTGGTAGGGAATTGTTTATAGGTAAGAAGGCTAGTTGAGTGAAGACTAAGATAGGCGAGAGGGAGAGAGCCGTTCACATGTTACTGAAGAAGATGAGTAAGGGCACAGATTCCTTTTCGTTTACGTGAAGATAGACCTATGGTGTAAACACAGTGGAAAATAATGGGATACGAAATGCTGGAGAGCCTGGTGAGAGTGGTAAAGGCAAAGAAGACACTCACTGATGATACGTTGAAGTGGCGATTAATAAAACAGAAGTAGACTAAGTGGCTCCTCTACGCCCATTTGCAAGACATCGTCGGGTCCGATTCTTGTGGGCAGCCTGATTCTCAGCTCATGCTGTGTAGAGTTACGCCGACGTGAATGGGCGGTTAAACGTATTTCATTTGTTGGGTTTAATGATGCCGTGAAAGACGTCTCTGTGGAATGAGGCTTGCACGAGTGATCAAACCATCTGGACATAAGCCAGACCCAATGATGGACTTGGAGGAGCCTCCTGGTCTGCAGCAAGTGCCTTCTTTGTCTTCAACTGCGCTTACTAAACCCTCAAATGCGCCATTTCCCATAACTTCTTATCGTATCTACTCCCCACAATCTGCCTTCACCTAACAATCAGAGTAGTTCTTTGGCTATTTTATTCTATGCTGACACGTGAATTTCTCGCTCCTCCGCTTGTTTTACCCTTCTCTCGATTTTCCTTGCTTCAAACCCATAACCAATTCTCCACCGCCTTATTTTTTTATTTCATTGGATGACAGAGTCCCATATATGTGTCCTTCTTCAGCCCTTCACATGTTTAATCGACGAAGAATAATAGCCCAAATCAGATCTGCACAAAATGACATGGATTTGATTAAAACGCTCCGTCCGAATTATAAGCTTGTTCCCAATTTCTTCCTATCTCTAACCACAGTTTCTCCAACATCCCCTACGCTGCATTTACTCCTCCTTCGCCACCTCACTTATCGAAATCTGACCCTGTTGTTCCTACTTCGCAATTTTAAGCTAGTCCAACTTCCACCTATCCATCCCGCTGCCTATTTTATCTTGCTTTTGGAAGAGATAAATGCAACTTTCATGAGCAATTTATGGGTTCCAGATCTGCATTCAAAGTCCTGCCTTACCGAACGGCAATAATTGCATGATTTTCAGCACCTTTGGTCATGAACCATCACACGTTTGCCTGCAGAGGACAATTGGTCCTACAACTGAGCAAAAACGACAAGCAAAATAGAAATGACCATCGCTGGCCAGTGCGAAGAGGTATGTACACGAGGACATGTACAAGATCATGATCTCACACTAGCAATGGCATAGTCGATGCAACATAACCTACTATGATGACATCACCGATGGTTTCATTTCTGTTACGTAATTAGCACTCTTCGTGATTTATGTTAAAAGAAATTAATTTATTTCCTGCCGTGTTTTCCACAATACATGTTTGGCAGGATACGATACAAATACAGTTATATTTAGGGTTTTATTTCTCCAAGTGGTGAAAATGTCGGTTAGTCGGATGCGACAAACAACATGGCGCGCATATTCACCCCCACTCGAGTATTTCTTAGTCGTATTATGCCACATGGATGTAAACGAGTTAAAATCGGCATCTAAGAACTCATTGTAAGATCAATGCTTGGATCGCTTTGGCAACGGACCACATCTTACAGATCAAATGTAACAATCTTGATGCTCCACTCCATCTTGATTTTTAGGGTGACTCTCTCAATAAGCAGGTTTATTGGGTCTATTGGCATGACCTGGTGACTAGTTGCCCGTCAAGAGCAATGAGTCCACCCGAAAGCAGCAGCTGCAGTCAAACAAAGGATTAAAGGATGGCTGAATTCCTATTCATCTTTAAGCGCACCAATTGAGAGAGAAGTGGAGGCTCAACTTCAATCCATCTACGACGACAGAGGCCATCTTGGAGCCTCTATTAGAGTGGAATACCATTGTTTTTCTAAGCCTACAAGGATGCGTCAAACGACTCAATCCTCTCCTACTTGACGTAGTTGCTCAAAAGCTGCAACACATGGTAAATACAAGATGACTGTCAAGTGCTGAAAGTGCTCGTTCTTACCTGCTGTTGCAGAGTGCAAGATGGGGGCACTTCCTGCAAAGTGAATGCTTTGATAAGCAGCAAGATAGATTAGTGGGTGTTTAAAAGCAATGCGCCCATCTCTGCCCCTGTTTGGTCAGGTGGAGAGATGTAGGTGGAGATCGAGTGAATTGGTGGTAGATAATCTGGTTGTGATGGTAAAAGGGAAGTTGTAAACATGCTTCAAATTTGGGTTTATTTGATCGTGGTTATTTGTCGTTGCGCTATTTGAGCATACCTTAATGCATAGCAGTACTGGTGATTGGGTTAGAGGAAACTCACAAAAAGACGCTGTCATCCAATGAGGCAGGTGAATTAGGTGGTAGAGAATTGCTAATGGGTATGAAGGAGAGGTGTGAGAAGAGAGGTAAAGGAGTAAGAAGAGCAGGTGCCATGAAGGATAATGAATTGGAACAAAGAAGCACTCTTCCTCATAGGTGGACTTGGATGCATAACTTAGAGTGCAGGTAAAAGGCAAAGAAGACGCTCACTGAAGATGCGTTAAAGTAAGAATAGGAAAAATTACGCTGACTGGGAATCTCCTCCACGCCCATCTCGAAGATATCATAAGGTCCGCTTTGGATGTAGAGCTTGATCCTGTTTTCATATGATGTCGATTTTTGTTAACTTGACTGAAAGCTGCAAGCCGCCTCTGCGGAATGAGGATTGCGCGAGGTATCAAATAGCCTTGCCTGCCCTTAGTTGCCAGGCCTGCTGCTAGATAAAATGCAGCAATGTTTTTAAGTGAGAGGTTGATATTGAGCAAGCTAGTAGACTTCAGCAGGTCTTCTAGTGCTCCTGCTTGCTTGTTGATTGCAGACACATGTAGGCGGCATTTCAGTGCCTGTTCTTTCCTCTGGCCTCAGCCAAACGGACACGATTTGTCTCCTAAGTCGCAACAGGGGTCATGCTGCTTGTGTGGGTGGGTGTGAAGTGCATCCGTCAATCAGTGATGCACTGCAAACAGCAGGCAGCGAACCAGAAGGCAGACCTACATTTCGAAGGATGTGGGAGTCACAATTGAAGAGCTGTTGGACAGGAAACAGCGTGAAGTTTGCTTGTTTGGCCTTAAAATGGAGTCAGCACGGTCGGTTGTTTAACCGGTTCCCCACCACAATAAAAATTTAGTGCAAAAGTAAAAGAGCCGAACTTCTGACGTCGATCCCTGTTCAGAACTCAGGCGAATCATTAAATTGCGTTGTGGATTGCGATGGCAGTGCATGCAATCCTCATGTGGTAAGAAAGTTACAGTAAATATTTGACCAAGAGATAAGGAAAGGGTTGAGGCATAAATGAAGGGATGGTAAACAGATGAAGAGCCATAGAAATCGACATTATAGTGTACCGTCCTCAGCACTTTCGCGCAGATTATTTCTTGCCTCAGATGTTTTTATCCCCAAACCGCCTCAGCCCATGCGCCACTGAACAGTAATGCATTTACCATGAACGCCACCTTCACAGAGCCACTTGATTTTGTTCTCTTCCACAGGTACTTCGGTGCATCATTCATTTTTGGATGCATGCATTAAGTTCTTGATTTAACTGCCTAAGTGGACAGAAGTAAGCACTTTGTGGAGATATTTGCCTTTCTACGACGGTAATGTGTCTAATGGATTGCCTGAGATCGTCCACTCTGAATCAAGAATATTCCACCACAGCTCAGTGACAACCCAATAATTAATAGGAAACAAAGAAACATGATGGGCTCAACGCTTGAGCAAAATTAAGTCAGTTCGACAGCCTTGCCTTTGTTCCGATTAATCGTTGCATTTAGGCAGGTGGGCAGGAGGCCGGACATCCATCCACCCGCTTACACGTTCGTATTTTCTCCTCTTCTTTTTCATCATAAGCTAGAGCATTACTTTAGCTATAGCCGTCACAAAACCTCAAAGTAGGCACTCACTCCCAGTTGTCTGTTTTAGGCCAACTTGGACGGTGCCACAATGAAAACATGACAAGGTATGGGGAGTTTGTCAAACTTTACTCCAATTTCACACCTCCGTGGAGTTCATTCAGCGATGCTTCAGAGCACAAAGTGGCGTGGCAAAAGTATTGCGGACTATGACTGGATAGCGAGGTTTAAGTGCTTGGGCATGCGGGAGTGAAAATAAAGACAAGAATCCTATCACACGGTGCTCTCTGGGTTGGTATTGCTTCACAGGACACGCGGACACCATCGAACAATCCAATCCACATTTTTACTACCACTGGCCAAAAGCGTATACCAGAGACGATATGAGATGCACGTTTCGGGAAAACGCACATTAAATTAAAGTTAGATTTGTATTGGCATGGTACGGTCACGCAGTGACACCGGCTTCGTAGTCGCTAGCCCAGCACCACTGTTTTCGGAAAGCCATGGTTTTAAAGATCACAGTTGAAAACGATGTAAAGACGAATGCGGAAAGTTATCAGTGGTAGGGTATTCCAATCGTGGTAAGGATGGATTTAAAAACTCTTTCCTGAGGCACTCTTACACTCAGGTTGAGCTAAGGTTGAGTAAACAACAGGTTTATTGTGTGTTTAACCATTAAACGCTGCAACAGCAAGGTTTGCTCACAACCTAAACACATTCTACGCTGTCCAGTGCCACAGCTTTTACCAAGTTTCAACTTCCAAAGACTGTAAAACAAGGGTGAAAAAAATGCTACGCAACCATCTTCATCTGCCTTCGGGTGAGACAGACATCATCGAAAGCGAGCGGCAATTCCCGATCAACTTCGTCAGAAATCTTGAGGGTTTTTGGAAATGCAGAACACTGCAAGAATTTTGTGCGTCTAATTACGTGCATTCACAATAAGACTTGCTACTGCTGTTGTTCCCTGCAAGGGCAGCACCCGTACCACTCACATATTGTTCCCGACAATCTCAAATGGTCTTTGACACGAGACCCAATTGTGACTTCCTCTTGCAATTAATTTTGCAAGGTAAGCCACCAACAGACCCTATGTTGGAGAAGTGTGTTGGAAGGGAGGGCTGTCTGTTGCAGCAAAAGCGTAAAATGAATTCGCTAAATGCGCCTACCGAACCAAAAGTGCAGTCTATATCCGCATCGAAGTCCAAGAAACCGAACAGGTAGTCTTTTATAAGGAATCAAACGGATATCTGACATATGTAGCACGATCGACAGTGGGCAATAAACCAGAATTTTTTGTCAGCGCTCAGCCACACTCCGCCCACCATAGTGTGCGCCAGTAGGAATAATCCTCAGTAAAGTTCCACAAGACGCACCGAGCACTAACGAACAATCCGACCCATGCCCGTTTATGACCACTGACAAGATTTTGCAGAACGAAGCATTGCAGAAGAGCAGTACGCGAAATCGCAGCTGGATCCTCCCTAGCTCGGAATTGGCTGCGTATTGACAACGGCTTCGTAGTCGTGAGTGTGGTATCGATGGATTGTGGAGACAATAGTTTTTTGAAGAAAAGCTCGACATGCACAGGGGCCACCTAGTTTACTGGCTCTAAATACGGATCATACTCCAAAACCGAATGTGAAGACAATTATTGGAAGCTCTTTTAGACCCGATGTAGCGTGGAGCACCGGTTTAGTGGGCTAGCGAGGGTTGTTGCTATGACTGTGAAGCATGTGCTCGACCTACGCCATAGACAATTAAAGGAGCGAAACGGTTTAGCTTTGACCAGCATTCGTGTAGAGACTAGGGACGGGCGAGTAGTATAGACTTGCCTGTCGGTCGTTGATGGCTTCTTTAAGGCAATCACCAACACTTGTGCCCATGCCTGCCTTTGCGCGGATTGTCCACCACACCTTGATGATTGATTGAACGTCATCATGTGTGCTTGCACGCGAATGTCAAATGGTCCTCTTCAGGTGGCCGATAGATGCGCAATCCATAAGCAGTTGTGGCATTCCATTTACGTCATAATGCTGTTGACTGAGAGGGAAGTGCGCAGTGTGGAGCGTATTCTGGGAACTAGTTGGGCTGTTGGAGACCATTAACAGTCACGAGTGTGCCATTAATGCACCTCTACCTCTTCACTCACAGTCGATTTAATAGTGATGGGGATGCCTCGAAGGTCTGGGTTACGGTCGCCTTCTGGAGGGTACACTGAAAGGTCTCTGTGAAGACGCAATTGGTCAATGAAAGCATCGGCGCCGTGCACCTTGATGGACACGGGTGCAGGGTGCGACGAGCCTCGCGGTGCCTCTGCTGCATGAAAAGCAGCCATCATGTTTTATAACACCGACTCAAATGAGTGTCACTGTTTTCATTTCACTCCGCAGCCCTAGTGGAAGACTTCATTCATGCTTCTATGCTGTAGCTGTGGAATCGAAAACGTGGTTGAAGCAGAACGGCAAATTTTGATGGTAACTGTGACACACGACAACAAAATTTATCTACGAAGGCGTGTTATACATGCGTGCAAGCTATTTTGGCCTAGAGTTATCAAAAGGAAAGTTTCGCCAATGGCTACATTAAAGTTGGTAGATTTTTAGAAGCACTATGCTGTGTAGGCAAGAATAAATTAGTGCTAAATGGCAAAGTTACGATTCGATTAGAAGCATGCTAACCCAAACACATCGAGTAAGATGCTGCAAGAGTTCGCCGAGGTCAGTCTAACGGTCGTAAGATTAAAGGCTTATCGAGATCCCGCGGGTGGTGGCTTCAAACAGTGATCCTCGTGGGAGATATGCCGGCGCAATAACCCAAGACTAGACAGGACGAACCACAGCAACTAGTGAATGTCAAAAAAACTTTTCTGTGTGTGATGGTCTGTAAAACCGCTGGAAGTGAATTAAATTTACCAGTAGGCACAGCATTACCCTAAGACGATTGTAATGCACAGATCAGAGATGGGTACAGTGCGTCCTCATCGGATTTGCAGCTTGCTCATTTGGTTGCTCACGGAGCACCGCTGTGTTTGGGCACTGATGCAGCACGCGATGAAGCTTAAATTGGTCTTCCCACCGCTTTGCTTTGGATGATGTGAGCTAAAGCCAGGGCACATTGACACATCACATTGTGCTCTGTCGGTTAATCACAATGCGGTCGATCATTGAACGCTTCTAAACCTCTTCCTGCTTCACCTTAATTACAGCACTTTCCTTTCCTAATTAAACGAGTTGCACGAATTAGCCTGCTACTCAAATTTTAGAAAAATTAAATGGACTTTCGATGCATTCCATTTAACCATTTTCCGATATGTCAGGATAGGTTGAGGCATCGTGAATTATTTCTGCATTCACGAAATCGGGAACCCTAATGCGAAAGGCGTAAGATGCGTTGGATCGCACAGTAAGTATGGCAGTGGCTGCCAGCTGCGACCTGATTACCACCCATCATGACCTGAGACAGCATCAGCGGGTGGTCACAAGTTCCTGACCTCCCTTGTTTGAGCCATCGCACACCAGCGTGAATTCGGCTTGACACCGGCAGAGAAGTTGGTGATAGGTCTCTCTCACCAAAGCAAGCCTCCACCTCCTATTTTCGCAATATTTTGTGCGAGGATTGGGCGCATTGTCCACTACATGCGACAATATCAGCATTAGCGCAAATCACCATCAGATATTCGAAGGATGCTGTGGTCTCCTTTGTTGCATAAAACAAAACCCACTTTACTAACAATCAATATGGAATTTATTCCGCTGGCATCGCAGCTACTCACACTGACCTCTTAAGGATAAGATCGGAAGTGTCGTTTGTCCTTATGCACTACCAACCACCCGGTCTCCAGCCCCAACTCCTCATGCGTGAGCGATCGGGCGGCACATCTAACCACGAAACGCAGTTGGAGTGAAGACCAAAACTGCCAACATTAATGCACATGCATGTGTGAGTGACTCTTTTTCTTGGAATTCGACTTGTGGAATGCAAACTCTGAGTGTTGGACCTCTACTGTGCCCACAACCTACAGTTCACTAGGCAGGCTACATCACACCTGCTGCAACCTAGCATTTGCAATGCCTTAAAGGCGTCAGGTGCCGTACCGCTCCGCGATGTTATCCGAGGAGAAGGATGACAGGTCTCACACAGGTCGCAGCTTTTATTAGCAAACTACTACTAATGACATATTGTGGACACTCGACCAGTGGTAATATCTCGAAACATGTGACGACACTGCCGCAGACAGATTATTTTAAGCTGGGTTTTAGCTCAGACTAAAGGACATGCATTTTCTCTAGGCAGATGCAACTGCATTGATGTGCAACATCATAGTGATAAGCAAACTTGAGCAAACGAGGTTGATATCCTCCTCCAAGATACTTTATAATTATTAGGGAATATTTCTTCGAATTGACGACTAAGTGAACCTAATCAAGGTCCTTCCATGACCGCCTCTCCTACTACCACTTTGTCAAAAGTGCAACGCCAGGTTGCCTTCATGCAAAAACAGATGTGCTTTCATCATCTTCAAAACAGGCCGTCAAAACGAAATCTGCTGCAAGACAGTTTTGACAGGTGTTCTTGTGAATGTGGAGTTGTTGAAAGCTTTGACGAAAGTACCTTATGCGAAATTTGTTCACATTCAACAGATATTCAAATTTTTCACCATTCCCAGAGATCCATCGGGTGTGAGGAAGCAATGGAGGTGGTCGATTTGGTAGGCAATGAAATAACTGAGATGCCTAACGAGAGGAAGAAGAAAAGGTGCAGCTCTGGGAAATGAGGAGGTGAAATGCGGTTATCAGGCGCCTACACTTTGCTGAAAGTTGCCTCTTGATGCAAGAATTTCAGTCATTCTCTCAATTGTATGACATTTCGATGAATAGTCATCGATGTCCTTTCCAACAAAGTTAATTGCTAGCCATGCTGCAATGCCGTCATTGCAAATAACTGAGGCTAGCGAGATTACGATGCCATGGAGTAAATGATAAATCATAACGTTTTCGGTAAATTATGCCTGGGAATAAGGCAAACGTGAGCAGAGATTTATAAACAAAAAATTTTCTTCAGCATTAAAACTGCATGGCAAGATGCTCGATAAATCCGTCAGGCAGATTTCCACCATCAGGAAAGACGCTAACCCACCCAACATCTCCAAGTCGAAGCCGTGTATCAAGACATGGCACTTTTCCCTTGCAGTGGTGAGGACAAATTGCGTTACTAATAGGCAGCTTGACTGCCAGGTTGAAACGCATACATGCCTCGCACATGCGTTGTCACTGGTAAATAAGTGCTTTTGACGCCCCCAATGAAAAAAGCATTTTGACCTCCGATGCCATTACACTGTCCTTTCCTGCCTCAGTTACATATGAAGTCTACAGTGTTGGCATTGATAGGAAAAGCGCTAAGTTAGGGCTTAAATTCCACCTCATCGTTTCAGATACGCGCATAAACTGGCATTGTGAGCCAGGTTATTTTTTTTCACAATTCCTGCAAACTGCACCTTGACCCCTGCTTAAAGATGACAGAAAGCAAAGTTGGATACCTTAAGCTAAATGTAAAGGCATTGCAATGCAGAGTACCTCCATGGTGAACATTGCCCAGATCCCAGTAGCAGACTAATGCACCAAAATGGATTTGTGGTCCGCATCACCTTATCATTTAAGCACCTTTTCTCCTCTAAGGCTACTCTGTTTCCTCGCCTATTTCACAATGAACCAGACATGACGCATGAATGTGGCAGCAACTCTCACGTCAGGTAGATGCAAAATCGGAATTGTACTCAAGTGCGTGAAGGAAGAGAGCTGCAAATACTCAAGCACTCGCACTCCTTCTGCATGCAGTCCGAATTTGTATGTAGATGTAAAGGCCGTAACATTGTGCTTGTCCCAGCTAAATGTCTGATTGAGGGTGAGCATATTGTCTAGGCCGCTTAGGCATTTGCGAAGCCGACGTTCGAAGTCTGCATTGTCAAGGTGTAAAATGACAAGACGCGGCCATAGTTGCTCAGACGCGTCCATTCTTCTTCCCCTCCAACTTCCTCAAAACACTCATATCTGTCCCCTTCAGTGACATCCACTCTCCTCCAAAAATGGATTCCACTATGTCGAAAAGTTGCTAACGTGCATCAACACATCCAGGTGGAAACGAGTAGAGGAAACGAAAACAGTAGCCGCGTGCAACTGCATGGCGTGGCGAATACACACATAACTGGAGGTCGTGCACCAGCACGAAACACTTTTGGCGCAGGCATATCATGACGTTCAAGGCGAATTGGAAAGTCTGCTTTGGTGGTCGCCAAAAAGGCCCCTGTCAGATGCTATCAAACCCACACGCTTAAGTAAGACGCAAAAGTGTTTGGATGGACGTGTGGGACCCTAACAGCATCGCGCACAATATACTCAAGTGTTCGTGCAATTCAATACTTTGTCCTGATTGTGCAAAAGCTGACCACTGCCTTTTATCAAATAAATCCAAGCTGTACAGTCAATGCACACCCTCGTCAAAGCCCACCCATCTCGCACTACTTATGCATTTATAGTAGACTGCTTCATCCTCGCCCTCCACTCTACACAGCCACCGGTCCAATCCCTTCCCACTCCATTCTCCTACTGCTTTCACCGCACTAAATTATTTGCTTGCAATGATGCTCAGTGGCGGCCACTTTGCTGCCCACTGTATCCTTACATAATATCCGCGTCATCCAACGAACAAATGCGCCAACGCAATCCTGACGGTAAAAGACGTGGACAAATTGATAAAGCCTTCTGCAACACTGAGCTGGTGAAATTCCTGCACTCTTTTTTTATTGTTAGGTACGCAAATCACTAACCCGCCATGGCATTCAGTGAAAACGGTTGCAGTGTCCCAATTTGCAACCGTGTCACACATTTCCGACGCCGTTCAGCCATGTGTTATTCGAAGTATAAAGCCACTACTTTCTTATTTGACAGAGTACACAGCTGTGTAATCACGCAATTCTACACTGCCTGGACCGTCTTCATGCACACCTGCGTGGTCATTAACGTTTCCAACTGACGCCCACTCAGTGGAGGCACACGAACAGGAAAGTGAGGGATTTGAATGCAAAATGTTTGTTCCATTACCTTTCTTCTCATTGTGCTGACAAGAACCATCAAAAGAAGGAAACACTGCAGTGAAGGCTCTAATGCGCTCATGCAATCGTGCTACAGGGTCAGCGAAATTAGCTTTACGTAAGCGAAGGGACAGGAAGAAAAGAATCGGAACTAACTCAACCGCGGAGACAGCAGAAGAAGCGTCTTTGTCTTCCACGACTGCTTCTGACTGTGGGTTACCAGGTTAGTGCTTCGAATCCACAACGTCGCAAGAGGAGGTGCAGGAGAGATGAGAAGGTGGCAGCGCTAGGCAAGGAGAGAGAAGAATGTTTCAGCACGAACAATTGAGCGACACAATCGCACCACCACCGCCGCTGCAGCACTGCTCAGCTGCAACAAGGCCACAAGCCGTGCCTACTGAATGACGACGAAAGCGGCAGACATGCTCATGCCAATGCTACTAGCTCGAACAAATAAACAAGTTGCCTCCTGGATCGGTGCGACTGCTCCACTACTAGCCAGCCAGTTAGGGACGACGAAGAGCTACAGCATAGAAGCATGAATGAAGTCTTCCACTAGGGCTGCGGAGTGAAATGAAAACAGTGACACTCATTTGAGTCGGTGTTATAAAACATGATGGCTGCTTTTCATGCAGCAGAGGCACCGCGAGGCTCGTCGCACCCTGCACCCGTGTCCATCAAGGTGCACGGCGCCGATGCTTTCATTGACCAATTGCGTCTTCACAGAGACCTTTCAGTGTACCCTCCAGAAGGCGACCGTAACCCAGACCTTCGAGGCATCCCCATCACTATTAAATCGACTGTGAGTGAAGAGGTAGAGGTGCATTAATGGCACACTCGTGACTGTTAATGGTCTCCAACAGCCCAACTAGTTCCCAGAATACGCTCCACACTGCGCACTTCCCTCTCAGTCAACAGCATTATGACGTAAATGGAATGCCACAACTGCTTATGGATTGCGCATCTATCGGCCACCTGAAGAGGACCATTTGACATTCGCGTGCAAGCACACATGACGACGTTCAATCGATCATCAAGGTGTGGTGGACAATCCGCGCAAAGGCAGGCATGGGCACAAGTGTTGGTGATTGCCTTAAAGAAGCCATCAACGACCGACAGGCAAGTCTATACTACTCGCCCGTCCCTAGTCTCTTCACGAATGCTGGTCAAAGCTAAACCATTTCGCTCCTTTAATTGTCTATGGCGTAGGTCGAGCACATGCTTCACAGTCATGGCAACAACCCTCGCTAGCCCACTAAACCGGTGCTCCACGCTACATCGGGTCTAAAAGAGCTTCCAATAATTGTCTTCACATTCGGTTTTGGAGTATGATCCGTATTTAGAGCCAGTAAACTAGGTGGCCCCTGTGCATGTCGAGCTTTTCTTCAAAAAACTATTGTCTCCACAATCCATCGATACCACACTCACGACTACGAAGCCGTTGTCAATACGCAGCCAATTCCGAGCTAGGGAGGATCCAGCTGCGATTTCGCGTACTGCTCTTCTGCAATGCTTCGTTCTGCAAAATCTTGTCAGTGGTCATAAACGGGCATGGGTCGGATTGTTCGTTAGTGCTGGTGCGTCTTGTGGAACTTTACTGAGGATTATTCCTACTGGCGCACACTATGGTGGGCGGAGTGTGGCTGAGCGCTGACAAAAAATTCTGGTTTATTGCCCACTGTCGATCGTGCTACATATGTCAGATATCCGTTTGATTCCTTATAAAAGACTACCTGTTCGGTTTCTTGGACTTCGATGCGGATATAGACTGCACTTTTGGTTCGGTAGGCGCATTTAGCGAATTCATTTTACGCTTTTGCTGCAACAGACAGCCCTCCCTTCCAACACACTTCTCCAACATAGGGTCTGTTGGTGGCTTACCTTGCAAAATTAATTGCAAGAGGAAGTCACAATTGGGTCTCGTGTCAAAGACCATTTGAGATTGTCGGGAACAATATGTGAGTGGTACGGGTGCTGCCCTTGCAGGGAACAACAGCAGTAGCAAGTCTTATTGTGAATGCACGTAATTAGACGCACAAAATTCTTGCAGTGTTCTGCATTTCCAAAAACCCTCAAGATTTCTGACGAAGTTGATCGGGAATTGCCGCTCGCTTTCGATGATGTCTGTCTCACCCGAAGGCAGATGAAGATGGTTGCGTAGCATTTTTTTCACCCTTGTTTTACAGTCTTTGGAAGTTGAAACTTGGTAAAAGCTGTGGCACTGGACAGCGTAGAATGTGTTTAGGTTGTGAGCAAACCTTGCTGTTGCAGCGTTTAATGGTTAAACACACAATAAACCTGTTGTTTACTCAACCTTAGCTCAACCTGAGTGTAAGAGTGCCTCAGGAAAGAGTTTTTAAATCCATCCTTACCACGATTGGAATACCCTACCACTGATAACTTTCCGCATTCGTCTTTACATCGTTTTCAACTGTGATCTTTAAAACCATGGCTTTCCGAAAACAGTGGTGCTGGGCTAGCGACTACGAAGCCGGTGTCACTGCGTGACCGTACCATGCCAATACAAATCTAACTTTAATTTAATGTGCGTTTTCCCGAAACGTGCATCTCATATCGTCTCTGGTATACGCTTTTGGCCAGTGGTAGTAAAAATGTGGATTGGATTGTTCGATGGTGTCCGCGTGTCCTGTGAAGCAATACCAACCCAGAGAGCACCGTGTGATAGGATTCTTGTCTTTATTTTCACTCCCGCATGCCCAAGCACTTAAACCTCGCTATCCAGTCATAGTCCGCAATACTTTTGCCACGCCACTTTGTGCTCTGAAGCATCGCTGAATGAACTCCACGGAGGTGTGAAATTGGAGTAAAGTTTGACAAACTCCCCATACCTTGTCATGTTTTCATTGTGGCACCGTCCAAGTTGGCCTAAAACAGACAACTGGGAGTGAGTGCCTACTTTGAGGTTTTGTGACGGCTATAGCTAAAGTAATGCTCTAGCTTATGATGAAAAAGAAGAGGAGAAAATACGAACGTGTAAGCGGGTGGATGGATGTCCGGCCTCCTGCCCACCTGCCTAAATGCAACGATTAATCGGAACAAAGGCAAGGCTGTCGAACTGACTTAATTTTGCTCAAGCGTTGAGCCCATCATGTTTCTTTGTTTCCTATTAATTATTGGGTTGTCACTGAGCTGTGGTGGAATATTCTTGATTCAGAGTGGACGATCTCAGGCAATCCATTAGACACATTACCGTCGTAGAAAGGCAAATATCTCCACAAAGTGCTTACTTCTGTCCACTTAGGCAGTTAAATCAAGAACTTAATGCATGCATCCAAAAATGAATGATGCACCGAAGTACCTGTGGAAGAGAACAAAATCAAGTGGCTCTGTGAAGGTGGCGTTCATGGTAAATGCATTACTGTTCAGTGGCGCATGGGCTGAGGCGGTTTGGGGATAAAAACATCTGAGGCAAGAAATAATCTGCGCGAAAGTGCTGAGGACGGTACACTATAATGTCGATTTCTATGGCTCTTCATCTGTTTACCATCCCTTCATTTATGCCTCAACCCTTTCCTTATCTCTTGGTCAAATATTTACTGTAACTTTCTTACCACATGAGGATTGCATGCACTGCCATCGCAATCCACAACGCAATTTAATGATTCGCCTGAGTTCTGAACAGGGATCGACGTCAGAAGTTCGGCTCTTTTACTTTTGCACTAAATTTTTATTGTGGTGGGGAACCGGTTAAACAACCGACCGTGCTGACTCCATTTTAAGGCCAAACAAGCAAACTTCACGCTGTTTCCTGTCCAACAGCTCTTCAATTGTGACTCCCACATCCTTCGAAATGTAGGTCTGCCTTCTGGTTCGCTGCCTGCTGTTTGCAGTGCATCACTGATTGACGGATGCACTTCACACCCACCCACACAAGCAGCATGACCCCTGTTGCGACTTAGGAGACAAATCGTGTCCGTTTGGCTGAGGCCAGAGGAAAGAACAGGCACTGAAATGCCGCCTACATGTGTCTGCAATCAACAAGCAAGCAGGAGCACTAGAAGACCTGCTGAAGTCTACTAGCTTGCTCAATATCAACCTCTCACTTAAAAACATTGCTGCATTTTATCTAGCAGCAGGCCTGGCAACTAAGGGCAGGCAAGGCTATTTGATACCTCGCGCAATCCTCATTCCGCAGAGGCGGCTTGCAGCTTTCAGTCAAGTTAACAAAAATCGACATCATATGAAAACAGGATCAAGCTCTACATCCAAAGCGGACCTTATGATATCTTCGAGATGGGCGTGGAGGAGATTCCCAGTCAGCGTAATTTTTCCTATTCTTACTTTAACGCATCTTCAGTGAGCGTCTTCTTTGCCTTTTACCTGCACTCTAAGTTATGCATCCAAGTCCACCTATGAGGAAGAGTGCTTCTTTGTTCCAATTCATTATCCTTCATGGCACCTGCTCTTCTTACTCCTTTACCTCTCTTCTCACACCTCTCCTTCATACCCATTAGCAATTCTCTACCACCTAATTCACCTGCCTCATAGGATGACAGCGTCTTTTTGTGAGTTTCCTCTAACCCAATCACCAGTACTGCTATGCATTAAGGTATGCTCAAATAGCGCAACGACAAATAACCACGATCAAATAAACCCAAATTTGAAGCATGTTTACAACTTCCCTTTTACCATCACAACCAGATTATCTACCACCAATTCACTCGATCTCCACCTACATCTCTCCACCTGACCAAACAGGGGCAGAGATGGGCGCATTGCTTTTAAACACCCACTAATCTATCTTGCTGCTTATCAAAGCATTCACTTTGCAGGAAGTGCCCCCATCTTGCACTCTGCAACAGCAGGTAAGAACGAGCACTTTCAGCACTTGACAGTCATCTTGTATTTACCATGTGTTGCAGCTTTTGAGCAACTACGTCAAGTAGGAGAGGATTGAGTCGTTTGACGCATCCTTGTAGGCTTAGAAAAACAATGGTATTCCACTCTAATAGAGGCTCCAAGATGGCCTCTGTCGTCGTAGATGGATTGAAGTTGAGCCTCCACTTCTCTCTCAATTGGTGCGCTTAAAGATGAATAGGAATTCAGCCATTCCTTTAATCCTTTGTTTGACTGCAGCTGCTGCTTTCGGGTGGACTCATTGCTCTTGACGGGCAACTAGTCACCAGGTCATGCCAATAGACCCAATAAACCTGCTTATTGAGAGAGTCACCCTAAAAATCAAGATGGAGTGGAGCATCAAGATTGTTACATTTGATCTGTAAGATGTGGTCCGTTGCCAAAGCGATCCAAGCATTGATCTTACAATGAGTTCTTAGATGCCGATTTTAACTCGTTTACATCCATGTGGCATAATACGACTAAGAAATACTCGAGTGGGGGTGAATATGCGCGCCATGTTGTTTGTCGCATCCGACTAACCGACATTTTCACCACTTGGAGAAATAAAACCCTAAATATAACTGTATTTGTATCGTATCCTGCCAAACATGTATTGTGGAAAACACGGCAGGAAATAAATTAATTTCTTTTAACATAAATCACGAAGAGTGCTAATTACGTAACAGAAATGAAACCATCGGTGATGTCATCATAGTAGGTTATGTTGCATCGACTATGCCATTGCTAGTGTGAGATCATGATCTTGTACATGTCCTCGTGTACATACCTCTTCGCACTGGCCAGCGATGGTCATTTCTATTTTGCTTGTCGTTTTTGCTCAGTTGTAGGACCAATTGTCCTCTGCAGGCAAACGTGTGATGGTTCATGACCAAAGGTGCTGAAAATCATGCAATTATTGCCGTTCGGTAAGGCAGGACTTTGAATGCAGATCTGGAACCCATAAATTGCTCATGAAAGTTGCATTTATCTCTTCCAAAAGCAAGATAAAATAGGCAGCGGGATGGATAGGTGGAAGTTGGACTAGCTTAAAATTGCGAAGTAGGAACAACAGGGTCAGATTTCGATAAGTGAGGTGGCGAAGGAGGAGTAAATGCAGCGTAGGGGATGTTGGAGAAACTGTGGTTAGAGATAGGAAGAAATTGGGAACAAGCTTATAATTCGGACGGAGCGTTTTAATCAAATCCATGTCATTTTGTGCAGATCTGATTTGGGCTATTATTCTTCGTCGATTAAACATGTGAAGGGCTGAAGAAGGACACATATATGGGACTCTGTCATCCAATGAAATAAAAAAATAAGGCGGTGGAGAATTGGTTATGGGTTTGAAGCAAGGAAAATCGAGAGAAGGGTAAAACAAGCGGAGGAGCGAGAAATTCACGTGTCAGCATAGAATAAAATAGCCAAAGAACTACTCTGATTGTTAGGTGAAGGCAGATTGTGGGGAGTAGATACGATAAGAAGTTATGGGAAATGGCGCATTTGAGGGTTTAGTAAGCGCAGTTGAAGACAAAGAAGGCACTTGCTGCAGACCAGGAGGCTCCTCCAAGTCCATCATTGGGTCTGGCTTATGTCCAGATGGTTTGATCACTCGTGCAAGCCTCATTCCACAGAGACGTCTTTCACGGCATCATTAAACCCAACAAATGAAATACGTTTAACCGCCCATTCACGTCGGCGTAACTCTACACAGCATGAGCTGAGAATCAGGCTGCCCACAAGAATCGGACCCGACGATGTCTTGCAAATGGGCGTAGAGGAGCCACTTAGTCTACTTCTGTTTTATTAATCGCCACTTCAACGTATCATCAGTGAGTGTCTTCTTTGCCTTTACCACTCTCACCAGGCTCTCCAGCATTTCGTATCCCATTATTTTCCACTGTGTTTACACCATAGGTCTATCTTCACGTAAACGAAAAGGAATCTGTGCCCTTACTCATCTTCTTCAGTAACATGTGAACGGCTCTCTCCCTCTCGCCTATCTTAGTCTTCACTCAACTAGCCTTCTTACCTATAAACAATTCCCTACCACCTCATCCAACTTACTTGTTGGATGGAAGCTTCCTCTTTGTGATTTCGTATTTGTCTCTTCACTAGACCAACTCTGCACTAGGGCTTGATCAAATAGCCTTTAAATCAGATCTGCCTAAATTAAAGGCTTGTTCACCATTTCTCTCCACCTCATGGAGCTTCCATCCGCTTGTCCTGTACCCGAACACAGAAGAGCAAAAATGGGCGTATTTTTCCTACCGGGTAATCAAAAACTGGTACAACATCCATCAATCATTCCCATTGCCGATTTCATCATTTGCTTCAATCATGAGCTCTGCAATAGCAGGTGCAAATGAGCACTTGCAGCACTTGTTAGCCTTCTCGGTTTAACCAGATGGTTTAGGTTATGAGCGACTTTGACAAATACAGGCGGCAAAATAGCAGGAAGTATGATCAATAGGACTAGCAATACGGCCTTTAGAGTCGTAGACGGATGGAAGTTGAGTCTACGACTACAAAGGCCACCTTACAACACCAATGAATGCTCTTTCTCACTAATGTGTCTAAGCCACTAAAGTTGCCTTAAACCAATCAATCATCTCGCACTTGACATCGTTGCTTATCCCCTGCACAACCTGGTGAAATCGAGGGGGCTGTCAAGGGCTAAAAGTGCTCATTTCTACCTGCCATTATGGAGTGCAAGATAGATGCACTCCACCGAAATCAATGACAAAATAGCTGCACAAGTTCTAGATTACACGGTAGGAAAAGTACGCCCACTTCAGCTCTCGTCTGATCAGGTAGAGGAGGAGCAGGTGGTAATTCTATGAGGTGGAGAGAAATTGCGAACAAGCCTTGAATTTGAGCAGGTCTGATCTATAGGTCATTTACCTTTGCGTCATCTGAGCATGCCCTAGTGCAGAGTGGGACTGGTGGAGGATTAAAGTGGAACTCACAGGGAGAATGCTAGCATCCAATTAAAGCTGGTTGAGGTAGCAGGGAATTGTTCACAGGTATGAAGGAAAAGGGAGAGAGTAGGAAGGACGAAGCAGAGCTCTTCTCTGCAGGTGGACTTAGGTGTATGGAGGAAAATCACGGAAAAATTATGAGGTATGCAGTGCTTGAGTATGGTGAGCACAGTCAAAGTCCAAGGAGACACTTACCAAAGATTTGATAAAGCAGGGATTAATAAAAATGACAGAGAATAGAGACTTCATCTGCGCCTCTTTCTAAGGCAATAAATGATGTGCTTAGTATGTGCAGATAGGTCGACTTGACAAGGCGGGCAAAATTAGTGATTTGGTTGAATTTACTGGTGATCTGCAAGCCGCCTCTGCGGAATGAGGCAAATGGCCTTGTTTGATCTCATTTTCCTGCATTATGCAAGCATCCACTAACCTGGCCTAGAGATCAATTTTGTTTGATCTTATTTAGTATGAATTTAACAGGTTACTACATCCCAGTGCTGCCTACCATGAAACAGAGCTTCGAAATTGTTGCTGCGTTTGTGCGAAGCAAACAAATTTCCCACACAGAGTTATTGAAAAGGAGGAAGATAACTGCTTGAGAACTATAAACAATGCTCGTATGCAGCCAAGCGAAGCACCGTTTTTAAAAACACACCTCGCACTTTAACTTACTCCACTCTGCTCTCTTTGAGCGGTCCAACCACACCAACACTGCTGGCAGAATGCGTGCGGGAAAGTAAGCTGCCAAGTGTCCAATCCGAGCAATCTCGATCGAAACAGATCAAATAAGGCACATGCATAAACCGGTGGCGTAAGAGCACTCCTTGTATATCTTGCGCATCCTCACACCTTTCATGCCGATTTTAAAACGGAAACTTCCGCAACCTTGGCAATCAGGAAGCAAGCTGCTGATTCTTCGCTCTGAACAACTTTGAAACAAGATCAACCCTGAGCCCTTTGTAGGCTTGTTTCTACTACAGAAACATGTGCAAAATACTTCGGACACACCTGGCTCGCGCGTTTAAACAATGAAGGCTTTTGTGAGCTAGATTCCACATTCAAATAACTTAGGATCAAAACAACGTCAAGAGAATTTTGCCCTCTCGGAAAACATTTGTACGATTAAACGTGCATCTGGCTTTCCAGCGGAATCGGCAAAGTTTGTTTTTGACGAATAAGTACGAAAACTGCAGCTAATAATTAATGAGTTCCCATTGTTGTGCAAGCTTACTTTTCTCCGGAAAATGACAGTGTCTACCGTTTAGTGACAACACTAGGGTTATCACCGTCACCAGAGATAGGAGAGAAGTGAGTAAGTTTGTAAATAATGGCAGGTAAATCCAAGTAAATAGCTACCGTCATGCGCTTAACTTACCTCGTCACACGCATTGCAATACGGTCATTCCTAAATACCAATATCCTTCACTTGAACTGGACCGCATTAGAACAGAAGTAATATAACATCTGGCATCTGTTCTTAATTGATTCTTTCTCATGTACCAAACATTTTGTGGCTGACATTTGTATTAAATCACACTCTATTTATCGACTTATGGAAAGAAGATGCAATTTTGCGTAAGATTTCTTTTCCTAATCCCGTAACAAGCCACTAGTAAGGAATTACAATTGAGGCAGTTTCGAATCCAAGTGAGGGACAGAGCACTCAGGTTTGTTTGCCATTACTTAGCATCGGTGCCGCTCTACGCACGCATCGGCCTAATTCATGAGTCAAAACCTTATAGTAACCGAGATCTCCCTCTGCTGCTGAACGTGGTAATCAGCTCCCTTATCATGCAATTACTTACATAGCATAAATATGCAGCTGTTAAACAACTTGAATTGATTAGCACTTTAAAACGGAGCTCAGAGACCCAAAAGCTTAAGCGACTTGCATGAACAAAGTTACTACAAATAAAATGGAGATCTTAACATAACCGTATAATCTACTCGATTAACAAACAATCATTGCAAATTTATGTATGTAAGACTTAATCAAAAAGCATGAAATGAAATTTGTTTCCCTCTGAGTTATGCGCGAAGCAATGCCTACCGCAGAATTCCCATTTCACATCTGTTGCTAAGACGCCCATGTTCAGGTTCTTACCCATCTCGATGTGCTATCTTACCAAGTAATCCTCAGTTATCAAGTTAGATCCCAAAACTGCATAGCCCACCTATACCGTTGCTCTGAAAATTGTACGGTGCCAACGAGAAGGAAAGCAGTTACCGCTGGTGACCTTGAATGGGAAGAGCAAAATATTTCAACTAAAGACCTGTTTTAATTTGCATAGTATGCAAAATGCAGTTAACTTATGACTTAAAACCTATCGATAAAATTTTTGCCCAAGTTTGCACACATCTTTTTCTTATTTAAGTTGCATGCGATGCTATTCATCTAAAGCACCTGATTCAATGTACTAGCCTCATGGTTTTTATGCAAAACCACCACTACTCGTAACATTTATTGATATTGAGCACAAATTTGATAACTCTTAGCTATTTGTTGCTCTCCTTGAAATAGGCTGGGGCCTGCCAGTCCCGTGCTTTTCAAATATGGTCGTAATTTGCAGCCAAAAAAGGCGCACCTAGTTAACTGTGGAAATTAATGCACTGTTCAATATTTGCTGGTGCGATAACGCATTCCAGGCACTCCCGTACCAAAACACTTCTTTGGTACGGTGTGCTAAAATACAATGCTTGCTAAACTTTATCGAAGCGTTTGATAAAATATTATGACTTTCGTTAATAGGACGAATTCTTACTCCTTTCCTTGAGATCCAAATGAATAATATCAGAGTTACGCATTGTAAACCTCACAGACTCCTAACTTTTGCGATATTATCAATGAAAGCGTGAGGCCAAGCAACGAAGGGAGTTCACACGACTAAACACCATCCACGAAGAATAAGAAAAACCCACTCTCAACGCTTTCGACAATAGTTAGTTTAATGCTAACGCGCATTGGAGTTTAAAGACTCTGACATAATCCCTAGAAAAGGCACCTTTTAACTGGCCGTTTATTTAAATGTCCCCTCTGTAACCTACTTTAACCCTTTGGAGTTAAAAAGGCTACATTCCAAGACAAAACGCATTTACATTCCTAGGGAATTGAGAAAAAGAAACTGTTAATACGGCACAAAGGCCAGCCTACACGGCTAGGATGATGCAACCAATAAATGACTGGATCCGAAGCTGAGCATTAGAGCACTCAAGGAACGACACGAGAACAAGGCAAAATCAAATAGAAATTGTGGTTTTTAATGCTCATAAAATACACTCCCAAGTATCAAAGCGCAGTTTAGGCAAAAAGAGCTGTCGGACAACACAAAACGGGGTCACAACAACTGTCAGTTAACAGAAAAGAGGTGAATGGGCAAGCAACTGCTGCACCTCTACCGCCATGATGGCCTCCGCAGTGCTAAGATTGATGTATCCATAATGTTTGTAGGAGGCAACTAAATTCTGTCAAACTAGTCGCTTTAGCCTTTTGCTGAGAAGCCAAAATAAGTCACTTAAGTGCTTTAAATGGAAAGAAGCCCATAAGAGCAGGTAAAAAGCCAGCATCCAGTTGACACGTCATCTAAAAAGGAATGATGCACAACATTCATGTGGGGTAGGAAATATATCCCTATAATTACTCATGGCGCTACCGTCAGGCTACCTACTAATCATTGGTTACAACTACTTGGCTCCTAAGGTTTCGATTTTGGTGCCTTATTTAAGTGCTTTGGATAAAAATGGAGCATCGAAATACTACAAAAAAGGAAATGGGTTCCTATCATCTCAACTCGCAGGCACTTTACACACTTACTTACACAAGCAGCTTACAACTCTCCAACCACAACGGTTGAGGTTTTATATTGTGTCCAAAATGCTCTTAAAACTCGCATTTGAGCTTTAGCCGGTAGCTCAAGCAGACCTGAGGAAGAATAAATCGGGTCAGGAAAAGAACATAACAGTGTTGACACTGAAAAAAAATCATGCATTGACACGATTTTGAGGTGAAAAGATCTGATCCTTCATAGCTGCCCAAGGGGGTATTGTCGAACTACATGCTGTTCATAGTCGACAATTGCCTCGTTGTCGGGGGCTTCGATTTCAACACATACTTTTAAGCGATGTAGTGCATGGAAAATGAGCACTGTACTAATAAGGAAGGAAAAAAGGGCTTCCTATTACCTTGACTTATAGGCACTTTGCAAACTCACTTCCACATGCTACTCAATCGCAATCAGTAACAGCTTACATCTTACCAGCCTCTACGGTTGTAGTCCCATTGGGTTCAAATGCTTGATAAACCAACTCCATCCTTCTAACAGCCATTCAAGCAGACCTCACGATGATTTTAACTTATCAAGAGAATAACACCAGAATATTGGCAAACGAGGGCATTGAATCATTGACATAGTTTTGACCCCACATCTTTTGTCGAATGCACGGGCAATGTAGACACGCAGAGCTTTGATGAGGTTAACGCCATTATGCAATGTGTTGCGCTCTATTCAGCGAACTAAGTAAATTAGGATCGATAAAGATAACGAAACGCAACTGCTTCTTACAACAGACTGGTTAGTGATTTCCATTTCAACACCAATCTGACACCCAGCAAAAGGAACAGGTTTCCAAGTTTGACTACCGAAACGATTTCCACAAGCAGCTAAAAAGCAATTAGCAGCATTCCACATCCATTTAACTACTAAAGCTGTGGGCACTTCTGCTTACATTCTTGCGAAACCAACGCCAACCTTCTACCAGTGACTTCACCATACCTGGAGAGGCCTCAACCGCATCAGGAGAACAACACCCAAATGCCGACAATGAGGACATCCACATATTGTAACCATTTTGGAGTGCCACTGCCACCATAGATGCGACTTTAAGTTCTAGCAGCTGGATCCCACACCTTATGGCTTATGCGGAGACATGGAACCTAATCAGCACGCCTTCCAAGGGAACTTGCATTACCATCTAAGCAATTTTTGCGTCAGCACAAATCACAACGTTTCAAAAACCCACGACCTCTTCGCGAATGGCTTGCCCTCCTCCAAGCGCAACAATAGCATTGCCCCACTAAGACAACACGGCTGTCTACGAGACGACAGTCAAAGCCAGAAGTCAATCAAACAAAATATTACGCAGCCCGTGCCCTCCTCGGCAAGCCTCATGCACCAGCCATCATGGAGCTTTTCAAGCCAACTCAATCTTCGCTCTGCATTTCCCAAAGCAATTATTTAAGGTCAGCTATGCAGTTAGTCAACTAATTAGCTAATATGAGGTCCTGTATTTCAAAATTATGCCCAATTCTTAAATATACGTTTCAAATCCAACAATTGCAAGAAATTAGATGCTTTTTAAACAGAACGCGCACTCCACATGTGCTAAACATGAACGCCAGTGTCAATCGTCTCAAAAGCAGTACAACCCATGAGTACCAGCACAAACCCATTCTGGAGTAAAACTGGTAGAAGCACGATGCAACAAAATGCACATGATTCCAAAATGGCTCATTCCTACCTGGTTTACGAGCGAAGTACCATCCCATGCGCACTGATTTGCACTTCCGTGAAGCCACAGGCCTCCCGCCCCAATCAAGTCCTACAGGCCCAACATCACGGAGTCACCCTTGGTAGCTTCAATAGAAACCCAGCACAAACCCATTCTGGAGTAAAACTGGTAGAAGCACGATGCAACAAAATGCACATGATTCCAAAATGGCTCATTCCTACCTGGTTTACGAGCGAAGTACCATCCCATGCGCACTGATTTGCACTTCCGTGAAGCCACAGGCCTCCCGCCCCAATCAAGTCCTACAGGCCCAACATCACGGAGTCACCCTTGGTAGCTTCAATAGATTGCAATTCCCGATAAATGGAGCCCTTCTTTGGAGAAGCTCTGCCTTCCCTGATAGAGCGACGAATCCCATTCTCCAAGGAAAGGGATGACGACGCTACCACCAATAACCTTGAAAATGGTTAGAGAATTTGTGACTTTGAAGAATTATCTTAGCTTAGTTAAATGCAAAACGCAACTTATCCAATGCACTTAACGCTAACATTTTGATGTAATGGAAGCACACGTAACAGTACAGTGCAATTCAGTGCAGCCTTTAACTGTGTCACCTCTTCGCTGATTTGCTGCTCCTCTATCTATTAGTCGCTTAGCAACAACATAGAAAGGCAACAGCTAGCAAGACCAAATCGAACGTAAATCACCCACCGTTTATTTGAGAGTTGCATAGTGATACCCACCACTGCACCCTAAAACAATCACCGCATCAAATTGACTATAATACGTTTGCTTACCACCAACACCAACACTGCTGACAGCTACTACCCCAAAATTACAAAACCGAGGGTCAGATTCAAACAACATTCTTAACAGAAGCCACGAGCAATCTCAAACAAGTTAATCAAAGATCTAAATTTCTTCCAGTCTCTAAAACTGGAATTTGCATAGCATGACCTCCCCAATGTTATGCAGGTTGCTTTTATGGTTTCATTGAAAGCCTCTGATGAGACTCAGCTTACACCTGCAAGGACGCTAGCTTAATCAGCTGAGGATCATTACGACTAATAAACATTAGGAACTCCTTAAGCATTAGGCGTATGCAAACTGACACAATAACCGAAGCTACTACAGGGGCTCGCAAAGTGATAAAATCTACTGGCGCTTCAAATTTGAGCAAATCTTGATTGAAAAGCATGAGGTGAAACGCAGCCGCGGTCTCGATATCTCTAAGTTTTTCAAACTTCACTGCAACTAAACTCTAAGGCTTGATTGCGAGTAATGCCACAAGCGAGTACAAAAGCAAATAAGATGACATCCAAGATTGAGCAAATGCCCATCAACAAGGGAATGGTGGTCTCGTAGCTTTAATTGCGATTACAGGCCGAGGAAGCCCAAAAGATGTCATTGCAAATGTAATTACAAGTGCAAATAAAACAAATCGAGTCAATGCATCAAAGAATGCGGAGAACTACGAAAACAAAGTGCACCAAGTATAAGAACAGTTCGAAAGTGTCAATTTTCATTAAGCATGAGGAAAATATGACAAAAGGTAGGGTGACACTGTCTTAAAAATATCATCGGCAAAATAGTGTTGAATCACTATTGTGAGCAAGGTGGAGTCAAATAGAGGCAACGGGAGCGTCAACCGAAATAGAAGCAGCAGTGCCCAAGTCACGAAAAAGATTATGGAACACAAACGGCTTACTAAAGAGTGACGAAATAGACTAACGCGATGTGATATGTCTGATTCTCGTTAGTTCCTCAAAATAAATTCAACGCTGGTCGCCCTGGACGAAGTCAGCAATATCGAATTTGCGAATGGCATAGCATTATAACAGTTGACGAGAGATCGTAGAGTGCCTTTTGTGGTCAAGGTTTAGTCAAATAAAATAAAAACTGACCAAACTCGATGCGTATTGACCCGGGACCATCGCCTACATTCCATAAGACATGAGGCTTCGGAATCCATACTTTGCTGTTATGTCACGATTGATGAACTTGAGAGCAGTGCGCTTACCAAAACACTTCAATTCTCTTTGTTAAGTCTATTTAATGCGGCTTGATTAAGACTTATTCTTTAATGCCTGAATTGAATGCTTTGGACTTCTTTTACGATAGGCATGAAGCCACAGAATTCCTTTTTAGTTGCTGCCATACTTCAAAACACCAGAAGATATGCACACAAAACAGGAAGTTACGGAGTCTCCTGTCTCATCAAGGCTGATTTGAACACAGTAAATGGAAGTGCAGTGGGGCCTCTAAGCTATTTCCGGCTCCACTCTTAATGCGTCTAATGTGCTTCGACCAAAACTCACGTGTTATAATTTAAACTCATAGCATTAAAAGAATTCTGTGCAGGACATGAGGCTGTTGAGAGGGCGTTCGAGTCAAGGCTGGATCAAAATTAATGATGCATTGCACAGCAACTTAACCCGTTCCATTTTTTCCTTAGTCTAGCAACCGCTCTTGTGGCAGGTGAACTTCTCCTTCGTAAGGATACTTACTCAATCAGTGGAATCCAGTTTTACCACTTCCTTTTGTTTACTACGTATAACATTTATAATGGCACCCAAACCCGTTGTGAACGACGCATTAGTACTGATTTTGATGTATTTGGTTAACCTGGCAGCAATCAGCCCAGTCTCGCATTCTTGGTGCACATAGCCCTTTAAGACAATTTAAACTAAATGAATCAGTTCCA
Source organism: Taenia pisiformis (assembly GCA_023968675.1). Taxonomy (NCBI): domain Eukaryota; kingdom Metazoa; phylum Platyhelminthes; class Cestoda; order Cyclophyllidea; family Taeniidae; genus Taenia; species Taenia pisiformis. The sequence continues at coordinate 449,487 of CM043737.1, read as the reverse complement.
ACGCAAACAAAATGGAGAGGTGGAGCAGCAGACCCGTTTAAAGGTGTCAATCAAATCTACACATCAGAGCAAACTACAAGTCTCTTCAACAGACGAAAATCTCAATTCAACGGGCGATAGTTCCCAGATCCCCGACCCTAATATCATCTCTGCTAAGCTACCACAAAATTCACACAGGCGAAGTGTCGAACCTTACAGAAGATAAGAGGCTTGTTTATGGAAGGCAGAGAAGTAGATAAATCAAACGCTCGTGTAAATAGAAGCACGAACCCGATAATGCGCTGCTGTCATTTGGTAAATGCATCCTCCACGCCTCCACCGCCATCCGTTTCCGCAATGACAAATGTGTTTTCTGCCCGCCAGAACAATTTCAAGAAGTTAGAATGCATCGCTAAGCACTGCACCATGCACTGCAGACTCCTAACGCATTCGACACAGATGCTCACAAATGCACTTCAAAAACATTGCTGTGTTGGCAGCATGGTAAATATTGCCAGTGGACAGAGAGAGAAAGGGTTGACAGACTGTGTCAGATGACTTTTCGGTACCGTCATTCAGCGTAAACTCAGTTCCATACATCCACTCACAAGTTTAATCACTGCTCACTACGTAAGCGAACGAATCCAGCCTAAAAGAAGGTCCTGGTGCCTGCATAAGCAAAATAAATTGCAAAGCGTCAGCCCCAGTCACTACAATGCAACTCTTCCAATCGGCAAATCGACAAGTGAGCAACAACGCAGACTACACTCCTAAACCTAATTTGAACCAAAACTTTGACTACCTTGGCAAGCATTTGCGCATTTGGATCATCGAGGGAAGAGCGAACACCTGAATGGCCTTAACGTGCTCCTGTCATCATGGAAACAATATTTTTCTTATTAGCATGAATCACATCAGCTACCACACAGACGATAACGAAGACTTTGATTAGACTAATTGCTCATTTCTTACTTAAAAGGGGTTCGCTGGATTTGATAAGATGCGAATTACACTAAAACGCATGATGTGAGCTTGTAGTGTGCCTTAGTGTGGAGTAGTACCGCGAGTGCCGATTTGCCAACGCATATCAAACGCTATGACATTGCGGGGAGCAGAGCTTAAATGTCCATGCCTAAATAGGCTAACAGTACTTTGGCCTTTTCGACACCTTAAGCATTTTCCAAATAACGGAGTGAAAGCATTCCGACCGAACACCACATCTCTTGTGCCAAGTTAACCTCATGCCTACTAATGCACTGTGCTTGCAGATTTTGGTATCAAAATATTTTGATTATCTAGTTGTGATGCTTAAAGCCTGCCACAACATTTCAAGCAACTTAGCACCCAGGAGACCATTTTATTGTCGAAGATGACAGGCCTGTCCAACATTAGTACTAGCACCATCGATGGTTACGACCACAGAACTCACAAAACCGAGGATCAGGTACGCACAAAACATTCTCAAGGCAGGTTATTAGGCAATCATAAATAGCTTCCTCTAGACCCAAAAGTTCCTTCAGTGGCCAAACATGCAAGGTCACTTTATAACCGAACTACTTTGGGGGTTTACAAAGGAAGTAACCCACTAACACTGGATCAAAAGCCTTAGATGAAGCTTAGCTACATTCATAATCTCTCAAGCATCACTACAACCAAACTGCGATGCTCGATTGCGGGTAGTGCCACAACATATCACATAAGCAAATGAAATGACATCATGGACTAAGCCAATCCGCGTCAACAAGATAACGGTGAAGACAACTTCATACACCTTAAGCACCTACTCTTTGATTATGTCCAAAGGTCTTTGATTTAATAACTTAATCAGGACCAATTCAGGACCAACAACCTCAAGATATTAAGGAATCGTCGACTAAGACTCTGCATGCATCATCTGAATGAAAAACTTCGGAATACTTTTTGCTAGGCATGACGCCACAGAATCTCCTTCTAATCACCAAATAATCCAAAACGTCACAAACCTCTCCGACAATACACAAGATCGGCAACCATCCCTTCTGATCAAAACTAAATCAAATGCACTGCAAATAAAGCAAATAGCTCTTCTTCTAGCTAAACCTCACTCTTTTTACCTGGGTCAATTCTGTATGCCAAATACTTTGCGTTAGTTAGTATTTTACGCGACCATAAATCCTTGAACAAAGCAGCCATTGATGAGTAACGAAAATGGAAATAGTAAGACTAAATTGTAGAGCATAATCGTACAGCAAATGACGAGCGCTAACAATTTTTGCAAAAAAGGGAAACAAAAAGGCTTAAGAAATTACTCACCATTTGCTTAGACGTGTGCAACGTGATGGCAAAGGGTGGACTCAAACTCAACAAGGCTAAGAGCCGCAATGACATCTTCAACGACCTTGAAGTTTAGGAGCTAATCAGTTAACTCAAAGACTTGGCCACCAAAAATAAAGAGCAAACAGTGGTTGAGCTACAACTTTTGGATAGTGGTCTCATTGTTTTTACTCACTTGTGTTCCCACTTGGTACTTGATGCACTGGTTCGACTGTTATGTGTGCATGACAACGCAATGCAAAATCATTCTAAATTATTTAGGTTTCTTATATAGCTCAGGCATTCCAACTGTTTTCTTAACGCCTTTTGAGTAGTTACGTACTCTTCTTTCATAATCTTTCATCTCGTTGCGCTCAATACTACCACTGTAGCTGCCCGAGGGTTTTTAAAGTGGCATTGTGGTGCAGATTCTCCTCCACACCAAATTTTACCTGTTTTAGGAGCTGATAATACTAAACAATCTGGAGCGCGTGTTCTCCTCGTGCTTGCATCTCCAGCTACTGCGTAGTTTTTACGGGACAAATTATTTTGCTCTCTGAACATTTCGGCATTTAACACGTTTAATCTTAAAAGTAAAAAGACGCGCATATAGCATGCGCACAACATCCAGTGTAATCAGTTGACAAAGCTCTGTCTGACAGTCCAAAACCAACATTTTTCCCACTTAAGTTTGGCATCTCGACTCCTTTCAATGAGCTGCTCTGCTGCGGTATTCTAAAAATCTACCTATCAGGCCACAAAAATGGGTTGCAATGGCTAAATTCTCCCCCAAAAAGTTGCCTTAGATCAACTTATGATATCTGTCTTCTGCACCAAATACTTGAAGACTCAAATCGTAGTGGTAATGGGGAGTAACTCGAGTGGAAATAGGCATTATAGCGCACCAAAGATTTGCATAAGCCGTTGATAAAATGTTGTGGATTGATATTTGAATCAGACACTCGCGTCATTGCTGCTGACGTGGCTATTCGAAGGCATCGCCATCTTTATGATAGTGTTGCTACGAGCAACCACCATGCAGTCGTTGTCAATCGGTCGTATCCGCCTCTCGACTCGACTTCCCTTTATACACTTAAGAGTTCAGATCTCTGAACATGCATGCATCATGCTTATTTATTTTGCGACCTTCCAAATTGTTTGTTATTAGTCCTTTTTTCGTTCTCAATGTGTTCATTAGCATCTTCATTGGCGTAATTCCTGCTTAACATCCACTGGAATGAGGTAGTGGTTTACACGGTTCCTTGAAAGGGATGGAGGAAAAGCACTAGTGATTTGAGATGCACAAAATACAAGTATTCGGAAAATGGTTAAAAGTGAAACGTCATCCGGACTCAAATCTACGCGAACCCAGCGGGTCAACGTGTCGCTTTACTCGGGCCCTCAACTGGAATACGTGCGTATGCGATGACTTCATGTACGAATGTCCAACAGCCTCCAATTCTAATATCATCGGCGAAGAAGAACCAATAAATCCCGAATCACAAGCAGCTTTTGCGATCGTCAGGATGTGATGACGTCCAGCTGAGTGGGTACTGATATAAAGAGGTGCCGTAGAAAGTCGTTCCACTGTAACAAGCTGGGCATTCCACTTCGTTAACTGCTTCTGTAACATTTGACGGTAAAGCCAACAAGTGACATAAGAAGCAATTTTTCTCTTAAGTGTCTGTGATTTCATCTTTCTCTCTTCCTTTCAAGTCAATCCTACTAGATGTGCTGATTCTGCCGCCTCTGGTCTACAACCGCTGCCGTAGTGCTGGCTTCACTCAGAAGGGATGCTGGAAAGATTCGCTTGAATCGTAACAGCTGAAGAGGAGAAAGAACGTGAGGAGGAGAGCGTGAAGCAGCAACTACATACCGATGACACTGATGGTGATCTTATCTACAGCTTGAAGATGGTATGGGTGGCGATAACGACACTGTCTCGTTCCTTTGCAGTCTCCCTCTATTTCCCATTTATGACCAACAGGGAACGCAACAACCCACACAGTCGGCTTCATTAAAGGGTAAGGCAAAGGGATGTTTAAAAAACTACAATACGGACGCATACATAAAAACTAAACAAAAAACTGCACTCTGTCATTTGTGACTTTATTCCACCCCCTCGCCACTCATTCACTCCACTTGTGTCCTGCTTAGTAGACATGTCTGTTCAGCGTGGTAAACAAAGCTGCGATGAGGGCGCAGCAGATGCATTTATCGATCCATCGATCGACCGGCTTGGTTGAGTCAGTAAAATAATGCAGACAGAGCGTGTGGTCCATTGAAATCGTTAACATGCATTCATTTACCGCATTCAGCTGACCCATTTGCCGTTACGATTGATCGCCGTCCCGGTTGACTGACCTACTCGACCTTCGATCTTGGATGGCAGAAGTAGCTGATGGAGATAGAGCGGTATTCAATGAAAATAATGCTCTTAGCTAAAAGGCCACTTCGGCAATGAGCATTGTCTGTTTTTAGCAGAGAGGAAAATGGGGCCGTAGTGTGAGGTTTCGCTTCTGCTTACGTAGGCCACTGCATTCAATGACTTTTGATGTGTTTTCAAAAAAGAGGAGAAGCGTAAATGAGAATACATTCCACTGTCTACTAGCAGGAAGAAGCTCAGCCAATTGCTTGATTTCGCATCAGTGATTTCTGCTACCATTAAAGTCTAGTCCTACCTCCATCACACTGTGGGTTCCAAAGGCATAGGTTTGTTAAAAAATAAGTCGTTGAGCATCCGAAGAAGATGAAAAGGCGACTGACTGCATATCAATCCAAGCAATCAACCGGAAACGCTAAATGCTATTTCATGCCAGCAGGAAATGTTGCTCGCCTAGTGTTTTACAAAGAGGCCAGGTCATGATTTAGATCACACCCTGCTTGAAGGCCATGCACTCCTTCTGCAGGGAGGGCACTTAATGTGCAATGTGATGGCAAACTCGCGAAGTGGTGACGGTGCTAACGGCGTGTCCGACCCGAGCTACATCAGTCCACGAGTTTTGAAAAGGAAGGCGTAGAGAGCCAAGGATGTTAATTTTTCTTTTACAACAATCCTAAGCGAAATTCAGTAAAGTCAAGACCACCATTTCTTTGTCTGATTGACAATTTCCAGGAGGCACTTTACGGCGGCCTTCCCGACCTTACCACTGCTACTTCTGCTGGCAAACCATTTCCTGTAGATGCATTGTGCTGCCGAGCGTAACATTTGCAAGAAATAGCATCCAGACGCACTGTTTTTGCGACACTTCCACTGCATCCACTTATCCTTCTCCACAAATCAGCAGACTAATTCTTTGAATTCTTTCATCAAGCACACATGTCTAGTAAAATGTGTGCACTGCTAAATATCCAGGTGTCGACAGAATACTCAAGCATTTGACCACAACTGAACGATGGAATTATGCACGGAGTGTGGTAGGGATGATAGACTTCGATAGCTTCATAACATTACCAACGACTAGGTCAATAGAAAGACAAGACCATGACCTAGCCTTGTCAGTGATGCTTAGCGTGCGATACAAGTGTATAAAACAAATGAGGGGTAACATAACCATAATTACGTTCCATAATTAAGTTCCAGAAGAATAAGTAGCAAACGCTATTGCTGCAACAAACTTGATGAAATGAATAGTCAATTAGATTAGCACGAAAAGACGGATGTGCACAAATAATTTGTACTATAATTTGCGGAAAAATTCGAATAACATAAAAGAGTTGTGCTTGTGTTCGGAGTTAAGCGCAATGAAATCCTATCTTGAGAGCAAGGACGATGCGCTGAATTTAATTACTGCACTGCATTTTGCATTTGCTGGAGGTGAAGTAGTTAGTTCACTTGCAGTTTGTCTTACCACTTTCAAGGTCAATGGTGGTAGCGTTGTCTTCGTTCCTGTTAGCGCTTTCAATTTGCCGTCGCGGTAGAGGTGCCAGGATTTCAGCAAAGCAGGATTTTATGTCGCCAAAACAGATGAGGAATCGAAGGCATTGAGGTCAACTTCGCGGTAGTGGGTTGGTAATTCTTCATTTATTCAGACGTGTTTGTACTTTACCGGAGTAAATTTAAGTGGGCATTGGTAGCTACTTCGTATGTAGATCAGGCATTATGTGGTCTTTTATGACTTTATCCCTGCTTTTCATGCACTTAGCAATTGCAAATGACTGATTGCAAGATGACTTAACTTCACTATTCTTTCTAATGAGAATTATGAGAATAAGCAGAATGTGTCTTCATGTTTCCATCCTCACAGCTGCATGATGCGTAGAGAATGTTTGCCTAGGCAAGGCAATTAACGGTTGACACTTAGCAGTTGGGAGGTTTCTACTCTAAATTAGCCAGCTTTCCCTCTTAAGCTTCAGGAATAGGAACTAATTTGAAAGTGGCCTTGTCATGTAGTTAAGGTAGGTGCCTATTTAAAATGGTGCACGTGAGCAATAGGCCTACTTATCTCAATTGCTTGAAAGCCCACTTTATTGGAAAAGAACAAGTAAAAGCAAAAATTGTACCGCACAACATGCGTGCCCTCTTTGATCTACAGCCAACTCAAATGAGGCCTGGACTGCTGGGTCGTACGGTGCTCAATGCAAGTGATATCGTTTTTATTCAAGGCTTCCCAGGATTAGACACTGAATTTGGATTTTACTACCATACTTGCCTTCGAAATCGAAGCTGTGTATCATTCTATACTCGGATAGGCCGCGATGTATTGGGACTAATTTGGTTAGGAAGAAGTGGGGAGGGAGCATAAAGCAGCAGGCAGTGGTGATTTTGCTCAACCAAGGGTGTTTGTCTAGCGTGTACAGAACCTGTTTTAAGGCAACATATATTTGTTATGGTCTATTTAGGCACTTTAAATCTGGAATGCATCGAAGGCGGCACTTGAGAACCCCCTGCCTTCGCAACTGCTTGTACTGATTTTTCTTGTTTTGCGTGCGTGGGCTCCTATGTAAGGGAAGTGTAAGCGACAACAAGCATCGCGCTGCAAATATTCTGCCAAGTTAAAGAGCGCAATGATCCCGATCACCCTCCAGAGTAAGTCTGTTCCGTGCACTAAGGCTCTGTTGTAAGATCGGCTGTAGGGAAGCATGCGAGCCATACTAAGATGATATATTTAGTGGCAGTCGAAGACCCAGGAACAAGTTCATTTGCAGTAGGCAGTGGCAGCGTTTGCATTGATTTACCATGAAATTCGGCAGCAGTTAGTGAAAGCCGAGTGTAGAACATTGGTGTGGGAGGCGTATTTGCATTGCGACTGATGTCGGCTTCATTAATCATGAGTATGGCGTGATTTCGATCTTGCAGACGATGTCCAGTTAAGATTTGGAGAGCCCATTCGTCAAGATGTAATCCGAGTAAATGTGCAAACCACATCTAAACTGTCGGTCTGGGGGGCTTTAATAACGCGGAACTTTTCTTATCAATATTTTGGTAGTTAGGCGAGTCTTAAATTTAACTCAGAAAGGGGAAGTGAATTCTCATTGAGGAGGGCAATCGTTCTCTCTAGAGAGAAGAAGTAATTAATGTCGTGCATTTGGTGGATTGTAAACGTGTGTCAAAGAAACAGGCATTACCATCAAAACGGAACCTCCTTCGAACAAGAAGTGTGACGAAGCGATAGTTAATTTCACGGAACCGGTATGGTAATTACGAAGCATGATAGATGGACTTTAAAAAGATTATGCGGTTGCTCGTGATGTCACGAGAACTGCAAATATAAATGTAATCTGGATCTGTACTTCGAAACACAACCCATGAGTACACATGATGATCAGCAAAGGCCACGTTTGTTAATTCAGAGTTTAAGCTGGAAGGTGCTTGAGACTCAATAGAGGTGTCAGGAGGGATCTGTCTTGTTGCATTCAAGCATCTCGTCTGTTGCATTAAGCTTAATGACCATCAGCTGTTGGCTAGCAAATGTATTTCCTATAGCACAGGGCTCTTTATAATGGTTGATGCGTGAGACTCTCTGAAGGAGAGAAGGACTGAGCAATTTTTGAGGAGTAGGTGCGCATTTCTTAACAATTGTGGTTTATGCTGAAGTAAATGCATTACGCAGGTGGTAATGCATGTTCCTTAGGGCTCATTGGCAAGTGTGTGGCACGATCACAGTGAGCAAAGATAATTTTGGACTAGGAGTGGGATGGAATTCCTTACCTTCCATCCTTTTTTCGTGGTAAAAAGTAAACGTAGTATTGTCGAATTAACGAGGTAAATGTTTAGAGACGCAGTGGTGGGCATCACTCATTTAAACGGTGGGTGATTTATGTCCGATTCGGTCTTCCTAGCTGGCGACTAATAGTATGGGGAGCGTCAAGTCAACGAAGAGGTGGCTCAGTTTAAGGCCCACTGGCATGCAAGTTCTGTAACGTGTGCCTCCTTCAAATTAAAACGTATGTGTTAAATGCATTGGATAACCTGAATTTCGCATTTGCTTGAGGTGAGGCAGTTCTTAGAAGTCGCAGATTCTCTTGTCAATATCAAGATTATTGGCGGCAGCGTCATCATCCCTTTTCTTGGAGCATGGGATTCGTCGCTCTATCTGGAAGACAGAGCTTCTCCAAAGAAGGGCTCCATTTATCGGAAATGGCAATCTATTGAAGCTACCGAGGGTGACTCCGTGATGTTGGGCCTGTAGGACTTGATTGGGGCGGGAGGTCTGTGGCTTCACCGAAGTGCAAATCAGTGCGCATGGGATGTTACTTCGCTCGTAAACTAGGTAAGAATGAGCCATTTTGGAATCATGTGCGTTTTGCTGCACGTGCTTCTGCCAATCGGGCTGGCACTCATTTGTTTAACTGCTTTTGAGACGATCGCCACCACCGTTCTTGTTTTGCTGCTCTAAAGCACACGCTCTGTTAAAAAAAAAACAATTGGTTGCAGGCAATTTGAGGGTTCGGAACACACATTTAAGAAAAAGGCATTATTTTGAAAAAGGGGACTTTAGCCCAACTACCCATTTGACTTGCTCCATAGCAGACTTTAAAAAACCGTTTTAGGAATAAGAGAGCAAAAAAGAGTCTACTCGAAAAGCTCCGTGAAGTCTGGTGCATAATGTCGGCGAGGAGGGCAGGGGCTGCGTAACACTTCGTTTGGTTGACATCTGACTTTGGCTGCCGTTTCCTGGGCAGCCATGTTGCCTTAGTCGGGCAATGCTATTGTTCCTTTTGGATGAGGGCAGGCAATTCGTGAAGTGTTTATGCATTTCCCAAACGTTGTGATTAGTGCTGACGTAAAACAAATTTTAGATGTCAATGCATGTATCTTTGGACCGATTGACAAATGTTAGAGGAGGCGTATAGATTCGGTCACATCTATGGTGGCAGTGGCACCTCAAAATGATATGAATGTCTGCATTGCCAGCACTTAAATGGTATTCTCCTGATGAGGTCGAGTCATCTTCAGGTATGCTTAAGTCATTGGTAGAAGGCAGGCGCTGGTTTCGCAGCAGTGTAAGCACAAGTGGACCATAGCTGTAGGATGGTAGTCTGATTTGGAAACCTGGTAATAAAATGGAGGTCAGTATCCCTTTTTTAAGTAGTTGCGTTTCCATATCTACGCCGGTCTCGATTTACTTAGTTTGTTGAATAGAACGGACATCTTTGCATCAAGTCATTTCCTTAATTGTAGCGCTGCCCGCTTGCAATATTTCTACAATAGTAAAAAGGTGTGAGGGCACTGTCATGTCACTTGTGATTGTCCTCATTGTCAGCACACTGATGCTAATCTCCTGATGAGTAAAATTATCTTCAGGCCCATTTGAATGACCAGTAGGAGGGTTGAGTTGGTTTATCGAGTTGTTAAAACCAATGGGACCACAACCGTAGTGGCTGAAAGGATGTAGGTTCATAATAGTCGTGGCGCCAATTGCTCCACCCATAAGTTGTCATGCCATCAGTTTGAAGCAGGAAGTTACTTTGCGTGATGGGATCTGCTGCTGGTGCTGCTTAGTTTGCGTACTTGGGTACATTTTGTATTATTTTTCTCATCTAGTTGCGAAATTGGGGGCGTTTTTCAGGGCACTGATCCCACATATTAACATTTGGCCACCATACCAGGCTTCATGAGGGCCCTTCTCTTTCTGCAGAAGATAGGTAGCACCGTTTGTGTGATTATTTGAATTAACATCAAATCAAAGCTAAAGCGAAGTTGATGTTAGTGTTGCTTTGTAAATGTTCCCGGTCCAATTACCAGCATGCTGCAATGGCTAGTGTCAATTGCAATTCGCGCCTTCGAGCGTTGTGTCACAGCAGCCAGACTACCGAAGACCTGTGCACAGTAAAAATTGTGTTCATTATAGTTGTCACGATGGTGTAGTCCTCCGCTTCACTTGTTAAGTAAGGCAAGTACTTTCACCTATTTGCTTGCGGAAACTCATCGATGAACTTTTGTTAGTCGTTGGGAATGGGCAAGGAAGGGCAAATAATCTGAATTAATTTTATGCACAAAACTGGACAAATTAAAAATGTGTAAATTATGGAATTCTCTCATCAGGCAGACTTGAATTCGTATTGTGCTCTTCATCGCCAGGTTCACACCCCACGGCAGCTGCTCAATCGACTTTTTCGTAATCATAAGTTTATTTGAAGACGCTTTGAATGGGTTGTGGACTTGTCAATCCATGTAAAGGAGACGAAGACGCAGATTGTCGCTCTCTCCCAATCAACGGCAGTAATTATAGCGCATATTAATAATGGGGTTGCTGCTGAGCTGTCGTGGAACATCGCTGACACAGTCGGTCGATGTCAGGCAATCCCCTAGAGACACATGGCCACCGTACAAAGGTAAGTTCATCCACAAATGGCTTACGGTCAAATTAAAAAACTTTATGCATGCATCCAAAAATGGATGATGCGCTAAAGTGCCTGTGGAAAAGAACAAAATCACGTGGCTCTGTGAAGGTGGCGTTGGTGGTGAATGCATTACTGTTTAGTGGAGCATGAGCTGAGGGGCTAAAAGTTGAGGTACGACGTCACAAGCGGTACCCGTTCACGATTTTTGGAATCGCAAGACAAACACTCGGCCGGGCAATGCTATTGCTTCTAGTGGGTGGGAGCAGGCAGGCGCATTTCCTTGCAATTGTGATTGATGCTGACGGAAAGCAAATTACTCCTATGATGAAACGTTTCTTTGGAAGGATTGGTAAATGTTGAAAACGGTGTGCAGTTTTGGCGCAATTACTGTAAGAAAAATCCACTTAGGGTTTGGAGGTGGAAGGAAATTCATGTCTGCCGCCATTTCTGCACACGTTGCCAAGTGTTGTTATAGTGCTTCTGCCCCCTACTGTAATAAATCTATTTCAACACACTTTAATGCTCACTTTAAATAATTGCTTTATGTTGCCTGAGCACAGAATTACCTTCATTAAGCCACATGCTTGTCTTTTATTGAATGACATGCCGCAATCGTGGATGCGCTTAGTTGTGAGGACGTGGGAGTAGCGTGCAGCTCCAGAATCATTCGCGATTGCGGTTCGGACAATCTTGAGACCAATGGAAGGCACGAATGCAACCACCACTTGAGGCGCTGATTTTTGAGCTGATTGACATACACAATGGGTGAGTGTGTTTGTTCTCTGACACCGACCTTCTTTCTGATTCCTCTTAGACTTCTAATACATGGTTCTCACCACGTAGGACGGAGCTGCCTTTGATGTTGTGTGACAGGCATTTGTGACATGTTCTGCAGCTCAAAATTATGACTAGCGAAATGATAATAAAGTAGGTAAGGAGCGAATGGGTTTTCTAGGTTTTGCGGCTGGTTCGACTCACTTAATCATTCAACTTGAGATTGTGCGATTAGCAGTGCGAGGCAACTTCAGGAACCTTGTTTTGTAAACAGGCAGACAGCAGTTGCAGCCCTTCGTCTAAGTGCTTGTCTTAAGTGATGTCGCTGCCTTCTTTTGGTAGGCATTTGCCTGAATGTTGATTTGATTTGCTGAATTGCCTTTGCATGTGAACGCATTGCCACCGGAGGCTTGTTGAGATCAGGCAAGTTAGTGGCTTGGACTAAGGTTTCAAGGGAAGGTATCCAGTCCACACATTCGATTGTTGGGTATTTAGTAGCAGATCTTTGCGGCTTTATCTAGTTTTGATTGTCGTACCTAGAAATGTGGTCTTTTGTCCTTGCCGGGTGTTCGACATGGTTCCGAATCAGCAGTCAGTATCCCATCATTTGTGAAAGGCAGTTGTTTTTGCTCTTGTGTACGCAGACATCGCTAGACTCGATTTGTTACATTTAATAGAAAAACTTTGCTTTAAGATGATTTCTAAATTGTGGCGCAGCCTACTTGCCTACGGTGCCTCCACAATAGTCGGAAGTGTGGGATCCAGTTGCTAGAACCTGAACACACATCTACGGTGGCAGTAAAAACCCAACATCTTTTCAATGTGTGAAGTTAAGGTTAAGGTTAAGTTATCTTTAGGTCTGTTTAAATTAACAGGGGCAGAAGGTTGGTCTTATATTCCCAAGTATCTAGACTAAAAATAGGCCCAACCGTGGTGGAATGGATGCAAGCTGCTACGAATTGTTATTAAGTAGCTTTTAGAGGTAAGTATGCTAGGCGTCCATGACTTAAGATGGTGAGAAGCCTCCTCCCCTTGCCCAATAGCTCAATGCTCCCTTTCCATCTAGGCATGCACTCTGCGCTACTTATGGGTAGGTGCCAAAATCAGAGTCCTTGACAGCTAAGCGGTTGAAAACACTGAACACCAAGTAGCTGGGCACTTGTTCTATGGCCGATTTAGGGGTTCAGATTTCCTACTCCACATTGGTACTCTGCATCACTTCCTTTTTACATGTCATGTTAATTAATTATTGGCGATCTCGCCTTTGCCTGCGGGCTTCCTTTGGCTCCTCAGGAAAAGGGTACAGAAGTTTGTATCGCTGAATTTGAATGCTTCCTTCAAACAATGGGGATCCGTCAATCTGGACTCCGTGAAAGCCCTCATAGCAGCAGTGCAGCAGTTGTGCGCTTCCTTCCACCCATTTTTTGCCAATTGCTGGTCGGTATGACCGTAATTGAGCTAGGCATATAGCCTGGCCCTCTTCCTTGCCTGTTACTGCGCTTAGACACGTAAAGTGCATTTGACCAGCATTATAGGCCTACTGTTTCCACTCCATTCCGTTATGCATTCATGTAGTACTTTGAGTGTTTCGACGATTATTTTCGTTGTTTGGCCTTCTTTTGCCTTCAGAGAATATTAGGGTGCTATATTTGGGAAGTTTAACAAGATCGTCTATTGAGAAATTCCGTTTCGCAGGCAATAGACGAACGGTGCTGAGTTGTTTGAGCTTTACTTAGCATTACCTTTAGACCGTGCGTTGCTAAAGGCATTGAGAGCGTGAATGTTTTTTTCTGTCGAAATCGTCTGATGGTTTGATTCATATTGCCTATTAGCTTTACGCTGCCATTAATTTTGCTGTTAAAGTTAGGAGTCTAGGAGGCCTATAAGCCATAAATTTGACGTCATCTGTCTGGATGTCTACGAAAAGTGCAAGAATTTGTCCGATCAGCTAAAGTTGTGGCAATACGAACGATGAGTTAGATTAGGTTTAAGCAGAGTAGTATTTCTTTATGCCATGTCATTGGAATGTTCGGTGCAAGGGAGTGCCTGGAATGCATCATAGTACTAGCAAAAGACGATAAGTGCGATTCACACCTGCAGCTGGCAATGGGCATTCGTTTTTCGATTTGTAGATGAGGCCATATTTGCAAAGAATGGGACTGGTAGGTCCTGGCCTATGCTAGGGCGGGGGACGAATAGCAAAGAAGTACAAAGTTATGCTTGATGTCAACTAATGCATATGAGTGGTGATAGATTTTGCACGAATCGAGTCACAAATCTCATCCACTTGGTCAGGTGCTTTAAATGAATTGCTTCCCTTTTGGTTGGCAATATCGCCGCACTCTCGCTAACTACTTTTGACGCGATCCTGGTGAGAATGGTGATTCTGAATCATTTTGCCAGCTTTGGATGGTTTCCAGCCATAATTTTAAACATTTTATAAAATAGTCCGTCAAAGTCACCCGATCTATGCTAGATTTTTAATGCCTGGTAAAAATGGAGCCTTTGGAACTGCTTTCATGCTTGGTATATTTATTTTATTCGTGCTGCTCTATTCCAAATGCGTTTAATCTGTGGGGCATTGCCTTGTTTGTTTTTGTTTGCAGCTGCGTGCGCCATTACATCTTTTGCATTCCTGGGCCTTTAATCATAATCAGAAGTTGGATGACTAGGGTTTGTGGAGTTGTCTTAAACGTTACCTTGTTGGCGTGGATTGGCTTAGTCTTTGATGTCATTTCATTTGCTTAAGTGATATCCTGTGACACTACACGTAATTGTGCATCACAGCTCAGTTATAGTGATGTATGAGAGCTTACGACCGTAGCTAGGCTTCATCTAATGTTTTTGATCAAGTGTCAGTGGATTACTTCCTTTTGTAAGCCCCCCAAAGCCTATACGTGGCTGATGTTTAGGAAGGGCATGAGCTGTAAATTGCAGGTTTGGTCACTTAAAGAACTTGTGGTTCCAGAGGAAGCCATTTGTGATTGCTTACTGACTTTCATTTAGAATGTTGTGTGCGTACCTGATCCTCGGTTTTGTGATTGCTCTGGTCGTAACTATCGATAGTGCTGGTGTTGGTGTCGGACAGGCCTGTCATCTTCGAGTTGGCAATATGCTTGTTTAAGGGTGTGGTGGTAGGCCTTCAGTTATTATATGAATGGTTTTATGCCTGACTGTAGCGCTGCTTACTCGCAATGTCTCCTCATTAGCCGAAAAGTTAAAGGCGCAACTGCCTGTTTCATTACCCGGTTCGCATTTCTTCAAAACCGCAGGCGGTAATACGTGTACCTTACGGTCCTTAAGTAATTGTGTGATAGGATCACGCAGTGAGTAAAGACAATTTAGGATTTGAGGTGGGTTAGAATCCTTTGCCTGCCATCATATTTTGCGCATATTTTAGTTTTCCTGTAAGTATATTGCTTGTCATTTTAGTTATGCAACCCTGCGATTGTAAACAAGCTGAGCTGTGAGGGTGTAGAACCTAACACTTACGTCGTGATTGCGGGTTGGACAATCTTGAGGCAAATGGCATGAAAGCAACCATTGCTTAAGGCGCTGGAAAGAGTTGTTCTGTTGCAGTGCCAATCCTCGATCCGGGCTGCTTATACAACGAGGTGAGAATGTTGCCGTCTTAATGCTGACCTTATTTCAGATATTCTCTCAAACACCAAAGACATGGCTTTCTCAATCCCTATCAAAACCACTTTTGCCACCTTCATCATTACCTTTGCTTTGTACTTTCTTGTGGCGTTCCTCGTGATCGCACCTTACAGATTAGTTGCAGTGATGTTTGTAAGGCTTGGAGGTCTCAAGACTGTAGCTGCGCTTCATTTCATGTTTTTCAATCCAGATTTTTCGAGATCAGAAGTATCAGTGGATTTATCATTTTGTAAGCCTCTGCAGTAGCTTCGATTATAACGTGTCGGTTTACACACGCCTAATACTTAAGGAGTCCCGTTTGTATTTAATCGTAATGGTGTCGAATAAGGTTTCGAGGGAAGTTATTAAGTTCAAGGTGCGATTATCGGGCATTCGGTTGTACGGCCTTGGAGTTTAACAGCGCTTAGGTAGCATAACTTGCAGATGCGGTCTTGTTGCTGACCTGTCAGACTGGTGGTGAAAAAGAAGTCGGCATCCTGTCCATTTAAAAAGTTGATGCTCTTCAGTGTTGACGCAGGTCCTGCTGGACTCGGTTTGTTGCATTTAAGGGAATATTTTTGCTTAAGGACTTGCCTAATTGTGATTATTCTTTGCTGCCTAGCACAGCTGCTAGTGAGCAGTGTAGACCGTTTTGAATGCTTCCAAATGGTTTGTTGCTGCTTTGGCGAGGAGGGGTTTGGAGTAATGTGGTGCAATCGGAGGAAAGGAGGCTTAACTTTGCAAGGCACTTTATGCACACTTAGTGTTAATCGGTTTTCCTTTTGCGCACACTTATGTTACTGCTGAACAATGCTTTGGGCGGCTAGTTTGGAATGTTTTGACGGTGCGTTGAGTGGTTGCTGTGCCTTGACTTTGCGTCTTAGCATTTGGAAATTTAGTGCTCGCTGTTGAACTGGGCTTTTTGTTGGCGCGTCACACGAGGATTGAAATGAGTGGCCACCTGAGAATGGGTTTCGTTTGGGCATGTGTTGGATCTCATCGTTTATTCTGGGCTGTGAGTTAGTAATGCTTGGGCTAGTCGCCAGTCATTGTACTCCTCAATGGGCGCGGAAGCATGATCAATGGATGGGTGACGGTCTTGGTGGGTAGTATCGCTACATTACCATGTGGTGATCTCCTGCTCATCACTTTTGCTAATAAGTGATCATTGGGAGTCGCATTCATTACCCTTCCTTTTCCTCTATGTATTTGCTTGCTATTGGGCTGGGTACATTTGAAGTTGGCGTGAAATGTTTGCGTTGCGAATTTCGCCTTTGCTCTTGATTGCATATCCACCCCTTGCTTGCTCAGGTGGGATTTATTGCTGACTTTTTATCTGCAATGGTGGATTTGGTGTGCGTTCCAATTTTGCGTGGAAGCGTGCTGTTGTCATTTGTCTGTCTGTTTGTTTGTGGGTACTGTCGCACTTGATGTTAGGTAAGAGATGCGCCAATTCGAGGATGCTGGTTGTTATTACGTCCTCCAACTCTCGGTTGGCTTGCGTCATACACCTACATGCTGGTGCGGATGCAAATGCCTCGCATAATGTGACTCTAGGGACGTTTTATTTTTTCTCAACGGCAATGCCTGACTCACAATACTGATGTTCTTTGAAATGTAATTGTAGGTGGCTAGAGGTGGGAGGCTGACTGTTAATCTGGTCTTAAAGTAGCCCAGTCGCTCGCTCGCTGCTGCCTGCCTGCCTTAGGGCCTAAAACGTCCTGGGTGGAGGAGGGTGGGTGTAACAGGCGGGACTACTGAGTCGCATACAAAGGAATCCGTTTTCCACTTGTGGGAGCGCAACCAAGCATGTTGTGTGATGGCTATCCGGGTAAATTTTTGGTGCTGCCTTACAACTATGAGCATATTGTTGCTTTTTTGCGTCACTGAATTGCTGATTGACTGACCACCACCACCACCACCACCACCACCACCACCACCAAGTTTCCTGTCTTTTATTTACAAGGGCATTTATGTAAAGCCTCTGTGCAAATGGCTTGATTATTGATATGTACATACATAAAGGCGTGACTTGTAGAAGTGAGGTGAACGACTCAGCGAAACGTTGGGTGACAGCCATCGGTGGAATGGATGCATGACTTAGTTGGTGGATAATCCTCCGGTGAAGCAGTGCGTTCAGGAAAGGCGAATGCTCATGACCTGTGGCTCCACTTCTCTTCCCTGTCTCTGTCTGCCTCTCTCTCTCTCCCGCATTCACCAGTGGCAGAAAGAAGACAGACCTGAGGATGAAGAAGAGGAAGAGGAGAGGCGCAGAAAGGCGGAGTTGGAGAGGGGATCTGTCGCGTTCGTAACATTTTTTACTGCCATCACTGCTACCTCTTGTTCTTCTCCCTCTTACACGGACCTTTCCATCAACGACTGATTGATTGGCACTTGGCCTCAATAGTGTTCATAGCACAAGCTAATGCCCATGAAGTGCAAAATAAATGTGAACGTATAATCATCTCCTGTGATTTGGTGTTATTATGGCAAAGGGTTCTTTCATGATCGTGTGGAAGTGGTTGCCGAGTGACCCATGAGCCAGACATTTAGTGTGGACTATAATCAGGTGGGTCTGATTCGTACTTTTTTGAGGTTGCGATTGCGCTTCGTGGGCTTGGTAATAATTCGCGCTAATTTAACGGACATTGTCTTGATGCTCTCTACTTAGATTGTCAATTTTTTCCGGTCGCAAATTATTTGGCGGTGTTATACTTAAATAATCAAATTCGAATTCACCCCTTTTGTTTGCCTCGAGTGCAACTAGGGAATGGCGTGTTTATTTGTCCTAATTTGTTTTCTTTAATTGGACGTGAACTTCTCGTTTCTTTGCCTATCTTAGCCTTTTCTCACCTTTTCTTCATTCGTGCCTACAAATAGTTCTCTCTCGCCTCATTTACGTGCACCAATGGATTGCAGTTCCCTCTTTGTGTGTTGCCATTTTGCGCTCTTCAATAGCAGGCAAGAATGAGCACATTTGACAGGTTTCTCGCTTTTAATAAGTTTTGTAAGACACTAGCGGTGATTGGCTAATTATTTTGAAGCATATTTAGTGTCCCACACTAGCTGGGCTTGTAGGGTAGCCTTTGCAGTCGTAGATGGATTGAGCGAGGATTGAAGAGATGTAGGACCTACAAATGGCATTTTGTACCATTTACTGGCATGAGTGGCAAGCTGCTGGCCAATCCTTTAAAGTGAGCAGACGCTTCATCACTTTAAATACTATCATCCGCGTTATTGTGCGGATCCAAAGTAGATGCTCGATGGCAGGGTTTCCAAGTTGGAAGCAAGTTGTGCAAAACATAGTGCAGTGTAGTAATGGCGTGAACATTTTTATGCACTTCCATTCGGATATGGCAAAGGCAACAAATGCAGATCCTGCTCAGCTTTTGATTTCGCAGGGACGGAATTCATGCGATTCCCTTCTAGCAAAGCACAAAAGTAGGTTCTTCTTATTCTTCATGGAGGGTATCTAGTCATGTGAACTCCCTCCGTCTCATTTATATTATCACAAAAGTAAGGAGTCTGCAAGGTTTGTAGTGCGCCACTCAAATGATATTAATTTGGATCTCAACGAAAGTGGTAAGAATTCTTTCCATTAACAAAAGCCGTGATATTTCATTAAAGGTTTCGACGAAGCCCAGCAAGCGTTGTATTTTGTCGCATCGTACCAAATAAGTGTTTTGGTAAGGGAGTGCCTGGAATGCTTTATAGCACCAGCAAACAATGAACAGTGCCATTCATATCCACAGTTAGCGAGGTAGATCCGTTTTTAACTATAAAAGATACGACCATACTTGAGGGGTACGGAACTGGCAGGCGCCAGCCTATTTAAAGGAAGGCAACAGGTAGCTAAGTGTTTTAAACCTGT
Source organism: Taenia pisiformis (assembly GCA_023968675.1). Classification (NCBI taxonomy): domain Eukaryota; kingdom Metazoa; phylum Platyhelminthes; class Cestoda; order Cyclophyllidea; family Taeniidae; genus Taenia; species Taenia pisiformis. The sequence continues at coordinate 430,145 of CM043737.1, read as the reverse complement.
GCTTAATATCAGTTAATGCATGTGAGTAGTGATGGTTTTGCATAAAAACCATGAAGCTAGTACATTTAATCGGGTGCTTTAGATGAATAGCATCACATGCAGCTTAAATAAGAAAAAGATGTATGCAAGCTTGAGCAAAAACTTTATCTGTAGGATTTAAACCATAAATTAACTGCATTTTGCATATCATGCAAATTAAAACAGGTCTTTAGTTGAAATATATTGCTTTCTCATTCAAGGTCACCAGCGGTAACTGCTTTCATTCTCGTTGGCACACTGGACACGTTGTCAACCTACAATTTTCGGAGCAACGGCATGGGTGAGCTATGCAGTTTTGGTACCTAACTTGGAAGATAGGGATTACTTGGTGAGGTAGAATATCGAGATGGAAATTTCACAACAATGCAACGTGCCTGACCACGGGTAAGAATCTGAGCATGGGCGTCTTAGCGACAGATGTGGAATAAAAGTTTTGTGGTAGGCAACGATTCGCACACAACTCAGGGAAAAAAAATTGCCTTTCATGCTTTTCAATAAAGTCCTACATGCATAAATTTGCAATGCTTGTTAACCAAGTAGATTTTCTCTTATGTTAGGATATCCATTTTTATTTGTAGTAACTTTGTTCATGCAAGTCGCTTAAGCTTTTGGGTCTCTGAGCTCCGTTTTAAAGTGTTAATCAATTCAAGTTGTTTAACAGCTGCATAGTTATGCTATGTAAGTAATTGCTTGATAAGAGAGCTGATTATCACGTTCAGCAGCAGAGAAGATCTCGGTTACTATTAGGTTTTGACTCCTGACTTAGGCCGGTGCGTGCATAGAGCAGCACCCATGCTAAGTAATGGCAAACAAACCTGAGTGCTCTGTCCCTCACTTGGATTCGAAACTGCCTCAATTGTGATTCCTTACTAGTGGCTTGTTACGGGATTGGGAATAGAAATCTTACGCAAAATTGCATCTCCTTTTTATGAGTCGATACATAGATTGTGACTTAGTACGAATATCAGCCACAAAATGTTTGGTACATTAGAGGGAATCAATTAAGAATAGGTGCCAAATGTTATGTTACTTATGTTCAAATGCGGTGCAGTTCAAGTGGAGGATATTGGTATTTAGGAATGACCGTAGTGCAGTGCGTGTAGAGAGGTGACTTAAGCGCTTGACTGTAGCTATTTACTTATACTTACCTGCCATTATTTGCAAACTTACTCACTTCTCTCCTATCTCTGGTGGCGGTGATAAACCTAGCTTTGTCACTAAACGGTAGACATTGTCACTGGTAAAGGGATCATTTTCCGGCGCAAAATAAGCTTGCACAACAATTAAAACTTATTAATTATTAGCGGCAGTTGTCGTACTTATTCGTCATTACCAAACTTTGCCGATTCCGCTGGAAAGCCAGATGCACGATCCTAAGTTATTTGAAGGTGGAATCTAGCTCTCGAACGTCCTCATTTTTAAACGAGCAGGCCAGGTGTGCCCGAAGTATTTTGCTCATGTTTCTGCAGTGAAAGCAAGCCTACAAAGGGCTCAGGGTCGATCTTATTTCAAAGTTGTTTAGAGCAAGGTTGGGGTTTTAAAATCAGCCTGAGAGGTGTGAGGATGCGCAAGATATCCAAGGGGTGCTCTTTTGCCATCTGATCTGTTTCGATCGAGATTGCTCAAATTGGACACTTGGCAGCTTACTTTCCCGCACGCATTCTGCCAGCAGTGTTGGTGTGGTTAGACCGCTCGAAGAGAGCAGAGTGTAGTAAGGTAAAGGGCGAGGTGCATTTCCAAAAACAGTGCTTCGCTTGGGTGCATACGAGCATTGTTTTATGGTTCTCGAGCAGTTCTCTTTTTCCTTATTAATAACACTGTGTGGAAAATTTGTTTGCTTCGCACAAATGCAGCAAGATTTCGAAGCTCTGTTTCATGGTAGGCAGCACTGCGATAAGATCAAACGAAATTGACCTTTTAGGCCAGGTTAATGAATGCTTGCATTATGCAGGAAAAATGAGAGCAAACAAGGCCATTTACCTCATTCCGCAGAGGCTGCTTGCAGATCACCAGTAAATTCAACCCAATCCCTAATTTTGCCTACCTTATAAAGTCGACCTATCTGCACATACTAAGCAGATCCTATATCCTAATCTATGTCATTTATATTAATCCCTGCTTTATCAAATCTTTGGTTAGTGTCTCCTTGGACTTTCACTGTGCTCACCATACTTAAGCATTGTATGCCCCATAATTTTTCCGTGCTTTTCCTCCATGCAACTAAGCCCACCTGCAGAGTAGCGCGCTGCTTTGCCCTTCCTACTCCTTTACCTGTGCTAGCCTTCTCTCCCTTTTCCTTCATACCTGTGAACAATTCCCTGCCACCTCAACCAGCTTTAATTGGATGCTAGCATTCTCCCTGTGAGTTCCTCTTTAATCCTCCACCAGTCCCACTCTGCACTAGGGCATGCTCAAATGACGCAAAGGTAAATGGCCTCTAGATCAGATCTGCCCAAATTTTGAGCTTGTTCACCGTTTCTCTCCACCTCGTGGATTTAAGACCTGCTCCACCTCACCTGATCAGACGAAAGCAGAAGTGGGTGTCAAGTGCGATGTCAGGTGCGAGAGGATTGATTGGTTTAAGGCAAATTTATTGGCTTAGACAAAGTAGTGAGCAAGAGCATTCATTGGTGTTGTAAGATGGCCTTTGCGGTCGTAGACTCAACTTCCATCCATCTACGACTCTAAAGGCCGTATCGATTGTCCTATTGATCATACGTCCCGCTATTTTGTCTAAGACAATAAAGTTGCCAACCGTACTTGTCAAAGTCGCTCATAACCTGAACCATCTGGTTAAACCAAGAAGGCTAACAAGTGCTGCAAGTGATCATTCGCACCTGCTGTTGCAGAGCTCATGATAGAAGCAAGTGGTAAAATAGGTAATGGGAATGGTCGATGGATGCCGTACCAGTTTTAGATTACCCGGTAGGAAAAATACGTCCATTTTTGCTTTTCTTTGGTCGGGTGCAGGACATGCGGATGGAAATTCCATGAGGTGGAGAGAAATGTTGACCAAGCCTTTAATTTAGGCAGATCTGATTTAAAGTTTATTTGCCATTGCGTTATTTGATCAAGCACTAGTGCAGAGACAAATATGAACTCACAAAGAGGAAGCTGCCATCCAACATGTAAGTTGGATGAGGTGGTAGGGAATTGTTTATAGGTAAGAAGGCTAGTTGAGTGAAGACTAAGATGGGTGAGAGGCAGAGAGCCGTTCACATGTTACTGAAGAAGATAAGTCAGGACACAGATTCCGTTTCGTTTACGTGAAGATAGACCCATGGTGTAAACACGGTGGAAAATAATGGGACACGAAATGCTGGAGAGCCTGGTGAGAGTGGTAAAGACAAAGAAGACACTCACCAATGATATGTTGAAGTGGCGATTGATAAAACAGAAGTAGACTAAGTGGCTTATCGGGTCTGATTCTTGTGAGCAGCCTGATTCTCAGCTCATGTTATGTGGAGTTATGCCGACGTGAATGGGCGGGTAAACGTATTTCATTGGTTGGATTTAATGATGCCGTGAAAGACGTCTCTGTAGAATGGGGCTTGAAGGAGAGATCAAATCATCTGGACATAAGCCAGACCCAATGATGGACTTAGTGGAGCCTCCTAGTCTGCGGCAAGTGTCTTCCTTGCATTCAACTACGCTTACTAAGCCCTCAACTGCGGAATTTGCCATTACTTCTTATCGCATCTACTCCCCAGAATCTGCCTTCACCTAACAAGCAGAGTTGTTCTTTGGCCATTTTTATTCTATGCTGACGCGTGATTTTCTTGCTGCTCCGCTTGTTTTACCCTTCTCTCGATTGTCCTTGCTTCAAAACCATAATCAGTTCTCCACTGCCTCTTTTTTTTACTTCATTAAATGGCAGGGTCCGATATATGTGTGCTTTTTCATCCCTTCACATGTTTTAGTGACAGAGACTAATAGCCCAGATCAGATCTGCACAGAATAACATGGATTTGATTAATGTACTCTGTCCGAATTATGATCCTGTTCCTAATTTCTTTCCATCTCTGACCTAAGTTTCTCCAATATCACCTACGCTGCATTTACTCCTCCTTCTCCACCTCACTTATCGAAATCTGGCCCTGTTGTTCCTACTTCGCAATTTTAAGCTTGCCCAACTTCCATTTACACGAGGACATGTACAAGATCATGATCTCACACTAGCTATCGCATAGTCGATGCAACATAATCTGATATGATGACATCACCGATGTTCTCATTTCTGTTACGTTATTAGTACTCTTTGTGATGTTATGTTAAAAGAAATTAATTTATTCCCTGCAGTGTTTGTCATAATGCATGTTTGGTGGGATACGATTCATTTAAAGTTATATTTAGGGTTTCATTTCGCTAAGTGGTGAAAATGTCGGTTCGGCAGATGCGCCAAACAACATGTCGTGCAGATGCACCCACACTCATGCATTCCCTAGTCCTATTATGCCACAACGGTGAAGGCGACTTAAAAATCGACCTCTATGAACTCATTGTAAGATCAATGCCTGGGTCACTTTTGCAACGGACCACATCTTACAAATCAAATGCAACAATCTTGATACTCCACTCGACCTTGGTATTTAGGGTGACATTCTTAGTGAGCAGTTTTATCGTGTCTATTAACATGACCTGGTGACTAGTTGCCTGTCGAGAGCAATAAGTCCACCCAATTGCAGGTGCAGTCAAACAGAGGATTAAAAGATGGCTGGATTCCTATTCTTCTTTAAGCGCTTCACTTCAGAGAGAAGTGGAGGCTCAACTTCAGTCCATCTACTACGACAGAGGTCATCTTGGAGCCTGTATTAGAGTGGAATCCCATTGTTTTTCTAAGCCGACAAGGATGCGCCAAACGACTCAATTCTCTTTTACTTGACGTAGTTGCTCAAACGCTGCAACACATGGTGAATACAAGATGACTGTCAAGTGTTGAAAGTGCTCGTTCTTACCTGCTTTTGTAGAGCGCAAGATAGGAGCACTTCCTACCAAATCGAATGCTTGAATAAGCAGCAAGATAGATTAGTTGGTGTTTTAAAGCAATGCGCTTATCTCTGCCCCTGTTTGGTCAGGTAAAGAGATGTAGGTAGAGATCGACTGAATTGGTGGGAGAGAACCTGGTTGTGATGGTAGGAGAGAAGTTGTAAACATGCTTCAATTTTGGGTTTGTTTGATCTTGGTTATTTGTCGTTGTGCTCTTTTAGCAAATCTTAATGCACAGCAGGACTGGTGATTGGGTTAAAAGGAACTCACAAAAAGACACTGTCATCCAATGAGGCAGGTGAATTGGGTGGTAGAGAATTGCTAATGGGTATGAAGGAGAGGTGTGAGAAAAGAGGTAAAGGAGCTAGAATAGCAGTCACCATTAAGGAAAATAAATTGGAACAAAGAAGCACTCTTCCTTCTAGGTGGACTTGGATGCATAACTTGGAGTGCAAGTAAAGGGCAAAGAAGACGCTCACTGAAGATGCGTTAAAGTTGGAATAGAAAAAATGGCGCAGACTGGGAAGCTCCCCCACGCCCATCTGGAAGATATCATAGGGTCTACGTTGGATGTAGAGTTTGATCCTGATTTTATATGATGTGGCTGCAAGTCGCTTTTGCGGAATGAGGAATGCGCCTTGCCTGCCCTTAGTTGCCAGGCCTGCTGCTTGATAAAATGCAACGGTTTTTTTAAGTGAGAAGTTGATGTTGAGCATGCTAGTAGACTTTAGCAGGTCTTCTAGTGCTGCTGCTTGCTTGGTGATTGCAGACGCATGTAAGTGGCATTTCAGTGCTTGTTCTTTCCTCTGGCCTCAGCTAAACAGACACGATTTGTCGCCAAAGTGGCAACAAGGATCGTGCTGCCTCTGTGGGTGGGTGTAAAGTGCATCCATCAATCGGTGATGCATTGCAAACAGTAAGCAGCGAACCAGATGGCAGACTCACATTTGGAAGGATGTGGGAGTCGCGAATGAGGAGCTAATGGACAGGAAACGGCGTGATGTTTGCTTGGTTGGCCTTAAAAAGAGTCAGCACAGTCGGTTGTTTAATCGGTTACCCACCACCCTTAAAATGAGTGCGAAAGTAATTGAGATGAACTTCTAATGCGATCCCTGTTCCGTTCTCAGGCCAATCATTAAATTGCGTTGTGGATTGGGATTGCAGTGAATGCAATTCTCATGTGGTAAGAAAGTTACAGTCAAAAACAAAACAAAGTGGGCAAGACTCATCTCTACACCGGTGCCATTCCAGAGTTCCTTGCCGAAATGGGCACCTTAAACAACCCTCACACTTTTTATACGTATTTCAAAGACAGAAAATGTCACGACCTTCTACTTCAGGTACCGAACTTCTGCTTTTCTATCCTGAGCAATTTTGAAACACTATAGATTAAAAAAGCAATCATTTCTGTACCCTCGGTTGTCCTACTTCCCGAGCTGAAACATGATCATTACCCTTCGGCCACGCCTGACTTGCGATTTGATAAAGTGAGAACCATTGCAAGCAGTCAGATAAGAGGTGACTGCAATGGTATAGCTAAATAGACGGTCAAAAGAACAAACTCAGGTGAAGTGTTTTATTATCTGAGATTACGATAAGTAAATACGCAAAGATAATCTAATAAGCGTAGGTGGAATATTGGAACAAAATCAAACGGTTTTGTTAGCAGAGAGCACATGCCTGCGTCTTCAAAGTGGCAAGTTGTGCAGATGTAATTTGCTATGTGGCTGAGCTGCCATTTCGTGCGAGGAAGGAAACAGGCAAAACAAGGCGTTACTTGTGGTTTTTCTTCGAAAATCCATTGCCTCCGAATTCATTGATGCTGCACTTGCAACCACGAAGGCGGTGTGCTTATAAGGTCTTAGCTGGAAATTCTCGTGGCACTTCAGAAGCGCGTGCCTCGTATCGCCTCCGTAATACTTCTAACTATGATTCCTGGCCAGTGGTCAGGAATAGGCAATTGTTGGATTGTTTGTTAGTGTCTGTGTGCCTTACGGGACAAAACCGAAAATTTTTTCACTGCCGCTTGAAATGAGGCATGGAGTGCACGCCATGCTGATCTGACCATGACTTTGCGCAAGAAGAAAATTTTGGTTTTCCATCCACCTAGTGCATATTTGCATGATTTGTTGTGCTCTGCATATGGTGTCACACATGTCAGATACCTCTTTGATTAAAATCTGATACCATAACTTACCTCGACTTCACTGGGAATTTGGCTGCCGTTCGGGTTGGGTAGACGCATTTGGGTGAATCAAGAATTACACACTTCGGCTTTAACTGACAGCCCCTGCTCATGTCTTGTCGATCCCAGCTACATGTCACAATTTGGTCTCTGGACTTGACATTGTCGTGGACTCGTGCACCTGAGCGTGGGGCCCTTTGCCTTAATGTTACACATACCACCAGTAGTAAGATGTATTGTATGAGCTAGTGTGCTAGTGTATGTTGGTCTCTTAGTAGCTTGCAGCCCTAAAAAAATCTGGCGGACTTTGCCGTCAGTTGGCAGGGTAGTGCAACTGCTGGGGCACTTTTGTGACCATAGGTTAAGCAGCACATCTGCGATATTTTGAGCATTGTAAGCTCCTTCTTTTGTTCTTAAATGAGTGCAATAGTTTAAAAAGGTCCAGTTACTTAAAACACTCTAGTAGAGTCTCTTTAAGACATGTGAACTTTTAGATAACAGAGAGTTGGGCATTGCGAGTTCAAGGGGCGATGATGTGGAAGAATAAATGTGGACCAGTGTAAAGGAAGCAAAAAATGCTGCGGCAAAGGCAGTAGCGCATTCACAATGCGTTGCAGAAAACGATCATATCAAATGTCACCATTGTTATCAATAAATTGTGCTCGCCATCACTTCTGCACTGTGATTTGGGCCTTTTCGTCCCAAACTGAGGCCTTACTTTTACTGCTAAGTGCACCAGTTTGGGCTGTGTTCTCACAGTGCCAGACCGATGGTAGCATTTAGAATTGCTTTTCTTACGATTTGCGGTAAAGTGCACTTTTTTGGCCTTCCGCGATCATACCTTAGCTTCAACTCTTTAGACCTTCCACGAGGAGAGTTGTGGATTCTGAAGAGAGAAGCATTTGTGCGAGATTTTTCTCCCAAGAAATGAGAGAGAAAGAAACCGCGACTTGAAGGCTGCATCCTTTAAGTAAGAGCACTTCGTGTTGTGCGAAATTCAGAACGTGTAGTGGGTACTGTCGATAGGTTGGAAAGATCGCTCTCCCATCCATCCAACACAGCTTTTGCTGATTGATGGTTGTCGTGGCCGACAAAATAATGAATTCGCACTATTTTGCCAACTTCGCTTTCAAAGTAGCGTCGAATTACTTGTTCCAAATGGTTTTAATGGTTAAAGGTAATCCCTTAATGCCATCGTGATCTATGCTTCTTTAAAATCTTTTTAAGAATTGCGCCTTTGGAACTGCTCTGTATTATAATTGAAGGCTAGATGATAAATTATGTAGAGTCGTTATCTTTATGGCCTAATTGACATGCAATGGCTTAGTTGTAGATGCCCTTTTATTTGCTTTTATGCTTGCTTGTTGAACCATTCGTAGTTGAATGCTTGGTGACGGCCAAGACCTCACGACTGTAGCTAGGCCGCACCTTATGCTTTTAAGCCAGCTTTGCTCAAAGATGGAGTGCTACTGAATTATTTTCCATTGCAGCTCCCGTAGCAGTTTTGGTTACAAAGTGTTCCAGTCTAGGTGCGGTTGATTTTTTTTGGCATCTAGGTAAATAACGTCAAATCTATGCGTGTTAAACCTTCTAGGCTCATAACTTTTAAGCCACAATTAGTGTCTGCCTATCTGTTCTACGAGCCCTCTACGATACATTCGCTGGCTAATCACACCGCCTCAGATGGAATGTTCAAGTGGCTCAACCCCGGCTCATGGCCCAGAAAAGACAAGCACCCTTTACCGGCGTTATTGCTTAACAAAAAAGATCTATTTCGCCAACCATGGTTTAGCCGAAGAGAAACATGTTGTAAAGAGATGTCGCGCAATAGGAAAGATGGCTTCTATCAGTACTGAGAAAGCCATATACTCGACGTTTAAGACAAATGTAAAAGAAGGTCGGTGTCAGAGAAATAACACACCCGCCTTTTGCCTCAAGGTTGCCTGAACCGCGCTTTTGACTGATTCCGATGCTGCTCACGACTTTGGCGTAAGATTCTACAACCTAGCATTTCAGCCTGCTGGCAATAGGTGGGGGAACATTAACAAACCTGCAAATGGAAGAACTACGAAAACGCTAAAACATGTGCACAAATGGGTTGACAGGTAAGTAAATTCAGCCCACCTTCAAACCTAAGCAGTGTTTACCCACTGCGATTGGGTCGAAGCTGTATATATTTTCACACATTTCCAACAGACCCAAAGAGCATGTAACACCACATGAATTACCCATTTACATGAGCATCAGCCACGACTTGCTGCCATCGACTAGAAAAAGAACCCCTGCCCGACTAAAGCGATGTGGCTGTCTAGGTGATCGTTACCGGAAATCAACTGGTGCCTAGTTGTAGTGCCTCTCTTCTTCAATGAGTTTCATGCATCAACCATCAGGAAGAGGAGAGCCGTAAAACATTTTGAGACAACCATGATGATCTTCAATTTTCCACAAAATAAAGGAGACGGTGGGGTGAACCTAGACCTACTAACCTACTATCACGGAGTAGGCCTTAGTGGCTTTGATTTGTTGTCAATTTTGGCGAAATGAAATCCTGTCTTGCATAAATTCTGGCCTCCTTCAAGCAGCGACGAATCCAATGTGCTAAACCAACGAAGGCAGTTGCATCAGCGACTTACCGCCTGCTCTGCTGACCAGAATTACACGGATCAGATCATGCTAACAAATTAACAACCCTACTAGTCAATGTGATATGGTTCGCTATAAGGAAAGTAATGATGACCCCAACCCCGTGTGCATCGTTCCCCTAGATTCTGTTAAACAGCCAACACATGCATGCAGGCCCTTTGGTGAATGGAGAATTTGGATTCGAAGCTTGCGTATAGGGCTGATGATTGCAAAATGTGATTAAAGAGCACGCCTTGACAACGGTAAACTTGAAGGTCGCTCTTCTAAAATGCTGCAAACTTCTGTACCAAAAACTAGGCTTAAGAATTTTTGACTAACCTCACGCCAAAGCATCAGCATCTACCAGTGTATGACATCAACTCTTGCCAATTTATATGCCATTCGCATCACTGCATAAGAGGACCTCACAACCAAACACCGGCGTTACAAAAGTAGGAGCGTTGAAGACGATCGAATATTACTGAGCAAAGGGCGTTAACGAGAGATCACATTCTCATCCATATTTTTGCTAAAGTCTAGTGCCGTCGTCAATTTCATTGTTATTTGCCATGCCTTGAGGAGACGGACACGCTGATCACCGTAGAGTTGTACTACAATGTTGGCCACAACATCGACTGATAACGCAGACGTTCCTCTGCCCGGTTTTCGTCACAGAGTCAAGTCAGACTCAGTTTTCGCTTAATTAAAAATATTCTGTCTTAGGCTTCTTAACTACGAACTCGAAAAACTCTTATCACCGTTTCAGCCTGGGAACCACGATGGCGATTTAAGCATTACACTTTGCCACAGCCACCAGGCTGCATCACTGAAACGGCATTTCATTTTTCCATCCCTGTGGTGGTTGTATAAGTTGAAGGCCAGCACAATGAGTGCGCTACTTCCTGCGCCACTCCTCTAATACTGTCACGCTGTACGTGTTCTGATTATTTGTTGGTTTGTTACATCAAGCTTTACCCACATTCTACCTTTCCTTCACCCTGTGAGCAAGTCCCTATTTTCATTTTACTTAAATGGTCGTGGAGATGATGATCGACCTCTAACGCTGACTCCACCCTACTTAGTGCTTTTGACGGAGCACGAAGTTGGTTCATCAGGTCGCAGGGGCAAACGTTGATCCCCCACCCTTGTAAACACTCTGCCCATTAGTCCCTCGTGTCCAGCGTAAACGCACAAACACAACCCACCGTTGCGCTATCCAGAGCAGCTCAATGGCTCTTCATGCTGTTCTGAACTTATTCATTAAAAGAAATGATGAATCGCATCCAACTTTTTCACTTTAGAAATTAGATAACCTTGATGTAGGCGCGTAGTAACGCACACAAAATTAGGCATGTTTACAAACTTGAGGCCACGCAAAACTTACGACAATGTTCATTTAGCATGGAGCTTAGCGACCATTCAAATGGGTGATTTTTGCGCTGATTACTAAAAACTTCCTTGCTACAAAGGCTTTGATAAGCGTTTGTGCATAGCCAAGAGTGAAGCAAAACGCGCTATCCCTTTGGTAGGAACCGACGCCAACCCATTTCCTGATTGTGCATAATTAGGGTCACAGCAGAATGTGTTAGTGCTGAGCACAAAAGACACTTTACAACGAATAACAATTGCGCGGGGTGACATAAATGCTGCAATATTTTGAATTTACTAAGGCAGGTCTCATGGTTCAAAAAGGAAGCTAGGAAGAATAGATTAGCGTTGTTTGAAGGACGGCTGTTCAGTTATTTAGTTGGCAGTTGCAAGTGGTTTCCAGAAGTAGAGTAATTTTCGCTGCGCGTTCAAAGCACAAGCATAAGCACAGCCATGATCGTGTTTGCTGCTTACCACCACCGCTGCTGCCAACCCCACGGCTGCGCACAAGGCGACCAACATTGCGGCCTCTGCACCAACCACAGTGCCCACTCCTGCCCACTGTGCGAACCCTTCACAATCTCACTCCACGGCGCGCACTTCCACGGATACCAGCATGGCCAACTTCCCCACTCCATTTGCCTACCTCCTTCTGCTCTCTTTGAAACTTGCTTCTGTGCTCTGATGTGCGTTTATGTACTGGTCGCTTCGTCTCCACATCTTCTACGTGATACTCGTGTTCAGTGTACTACTATCCGGCCTTTAGCTATGCACTCGCGAACGCATCTCTCCAATGCAACGCTTTAGGCGACGTCGTGCCGTTGCATTGCATGTGGCTAACTTGGTCTTCCACTTCCCATTTAGGCGTCGGGGGTGGTGCAAAGCGAAGCAGAAGTTTTGTGGACAGTTACCACCTTCGCCAATGCACAGATCACAAAGTTTAGGTTATCATCCGATCCTGCCCAACCAATACAGCTGTTTACCTCATTTTTCGGAAAGAGTGTGCTTTGAAGGACTAGCCCACTAACATCAATCACTTTCTCATCCGTGGTTATTTTGTCGCATTACCAACTGCACTCAGATTTGACTTCGTAACGCCGCTAAGCAATGAAGTAATGACCAACGCGATATGTGCCCTGTACTCACAACGGTTTGTTTTTTTAATTTCTCTTACTGGACGCATTCATGGCCTCATGGATGTGCTTGCGAATCGTTCGATTCTTTTTGCTAGTTATAAGATCTGCGGCACAAGGCGCGCATTTGGGTCACACTAAAATACAATGTTGTCTCTGTTAAAAGGTAATCTCCTCAATGAACACGAAGATTTACTTGTCCGATGATTAACGGCAATTAATATGCCATCCTCTGCTGCACTGCGGAGCTTTCGACAATGCTGTCGCAAGTGACCAAGTTGCAAATATAAGTACAGACTGCGCGTTCTGCAAATGAAGTTGCAGATACTTACTAAGCCACGGTAAACCTCCGTAGACTGACAAGTAAATCATTTTGGGTTTTCTGTAAATGACTTTCATTGTTCCCTTGTGAAAATGTTAATTTTTGCACAAATAGTGTGGTGAAAGTAACTTCGCCAGGATAGTTTAAATACTGATGGAATGTTGACATTTACACCCACAACCATAAGAATTCATGGCCACCGTAGGGCTATACTTGCCGCATCCATCTGACTCTCCTTGCATGTATTAACACTCATTTCTAAGCGCATCGAAGAGGCCGCACATTTGACTGGTGTGCGGACCTTCACAGAAGACTGACCCATCGTCGTCATCTGATCCAGCCACCAAGCTCACATCACTTTGCCTCTAGAAGTCCTCTAGCTACCAACGTGGTTGACTGACAAGGTGGGACCTCAAGTGGTTAATAAGATGGCAGTCGCCGTAATTTATGCTTAGGGGTATTTATAGCGGACCTCAAAAGGGCTAACTGTGTGCACTAGAATTTGGCCTACGCATTATCTGCAAAAAATTGCTGTGAAAGAACGAGTTGCTTTGGCTATAACTTTACGGGTTTGCAAATAAATCAAATTCGGGCAGACAAACAGCGCAAGTTTAATCCGCTGACGCTAGTTAAGCAGCACAGCCTGTAGGCTGGACGCACGCGCGTGAATTGGACCGACCGTCTGGTAAAGCGCATTTGCACTTTTCCATCAGTCTTGGATCGCTTTTTCGCTGACCGAAATTCAACATCCGTTTAAAATATTTTTAGGCTCTTCTTTTGCATAACGGATTTGCAACACTGCCAACGGGAAGAATTTTGCTTTGTGCGTCTTAAAGTTGGATTCACATTCTGAAATGCATATGTCAGAAATTATTATAAGTGAAATGTCTGGTATTTTATTGAGTAGGAAAAGCGATGCGAGAATTGAGGAGCAGATTTGGAGCAGGGAACCAAAATGATTTGGGCTCACATTCGTTTTAGCTGCGCAGGAATTGCGCCCAATTGCTGATCGCGTTCACTAAATGTAACGTTCGCCACAAGACTTTCCCCATATTTCGCTATATCGCGTGGAAGGCGATTGTGTTTCATTGGTAACTTCGCAGCTTAGGAGTGACATATCAAAAAATTAATTGCCTTTCTTATTTGAATTCGAATGTTGTTATTTATAATTATTTACGCTCATTAGTTTCGTGTTGCAGCTCATTCATTTTTTCCAGAGTGATGAGTAGACAAAGTAGTGGGCCGAAAACAAGAAGCGTATGGCACAACGTCGCTCGCATAGGGGCATCGAATCGATTTGGTGCTTGGAAGAGAAGTGCTATGAAGCACTCGTGCACCTCAGCCAATTGTGAATGAACATTGCGCACCGAATCAATCAATCAATCAACCAAGCCTGTCATTCACTAGACATCAATTCTGAAATGTGCTGCACTGAGGATTCGATCACTGCAGCTTTTGTGTCAGTATGCCGCCAAGTGCTACTCTTACATTAAGATCTTCACGTTTCATGCACTTTCTAGGTATAAGGTGGCGTCTAACTTACCTCGCTATTTTGAGAAGCCAAACGATTTACATCGTGCTGCAATTTTATGCCATATTTGCTCCTTATGGCAAGCAACTTGTCCATGGTCGCATCGCCATGGTCGACATCGCCAGTGCAATCAATTGCATTAAGCTCAAAAACTGTGTCGAGTGAGTTATTTAACCTCCCTTGTCCAAATCTCAATCATCGTCTCTTATGTCAGTCATTTAAAAGGTGTGATGCTAAGAGAATTGTCCGTAATGGGCTAATCTGTGAATTCCTAAGGTAATGTGTATAATTTCGTGGGTCCTATTGACCAGATTCTTACATGTTCAATACGGCGAGAATGTACCAGCAAGTGCAGGATTGTATCAGATATTGAGCATCAGTCTAAATAGTTCGACCTATTCTAGCTGTCCGCTTGCCGGCATCCTGCTAAATAATTGAGGACCTAAATAGCATGCAAGTAGCACGAGTAATGTTAGGTGGGTGGACCACCGATCTTCCTGGCATTTCGGAGTTCCTCTCTACGTACCGCCTGGCCCAAAACACTTGCACTGAAACGAGTGGGCATCCATAAGTATCACCGCATTTTATTCGCCTAATGGAGTAATGGCAATTATTGGACTCATACATGATAATTAAAAACTTATTTTGCTTGCGCTTTCTACCCTAACCTCTCAGATCCCAAACAAAGTGCACAACCATGAGACAGCCTTAAGGCGAATCGCTAAAGTTCTGTCTGTTGTCGCCAGCCAGTGTTGGCGAAGATGTAAGGCAGAAAGTGTTAATCTGCTGTGCCTCAAGGTATTCCGGGCTTTCCAATTCAACACGTTGACGCCGGTAAATTTGGCGTTCTTGTTTAAGCGGTAAAAGGCTTTACTTTCACATTATTTATCACCTTCCAACCAGATCGTTCACCTGAAAGATGTATAAACAAGGCGAGAAGCACCGAAACTGACATCGCAGTTTCTGCAAGTATACGCCTTTTGTGGGCGGAATGGCGTTCTGCTCAAAGCACTCTTTGCATAGAAGAAAATTCGACCGCAATACGACCAGGCGGCTGTGGAGGACCCAATCTCGTGATTCAGATTCGTCGCAGATTCATTGAGCAAAATTGCAAAATCTAAGACATTTGGCTTCTTTTATTTTAAATTTAGCTTCAGAAGACCATTGCCGACATGTGCTAAAGTTTTGTGTGCGACCATGGCAACCCAGCAAGATACTTGGCCTTGCCTGCTCAAAATATCACCTGGTGTGATTAAATGCATTAAAAATGAAGTCAGAATCCATTGCGATAGGCTGAATTTTCCCCATTAAGATAATCCATTCACTCTAACATCAAATTTGGGTGGGCGCATTGTCTCATGCATCGGCAAGAATGTCACAATATGCATTGACCACTCCGCTACTTAATTCAATTTCCGTTCGTCAAGTTTGTCCGAAAGATTAATGTAACCACTGCTTAACTGCAATAGCAACAATGAAAAGGTCGTCATGGATGAAAATGTACCTTTTTGTGGAACATCGACCCTAGCACCATTCATGCAAATTAGAAACAAGGGTGGTGGAGGAAAAAGTATGAAGCGTTGACTAGTTCTTCCAACACAGCATTCAGGACACCCAAACCATCCTCGGCGTAAAGGCATCGTCAGCCATCTACCACCACTGCTGCGACCATCCCCAGGGTTGTGCGCATTCGCCATCGTGGTTCTCAGTCTGAAACGGTGAGAAGAGTTTTTGATTTCGTAGTTAAGGAGCTCAAGGATGCGACCCAACAGAATATTTCCAATTAGGTGGATGCTGAGTCGGACTTGACTCTGTGGCACAAACCGGGCAGAGTAATGTCAGCTTTATAAGTCGATGTTGTGGCCAACATTGTTGTGCAACTCTACGGTGATCAGCGTGTCTGTCTCCTTACGGCATGGCAAATGACAGTGACATTGACAGTGGCACTAGACCTTAGCAAAAATGTGGATGGGAATGCGCATTCTCATTAACACCATCCCCTCAGCGATAGTCGCCGGTGTTTGGTTGTGCGACCAGCTAAGCCAGTGATGCAAATGGCACACAAATTGGCAATAGTTACCATCATTCACTTAAAGATGCTGGTGCTTTGGCTGAAAGTTAGTATAACAAATACTATCAAAGTTTTAAGCCAAATTTTTGTACAGAAATTCACAGCATTTCAGAAAAGCGACCTTTAAACTTACCGTTGTCATCCGCATGTCCTCCACCTACATTTGGTCATCCTTAGCCCTCTACGTCAGCTTCGAGTCCAATTTCCCCATTCGCCAAAGGACTTGCTTGTTAGTGTTGGCTGCGCACGGGACATCGTTGCTTTCGTTGTAGCAAATCATGTTGCATTGACTAGCGCTGTTGATGATTTGAGATCGTGATCTGCTCCAGGGCGGTAGGTGGCGGATGTGTAGTTCTGGTCAGCAGAGCAGGCGGTAAGTCGCTGATGCAACCATCTTCGCCCTCTTAGCTCATTGGATTCTTCGCCGCATGAAGGGTACCACAATTTCCGCAATCTAGGTCCTCAGATGATAGGTAAAAGTGAAGCAATAGGATAGGCAAGCTGTCATAAGTCCCATTAGCTACATTAACAGCATTCAATGCCAGGCTTTCTATCTCAAGGCCAGTACGGCACCGCGTTCTCAAAAAAAAAGCCTTACGCTCTTACACGCATTTCGATTGCCGTTCCTTTGCTATCGTCGACTTTTGCATCTTCGTAAGATCTTGCAAATGGTAAGTGGTGCATTAATGTGCAACATTACTACAACCCGAGTCAGATATTTTTAATTAAGGTGTAATTGTGTGGCTCCACATCCGCATCGCAATGAGCTCTAATGTAGTACTTGGGTGAGACCCTTATGACTTCGAAATCGTCATGTTGTAACAAAAGACGCCACCCCCTACCCCATTGTCACTTCGGCACCATAGTATCTGTTTACATGGTATCTACGATTTACTTGGTGCTTTGTTTCACATTCTGTGTTTGGAATATGACCAATAACATGAGTTGCTCCCTCTGCTACCGTTCTTCAATGTCCCTCCTTCTCTGTTCATTGCACTGTCTCCGTTTTAATGCAATGCAGGACCCAACATTTAAGACGTTTAAGGCTGTCAACAATAGACATCGGTAGTCGAGACAGGGTAATGCCTCCTTGACGTGGCCTGTTCTGTTATTCTTAAAGAAATCATTACGCACTAGCTGCTCGGATTTGTGGTGACGCATTAAATGTAAAGCAGAGTGATACAAGCTAAGCGCTTGTGTCCCTGCATGCGCAGACGTTTACCGCACGAGGTGCCATATAAGGCTTGAGAATCTTCGTGTGGATAAAGCTCACCTATGACTGAGAATGATAATTCACGCAATCCGATCTATTGCTAGGGTAAACAATGAGTGTCAGCCGACGTGCAAAGGGAAAGCCAAAATGGGAGGGGTGTAGACACTTAATCCACTTTTTCTTGGTTCGAAAGCCTGCATTGATGGAGAGGAAGGCTCATCATTCTACGCATTGGTGACATTTAAAATAAATGTAGGAAAGAAGAAATGTGGGTAATAAAATGAGGGATGTAAGATTGAGGAAGCAAAGATGTCAAATCTCAGAGTGGGCTCAGTCCATCCCAGCAGCCACACCCCTTAGCCGTCGCTCAGTTGATTCGCCTACGTGGATCTACAAGTCCACTTTACTTTTACTGCCGTCAGCAGCGTAGCAGTGCGTACACAAAATTATTAGCAACTTATTAAAAGGAGCGAATTTTGGAGTCAGAGAGAAAGTGTGCGCACAAAAGCGTGCGAACATTGGTCTAGCTTTCGGACTGCTTCGTTGCATCATGCACTTTCTTGCTCAAAACTATATTCCCACACCTACAGAACATTGTGAGGTCTGTGTACAAACTCTGCCACCTTGACGAAAGGCGGAAAACATTAGCAGAGGCTGTGCATCAGATAAAAGTAAACTGGTTTACTCAATGGCAAGTTTCCTTTAGTGTTTTGGCGATGCCTACTGATTTGTGCTTTACTAGAAGGGAATCGCATAAATTCCGTCCCTGCGAAATGAAAAGCTGAGCAGGATCTGCATTTGTTGCCTTTGCCATATCCGAATGGAAGTGCATAAAAATGTTTACGCCATTACTACACTGCACTATGTTTTGCACAACTGGCTTTCAACTTGGAAAGTTTGCCGTCAAGCATCTACTTTGGATCCTCACAATAACGCAGATGATAGTATTTCAAGTGATGAAGCGTCTGCTCACTTAAAAGGATTGGCCAACAACTTACCACTCATGCCAGTAAATGGTCCAAAATGCCATTTGTAGGTCCTACATCTCTTCCATCCTCGCTCAATCCATCTACGACGGCAAAGGCTACCTTACATGCCCAACAAGTGTGGGACAATAAATATGCTTCAAAATAATCATCCAATCACCGCTAATGCCTTCCCGTGCTGCAAAACAAATTTAGACCTTATCGATAGTTGACAGATCCTTTTTCTGCAAAAGAATATCGTTCAACTATATAGGGAGCTGCTACATATTAAGTTTAGTTAGATACTGAAGGAATCGACATGAAGCGTGGCAGCATATTGCACTTGGTATTGGCTTGCCACAGTCCTTATTATCACACGTTCAAACCAAGTTTTGTCCAGTAAGCTAAGTTGGCCCTAAAAATGACAACGCACAATGAGTGCACGCAAGCAATCGGGTTTGTTTTATGGTAGGTTTTGATTCAGCTAAAAACCACCTGTATTTTGGTCATGTTCTGAAAGTCAAATTTGGGCATATTGCGCGTTTGGAGAATTGCTTCCATCAACTCCCGCACCACAATCTGATGACCTTAGTGTCAGGTGTGCATGGAGTCCACCTCGGGCAAAGATGGATGCGATAGCATACGACAATGTATAATCTTCTTAGAAATGATTAGTATTTGCATTTGAAAGGGTGATTTTTTCTGCAGTTGCTTTAAGCACCTCTTGCTTTACAAACCCATAGACCAGGTGTGGCCAAAACGTAATACTTATGCTTGAGCAGCGGAATCAGCGCTGTTGATGCTCACAGATTACACCTTTTTTATTCATACTGCTTCGGATATGTTTCACCTTGTTTACATTGCTCTAATCCACCTTCCCTCCCTCTTTGTGCCTTATTGCCATCACAGTCATATCAATTTATTTCACTCCTTTCTAGGTGTGTCAGCTTAGCGTATGTCATACTGACCGAGTGTCTCTTCTATCACGTGGAAAATGTTGCTTGTTTAGTGGGTTTGTAAACCTGATACCACTCGTAGAGTTTCATTATGTGCCGACGGTAGGCCATCAACAGACTTAATAAATGAAGCATAAAGGTTTTAAGCTTTTTGTATTGTTTTGTGTGGTGTGCTTCAAAATAATACAGGAAATGTGCCTGTTTTAGCAGCTGACAACGAGTTCCATACAGATGGTGCGGGTTCGTTTTGCGAAACTCTGGGTAAAGTATGCGATCAGCATAAAAACGCGGCAGTTCATCAGACATCCATCAAGCAGCACTTGCGTGGTTATTTTACTTCAGTCGCGTGTGTAATGGTAACTAGTGGTGGGGATGAAGCATAGTGCCTTGGAAATCATCACAGAGTTTCCTATTAGACCCATACAAGGTACCAATACTGTTATTTCGCACCAGCATAAACTAACATATTAAAGTGAGCTTCATGCAGCTGTGCATTTTTAGTGGAGCCAAACATATTCCTCTCATCAGCGAGCGCATCTGCTCAGCAAACTTTCAATTTAGACAAGATCAGCATACTGCCAGGCGGAAGCATTTTTTGTGCTTTAGACTGCCACGGCTGAGCTAAGCAAAGAAAACTGACACTGCCGTAACCACGTGCGCTCCACCTGCTTGGATGCATAGGAGTTTACACTCCTGGTCAGGCTGGTTTGCACCAAAGCGACGGGTGCCATTCAGCAAATATCTGACAAACTGCCGCGATTTTACACGCATCGCATGCTCTGTCAGAGAATCCAAAAAAGGATCTACCCTCTGTCCGCGAATCCCTGGAAATGGCTACAGGAAGTAAGTTTCCATGAAGTTTGGGGAGGTATAACACTAAAAGTGGCGGAACATTTTAGTCTATGAATGCGATTGTGTTAGGTAACACCCATTAGCAGAAACTACTATATTGTTAGTGTACAGTCGATCAGGGTAAAATGCGCAGTGCATTTTATAGTTCTTCAGCAGTTGTTTGCCTCATCAATGGTGCTGTGTGGAAAAATCGCTTATTCTACTCGTGTGAAAACTCGGATTAATCTCTTCAAGTGTGCTGTTCTAACTGTTAACTCAATGGTACTTTGTCAGTGAACGGTTAAGGGAATAAAACAACGAATGCAATAAAGAACACTGCACCATAAACTGAGAACAGCTATCCTAGAGTGCCGTTTTTTACGCGTTGTTATCGCTGCCCACCCTTGCTCACTTTATTCCCACGACATTTATGTCCACCGTTCCGTCTCAACGGGATCTGCGCTTAGGTGAATATTTGCGGTTGCCCTTTTAACATAGAAGGACTGCATGCACTGCCATTACCTTTCTCAGTGCAATTGAATGACTTGTGTGGGCATGAAACAGGGGTCGGCATCAGAGTCTCTCCTTTGTCATAGTTGTAGCAATCCTTGGGGTGTGTTTTGCACTCATTTATTTAACTGACAGTGTCTGCCTGACTCACTTGTAATTTTTTTATTTAGGGCAAAAGAAAATCGATGCCTGACCTAAGGAGCCAAACTAGAGGAGACACGGCAGTTCTTCAATCCTGACTTCCACATTGTTCGAAAAGTAGGTCTGCCATCTGGTCCGTTGCCTACTGTTTGCGTTGCATCAGTTTGATTGACACTCACAACGGTAAAATGACTCTTGTCGCAACATGGAAGACTAATCGCCTCTACCTAACGGGAGAGTTGTGGCCGAATTCATGTGTCGTGTCCAGTTTATCGTGAACTGGGCTAGGAAACAGAGGGGCCATAGAGCCATGTCACCTGCATGCTTTTGCAATCACTAAATGCACAGCAGCACTAGGAGCCCTGGTGAAGTCTAATGACTCGCTCAATATCCACCTCTCGATTTGAAAACACTGTTGCATGGTACGCAGCAATAGGCTTGATTAGATCTTCTGAAATTGCATTAAAATAGAATAAACCAAGCGGGTCGCTCGTTTAGGTTTATAAATTCCGTGTAAAGTTGGTAAAAAGAGGATAGAAAATGGCATTTGATCAAGAATCAAACTGCATGTAAAGCAGACTCAAGTATGGGCTAAGAGAAGCTCACTGGTCTGCGGCAAGTTGTTTTTTGCCTTTCACTACGCTAATTAGACTCTCGACGGTGGCATGTCTCGTTATTTCCCGTCGTGTCTACTCCATAATCAACCTTCACATTACAGACAGAGTAATTATTTGTCTATTTCATTCTATGCTGGAATGTGAATTTCTCGCTCCTCCACTTATCTTGTCCTTCTCTCGATTTTCCTTACTTCGAGCCCACAAAAGGTCTCAACCGCCTCATCCCTCTACTTCATTAAATGACAGTGTCATCTTTGTGAGTTCCTCTTTATTCATTTGCTTGTCCTACTCTTTATTAGGGCATGCTCAAATAACCCAAAGACTATTAGTGCAGATCAGACCTGCACAGGATTACATGGATTTGACGAAAACACTCTGTACAAATTAAAAGCTTGTCCTCAACTTCATTCCCCCTATCACCGTGGTTTCTCCCACATCACTTCACCTACGTTGCATCTACTCCTCTTCCTTCTTCACCTGACAAATCAAAATCTGGCCCTTCCGTTCCTACTTTGTAATTTTCAGCTAGTCCAATTTCCAGTAAACCCTCTCACTGCTTATTTTGTCCTGATTTTGGAAAAGAGAAATGCGACTTTCATGAAGAATTGGTGGGTTCCAAAGCTACACTTAGCGTCCTTGCATTTAAATGACCTCCCGCACCTTTAGTCATGATCCATCGCACTTTTGCCTGCAACCAAATGCATATGACAAGCAAAACGGAAATTCAAAAGGGCAACATTAATGGCCAGTGTCAGCCAATGCGAAAAAGAAGTGCACGCGAGGGCAAGTACCATAGACAATACTTTGGCGTTGCCAATTTCGGCTGATTAGCTTGTGCTAATACAAATTGACTCAGTGAAGATACAATGGCTGCACTCAAAGTAGGCCTTTCACAAAAGTAGCCAACCCATTATACAGTCCCTTCCGTTATCTGAGCGCCCTCTACGTCACCACCACTGATCAGCCATCCGCGACAGTCATCGAAGCTACATCGAAATTTATTAAAAACGCCTATGTAATAAAGGTGCAGATTGAGGTACTGTGCTTGGTCATTCCACTTATTCTACAGTTATGTTACATTGAGAAATGGATTTGAGGATGAGAGATTGCGCCAGTCACCACGAAAGTCCGTAGGCAACAGTCCGAAAGCGAAGCTATGCAAGGCGTGGATGGGAAGCGGCACATCTGTGTGAATGCAAGTAAATTGTTTTCGCTGCAGAGTCTTCTTGGTTCTGTCGCGTCCTTGCAGCATGGTAATACAGAAGAGGGGAGTTGGGCTTTTTCTTTAACAATCATCATGCATTGTGTAGATTAGTTGGCATGACTGTGGCGACACCAATACCTGCAATCACACCTTTTCTTACAGTTTAACATGCATGCAACTCAAATGTCCCCTCTAGATGTGGATAGGCAAACACTACTTATTAGGATGAATGTGACAATCCCATCGCTGCCAGTGTCACTACTGGTAGTGTTAGTGGTGATTCAGATGCAGTTCTGATGGTGTTATATATGGCCTTTCCATTTCCTACCATTCCACCTAGTCCCGCGCAAGTCCTGATCTCACCGCAGAGCAAAGCGAGGGTCTGTTAACAGCAAAGGAGTGAAACCCTGCACCAGCTCCATGCATTGGCAACGAGTGAATTGGGCAAAATGCATTGCGTTGAGATATGTATCCCAGGGTTGGTCTACTTAGTGCTTGTCCTGGGTAAGAGTCAAAACAACGCGAATGTCTGGACACGCTTTCGAGGTAATTAACCACCATCCGCGCCGCTGTAAACCATCATAAGATAGGGGTAATGGCTTCATTCTTTCCATGCGACGTAGTAAATCCCAGCAAATTAATGATGCTTTGTGAAGGGAATGGACACGAGTCTCAGGACTGAGAAGCTGATTTGTTGCAACACTGATGGCAACTACTAGTAACGCGTCTCTTGTGCTGTTCTGAGTCACCTATGGACGCCTAGATGCTCGACGCAGGATCTCTTGACATCAAGCATGCCATTCTAATTACTGCAAGACACACAGGCTGGCTGCAACAAACACTAACCTCTTCTCGCTTAGCGATGGCACCCGCACTGATAAAAGGTGGTGTGCAACCGTTGTGTGAATGTGTGCAACCAGAAAGTGAATTCGAGCCTCGAGATTACTAGTGCAGCTTTGAACTGGAATGACATGCTGAGAGGGTAGACGTAGCAGAACTTGGCGATGGGGACGGTGGAGAAATTAAGAAGACTGGACACCGCACACGCCGAAAATGATCAAGGTGGTGGGGAAGGCAAACAGAGGCATCTAAATTTGTAGAAGAATTCCGTAAGAGTAATGGAAGATTTATTAGGCAGATGCAATCTGTAAGCAGCTAGTTAGGGCTAACGCTCCAATGTATTGCATGAAAGTATTTGCGTTTTACGAAAATTGGGGCTCCTTAGCCGCTACTGAGCAAAGGAGACTAAAATGTTTTGCCAGCAAAATCACCGCAGCTGTTTGGAAGTAAATGTGTTCATCTGATGGCTGAATGCTCTAACAGAAGCAGTCTAGCCAGATTGAGTGCGGATGGCCTTTTCACCCCACCTTCATTAATTTGGCTTTCCTCTTTTAACTATCATGCAGTTGCTTCGGGGCTTTCGACGCACTTCAGCTACGACCAGCAGCAATTGCGAAGGGAACAGCTTTGATAATGCTCAACTCGGCGATTACTCGTTCCGAATGCCCAATGAGCATGTTGAGTCAAGATTAAGCAAACATTTGGAAATGGGATGCAATCATTTCTCCATCAAGTCAATTATCATCCCTCCACTAGGGTAAGTTTGACTTCTGCACATCCTTTTGGTTGCAGGATGCCATCGCTGGACCACAGAACTGGCACGAATGTCCATTTAAGCCAACCTTATGCATGGTATTTCTCACCACGTTTACTTGTACTTCATCGCTTCACTAGGGTCGTATACACGCTTGTACCCACCTCGCATTAACCGCCCAATTTTGTGCATCTCATTTATGCAACCGATGGACAAAACCAACATCGCGATCTACACCAGCTGCCCTACCCCATTTTGAGCATCAACAACGTTGTTAATTCTGCCCCTCAAAATAAAGCCCCAACTGGGGCTACAAAACTACATCCAAAACTACCCGTAAGAACTGGGGAACCGCTTAACTTTAAACCATTCCTGCTACCCCATTCCCAGCCCCATTCATCGTGTCGTCGTGTAAGGCGGCACGTGAAACAACGAATCGCTGTCGGAGCAGGGATCAGCACGTCTGCGTGACCTTTTGTGCATGATGTCGCCTACGCTCATGACAACCGCTCCTTAACCTCCAAAAAAACAGCAGGTCTCGTAGACATAATGTATTTATTTAAACTTCTTTTCTGATTTTGGCAAATGCAATGCTTTTGGACTCCCCATGGACTGGAGCTTTCTCATCATCATCAGCACTAAGAGGTTCACAACTACTTCCACCCGTAGACGCATTCATGGTTCTAACGCTGCTGCTGCAAATTCGCTCCATCTACCCATCCCCAAAGGGGTCGCAATCGCTTGTCTAACAAATAGTCAGTCATCTAGGTAAGGTTTTAAAGGCGTGCTAATGCAGAAACATTAGGGCAAGACAGGTTATTTGATCCCTCGTGCAAGACTCATTCTACAGAGGCGTCTTTCACGGCATCATTAAACTCAACCAAAGCACTAAGTTTACCCTCCCAATCACGTCAGCACAACTCCAAACAAAGTGATTTGAGGATCAGAATGCACATCTAAAGCAGACTCGATAACGTCTTTCAAATGGGCGTATGGGTGCCCTTTGGTCTACGGCTGCTTTACCAACCGCTACTTCAACGCATCTTCGGTGAGTGTCCTCTCTTTCGCCCACCTTAGTCCTCTGTTCACTTTCCTTCCTACCCATAAACTATCCCCACCACTTCATCCACCCAACGCGTTCGATGGCAGCTTCCTCTTTGTGAGTTCCTCTATACCCCTTTACTAGTCCAACTCTGCACTAGAGCATGATCAAATAACGCAACGACAAATAACCTTTTGATCAGACCTGCCAAAATTTAAGACATGATCACCATTTCTCGCCACTTCATCGATTTCCATCTGCTCCTCCTTCACCTGACTAAAGAAGAGCCAAAGTGGGTGTATTTCTCCTACCATGAATTCTAAAATTGGTACAACTTCCATCAATCATGTCCAATACCTATTTTATCATTTTTTTTAGTAGAAAGTGTTTCTGTCATGGGTTCTGCAATTGCAGGTGCGAATGAGCTCTGGCAGCATGTGATAGCCTCCTCGGTTTAATCAGATGTTTAGGGTTAAAGGCGACTGTCAAGTACAAGTGGCAAACTTATTGTCTTCAATAAAATAGGGGGATATAACCTTTGTAATCGTAGATGGACCGAAGTTGCGTCTTCACTTCTCGTTCAGAGGGCGCACCAACGAAAAGGCAGGATTTAGCTTTCACTTAACCCTTTCTTTATCTATAGTGGCACTTGGGTAAACTTGTTGCCCTTGCTAGACAGGCTACACACCAGGCCATGCCAGTAAACCCGATAAACCACTTTACTGAGCATCTATTAGTGCCACAAAGCTGAAACAAAGATGTCGTCCTTAATACAACTGATTTACTTGAAGGGTCCAATTTTAAGAATTGGATTGGGTCTGGTTATTTGATGCATGGCACCCTGAAGATCAAGATCGATTAGCACACGAAGTAACCATCGTATCATCCTTTTACAACGCCAACCCTGATTGTGCTCGAGGAAAAGAAGCAGGTCGATGTGCCACATCTCGCCTTGTCCTCTTCATCGCAATCCACCACTCAGAGGATTGAGAGGAAAGTGTTGGCATGTCATAAGGGCGTTAGTGCGTACGAAATGGATGAGGCTGAGAGTTGAGGACGCTGCACTTTCATTTTAATCCTTAAGGCTTTATGCATCAAAACAACTGAATTTTACTAAGCTTTTCAAATTGTCCCAAAGCTCAAATACAACCGTTTTCAAAACCCAGAAATCCTTCTGATTTGCAGCCAACACATGCTTAATAAACAGAAATATGGGGGTCAATTGGCATAAAATGATGGCCAGCCCGTTTGACAAGGGAAATCCATTCATCCAAGTGCTGATACAGACAAACAAAATTAATTAAAAGCTCGATTTTATTCTGTATATGAGCTCGATCTTTAAAAGAGAAGTTGAAGTGCAATTCTAATCGTCGATGGCTGCCTAGGTGATCGTTTCCGGAAATCAACTGGTGCCTAGTTGTAGTGCCTCTCTTCTTCAATGAGTTTCCTGCATCAACCATCAGGAAGAGGAGAGCCGTAAAACATTTTGAGACAACCATGATGATCTTCAATTTTCCACAAAATAAAGGAGACGGTGGGGTGAACCTAGACCTACTAACCTACTATCACGGAGTAGGCCTTAGTGGCTTTGATTTGTTGTCAATTTTGGCGAAATGAAATCCTGTCTTGCATAAATTCTGGCCTCCTTCAAGCAGCGACGAATCCAATGTGCTAAGCCAACGAAGGCAGTTGCATCAGCGACTTACCGCCTGCTCTGCTGACCAGAATTACAAATCTACCCCCTACCGCCACGGATCAGATCATGCTCTCAAATCAACAACAGCACTAGTCAATGCGATATAGTTCGCTATAAGGACAGTAACGATGTCCTCAGCCCCGTGTGCATCGTTCCCCTAGATTCTGTTAAACAGCCAACACATGCATGCAGGCCCTTTGGTGAATGAAGAAATTGGATTCGAAGCTTACGTAGAGGGCTGATGATGGCAATATGTGGGTGGAGAGCGTGCATTGACAACGGTGAACTTGAAGGTCACTTTTCTGAAATGCTGCAAACTTCTGTACCAAAAACTAGGCTTAAGAATTTTTGACTAACCTCACGCGAAAGCATCAGCATCTACCAGTGTATGACATCAACTCTTGCCAATTTATATGCAATTTGCATCACTGCATAAAGGGCCTCACAACCAAACACCGGCGTTACAAAAGTAGTAGCGTTGAAGACGATCGAATATTACCGAGCAAAGGGCGTTAGCGAGAGACCACATTCCCATCCATATTTTTGCCAAAGTCTAGTGCCGTCGTCAATTTCATTGTTATTTGCCATGCCTTGAGGAGACGGACACGCTGATCACCGTAGAGTTGTACTGCAATGCTGGCCACAGAGACAAGTCAGACTCAGCACCCACTTGGTTGCAAATAGTTTGTTTCGTCGCATCCTTAGGATCCATAACTACGAACTCGAAAAACACCGTTTTATCCTGGGGACCACAATGGCGACTGATTACCACGCTTTGTCACATACCAGGCTGCATCACTGAATCGGCATTTCATTTTTCCATCTCTGTGGTAGTTGTATAAGTTAAAGGCCAGCACAATGAGTGCACAACTAACTGCGCCACTCCTCCACCGCTGTCACCTTGTACTTGTTCCGATTATTCCTTGGTTTGTTACCTCAAGTTTAGTTCAATGTGAGCAAGTTCCTATTTTTCTTTCACTTAAATGGTGATGGAGATGATCGACCTCTAATGCTGACTCTACCCTACCCAGTGCTTTTGACGGAGCACGAAGTTGGTTCATCAGGTCGCAGGGGCAATCGTTGATCCCCCATCCTTGTAAACACTCTTCCCAAAAGTCCCTCGTGTCCAGCGTAAACGCACAAACACAACCCACCGTTGCGCTATCCAGAGCAGCTCAATGGTTATTCATGCTGTTCTGAACTTATTCATTAAAAGAAATGATGAATTGCATCCAACATTTTCACTTTAGATAACCTTGTGTAGGCGCGTAGTAACGCACACAAGATTAGGCATACACGAAGGAAGTATAAACAAGGAACAGTCTGATTGTCCTCCTCTCAGTTCTGTTCTCGACGTCTCGTTGCTTTTGGCATTGTTCTACGACGAAAGACGAGTGCTGAGCACAATCAGTTTCTAAATGGCTTCTTTGAAAGTGGAAAGCAATGGCAATGACATGCCACTGTGCACTCCTGCTTGACGATCAGCCGCCTTCATTCGCTACCGCCTCTCATACGAAAATGCAAGGGATGCCTGGAGGGCATGGGTAAATGTCATTATACCTCTGCCTCTACGTTCGCCACCGAACTAATCTCGGGGCTATGGAGGCAAAAGTTGACATCTGTCCATGTCACTGCAGATATCGGTTACATTTTGCATGCACACACAATGGCAAATGAAGACCCGGCAATGATAGGCTAATTCAGGTCTCTGACAACGTGCTGTGTCAAAGATTCCATTGCCACTTTGTCGACATTATGGCTGTGATCGAAGCCGGTGCAAATAGGCACACACACATTGGAACACAGCAGATCAACATTCTAACACTCACGATCGTGTGACCGCTTTTCGTCACTTTATTTTCAGCTACACCACTTGACCTCCATTTTCTTGGAATTATTGGAGCAACGCATGCAGACCTCACTTTCTCTCCTTGTGGCCTCACTGATGGAATGGAGAAGTAAAAACGGCCACCTCCCCAGCTGCTGATCCGGAAGCATCTCCATATCCTTCTTCAGGTCCGCGTACTTGCTATATTTACGCTTCGCTAAGTGCTCCTCTGTGTCAGGTGAGATGCATTCCATGAACATTCTTCTTACTAGGGAGTCGCAATCACATCCCTTCAAAAGATGAACAAGCACGAGCCCAATCACTCCACCTTCTCAACATCGCCGATGAGAAGTGCTCGTCATATGCTCTCACTCTACTCATTGCAAGGAAAGTTGGTAGAGCAAAGCTTAAAGCAGTCCATCTTTGCTGCATTAATCGAAATACCTTTCTGGGGCAGAACAAACTGATTCTGCCATTCTAGTCTTCTCAGTGATTCAACACTTTGCATGCTTTTGTGCAGTTCTTTCGCTAAAGCCAAAAATGCCCATCCTGGCAAATGCGCTTGTCAAGGTCTTGGATCATATGCGTGTCGACTCACAATCAATCGGGTTTGAGTCGGTGGGCGAATGAGAAGTCAGGAGGATTGCAGTCGCATGAACACAGCACTAGAAGAAACAACACACTTCGCCCTTCTATAGTTCACAGACCGGTAGTCACTTTGCTCGTATGCCAAATATGCCGTACAAAATCGCTTGACTGCAAAATGCTTGTTCCTTTAATGGTAGAGTTGCAAGGCCTGCTTATTTCACCAAGCCTCTTGATGTTTTCATTGTGGCTTAGCATGGCTTTACTAACTCCAATCGTTGATCAGCTTAAATAAAACAAGTGAAGAATATAATTTAACGTTGCTTGGTGGAAAACTAATGTTCGTGTTTTGGGTTGTGAAATAATAGATAGATTCTCGCATCGTGATGAATGAATACCATGGCATTGCTATGCAGACAGTCAGGCACAACAAAGCACACCTTCATTCCATTGGATGGACGTTCAGCTAAACAATAAGGGCTGCAAGATCAGTTTGATGCAACTTGTGGAACTTGCCTGCCATCCGTTGTCTAGCTTCTCTGTGGAAGTCAGTTAACTGCCAGTATCAGTCTAGCGCAACATAACCTCGTAAAGCATAGACAATGCACAGTGACGGTAATCAACGGCGGCAGATGGCAAATCATTGCCCAGGCGAAGACCGTAATGGGCTGCTGTGGCAGCGGGTCACTTTCAAAACTTGAAATCCTGAAGTTATTCAAGGAAGTTCTTCATTCTTTGAAGAGCTGCTGGTAAAGCAAAAA
Source organism: Taenia pisiformis (assembly GCA_023968675.1). Classification (NCBI taxonomy): domain Eukaryota; kingdom Metazoa; phylum Platyhelminthes; class Cestoda; order Cyclophyllidea; family Taeniidae; genus Taenia; species Taenia pisiformis. Next base: position 399,945 of record CM043737.1, on the reverse strand, counting down.
GGTCCTTGGTGCTTTGATGTGAAGGAGTAATTGGGAGGAGTAACAAGTTGGGTAGATGTTCCGTTGGTCGCTTTTGCCCTTTGAAGCTCAAATGAAATGCTTGTATATTTGAACTGCTGTTTTGTGCCTCACTACCTAGCTATCCTTCTGAATTAACTACGTAGTCTAGATGTTTGCTAGTGATTGCTGATACCGCAGATAAAGTTGAGCCCATGAAGCCCAGAGAGCATCATTTATGAAAAAGGTTCCGGAAGGCGGTCTTTTAATCCACAATGTCACCAGCTCAAGCGACAAAAGTAAATTTTAGAATTGGCATGCTTCACATTCGGTAGAGTGACGCTATCCTTGCGACGCGTTCAATGAGAGCTGAGTCGGTGAGCCGATACGCGTGACCTCAAGGGTCACTGCAGTTAGTGCCAGTTAAGACAGTGAAGAGAAAATACGCAGACATGGAGAGGGATTCTTGAAGGATGAGAGTAGTCAACCGCACCTGCTCCAATGGGCATTAACACTTTATTTATCATAGCATCCAACTTTTGGTAGAGCTCAAGGTCAGTCCACTACTAGAGAAGGACAGCAGCTCAGGCCGATTCGGGTACCATTAGAAAACCGAACATTACCATCTCAAAGGCAGCAGCATTGCTGATGGCTGGACATTACTGCGCGAATGATGCATGTGCAACTTCACGTCCCTGTTCTGACCGTTGCCATTTAGCGGTGTCGCTGTTGATACGGCTGTGATTAGTGCTGTTGCAAAGAGGAAGACATGCTACTCACTGCAAAGCAGCGCATCTGCGTGGACCACAATTTTGAGTGCTAACTTGGAGATGGCACTGTCCCCTTCTTTGTCCGAATCTTTGCCATGGTTGATACATTAGACCGCTTTTGAACGACTTTTAAGTGAGAAGGCGAAAATGTCTTCTCAGTACCACAAAGTTGACGAAATATTTGGCAATGCTATAGTTTCCGGACTCTGATTAACTGTAACACAGCTGAAATGGCATTTTACCTTCCCTTCCCTTGCGGCGGTTGGCATGAGTTAATGACTATTACTAGTTATACTAATCTGGATAGTGGGACCCCTTGCCCTAGACGCCACCAATGCGCGAAATACCCTACCTGTCTTGCCCTTCTCCTCCTCCACAAATGCATTATCTTCTAGTCAAGGCGTCTGATCTATTCTTTAGTTTTTCCAAAGGCATAGCCCAAATTCACAATTTAAAGGTGGAGGGAGAAATATCAGCTGCACTTAAGTGTAAATGAAACACTTTGTGTTGCCTGCATGGAATTCGCCGTCAGTTTTGGATTCGTCCCTTACGGATGCTGAGCATTTGGGTAGGGAATAAATCGCGTTGGCAATTTGGTCTGTCTTAATTCTTAGCAACCTGGCTTGTCACGTGTTGGCTATTGGGCTCTCACAGGGCGCCATGTAGATGGTGGTAATACGAATGCACGATCCGATATGAAATGTCACGTCCTCTCCGAGAGGATCTTCTCTGTGCGACTACTGCATTGAAGTTATTTAAAGTGCCGCATTCTCTCAGCTAGTCAATGATTTCAAAGGTAGGAAATTAAAACTGGATCCCTTTTTGCTGGAACTCTTTCAAAGGTAGGTGTGCGGTTGGCTGGCTGACAGCTGCATCGCTGAGGGCATGGCAAATGCGCTGACTAGTTAAACCATGTGCACTGCGAGTACTTATGAAAGGCTTTTTTAACAAACAGCACACTTTTGCTGCTTCAAAGCAGCAAATTGTGCAGAAGTTAGCTAATCGGTGGCTGAGCCGCCATTTCTTGGCCATCATAGGCGACGCACAGCTTAACCACATCATAACTGTCAGCTTGTGTAGCGATAAGACGCTACCAGAATGTACTTGAGGAAGTGAGCTGCCAAGTCTCCAACCAAAGCGATCTTAATCAAAATAGAATTAATAATGTGCACCCCTAGAACGGTAGGCTCTCAGCTTCCCCTGCCAAAATGGACACCCCGTGCATCTCTTACACAATTCGTTTATAATTTAAAGACAAAAACTGCCACATCTTTATTCTGAGCAATTCTGAAATAACATGAACAAAAGCGACATCATCTCTGTACCCTTGGTGTTCTTGATTCCGCTGCCTAAACATGCTCATAGCGCTTCTGCCCCACCTGACTTGTAAATTTGTAAAATGAGAACTTTTGCGAGCAACCACAAAAGGGATCCCGTTTCTAAGTGGCAATGCTAATTGTTTCTGAATGGACATTAAGAGCTCTTGTGTCATTGAAATTTCCCTTACTGAGGACAAGTTTCATTCGCATGCGACACTGAAATTACTGGCGGTTGGAGCAAGAACTGGTAAAAGTAATTTTAATGGGCACAAATAGGTATTATCAGTCCATTACCGGTCACATGTTTACAAACTTGAGGCCAAGCAAATCTCACGACAATATCTATTGAGCACGGAGCTTAGCGACCATTCAAATGGGTGATTTTTGCGCTGATTACTAAAAACTTCCTTGCTACAAAGGCTTTGATAAGCGTTTGTGCATAGCCAAGAGTGAAGCAAAACGCGCTATCCCTTTGGTAGGAACCGACGCCAACCCATTTCCTGATTGTGCATAATTAGGGTCACAGCAGAATGTGTTAGTGCTGAGCACAAAAGACACTTTACAACGAATAACAATTGCGCGGGGTGACATAAATGCTGCAATATTTTGAATTTACTAAGGCAGGTCTCATGGTTCAAAAAGGAAGCTAGGAAGAATAGATTAGCGTTGTTTGAAGGACGGCTGTTCAGTTATTTAGTTGGCAGTTGCAAGTGGTTTCCAGAAGTAGAGTAATTTTCGCTGCGCGTTCAAAGCACAAGCATAAGCACAGCCATGATCGTGTTTGCTGCTTACCACCACCGCTGCTGCCAACCCCACGGCTGCGCACAAGGCGACCAACATTGCGGCCTCTGCACCAACCACAGTGCCCACTCCTGCCCACTGTGCGAACCCTTCACAATCTCACTCCACGGCGCGCACTTCCACGGATACCAGCATGGCCAACTTCCCCACTCCATTTGCCTACCTCCTTCTGCTCTCTTTGAAACTTGCTTCTGTGCTCTGATGTGCGTTTATGTACTGGTCGCTTCGTCTCCACATCTTCTACGTGATACTCGTGTTCAGTGTACTACTATCCGGCCTTTAGCTATGCACTCGCGAACGCATCTCTCCAATGCAACGCTTTAGGCGACGTCGTGCCGTTGCATTGCATGTGGCTAACTTGGTCTTCCACTTCCCATTTAGGCGTCGGGGGTGGTGCAAAGCGAAGCAGAAGTTTTGTGGACAGTTACCACCTTCGCCAATGCACAGATCACAAAGTTTAGGTTATCATCCGATCCTGCCCAACCAATACAGCTGTTTACCTCATTTTTCGGAAAGAGTGTGCTTTGAAGGACTAGCCCACTAACATCAATCACTTTCTCATCCGTGGTTATTTTGTCGCATTACCAACTGCACTCAGATTTGACTTCGTAACGCCGCTAAGCAATGAAGTAATGACCAACGCGATATGTGCCCTGTACTCACAACGGTTTGTTTTTTTAATTTCTCTTACTGGACGCATTCATGGCCTCATGGATGTGCTTGCGAATCGTTCGATTCTTTTTGCTAGTTATAAGATCTGCGGCACAAGGCGCGCATTTGGGTCACACTAAAATACAATGTTGTCTCTGTTAAAAGGTAATCTCCTCAATGAACACGAAGATTTACTTGTCCGATGATTAACGGCAATTATGATGTCGTCTTCTGCTGCACTGCCAATTGCTCTGTCTCTCACTTGGATTTACTACTAACCCAAATTTGACTCCTTTCAAGCGGCTTGTTACGGGATTGGGAAAAGATATCTTCTGTTAAATTACATCCCCTTTTAATGAGTCTATACATAGAGTGTGATTTTGTACAAATATCAATCGCAAAATGTTTGTTACAATAAGAAAAATAAATTAAGAATAGGTGCCAGATGTTGTGCCCCTTCTGTTCCAATGCGGTCCAGTTCAAGTGGGGGATTTTGGTATTCAGATATACCTGCCGTTCTTCACAAACGTATTCAGCTCTCTCCTATCTCTGGTGGCGCTAATGTTCCTGGTGTTGTCAACACAGGGCAGACATTGCCACCTGTTAATGGATCCCTTTCCTGAGAAAAATAAGCTTGCATACGAATGGGTACTCGGTGATTACTTGCTTTGCCTAAATCCAGTGGCGCCTTCGTTGGCCCCACTGCGTGCACAAAAGCGATCAGGTTCGCTCCGTGGCTAGAATGGATTCAGCTGCAAATCCAGGCGCATTATGTATCTAAAAACATTTTGAACTGGCGAAAACCCTTGTGTCGTTCTTATAATCCAAAGTAATTTGAGAATGGAACTTGGCTCTCCACCGTCCTCATTTTTTAATGCATAAACAAGGTGTTTCCGAAGTATTATGTTGATATTTCGGCACTGTTGATGTGATTAAACTGTTTCCAAGGAAAGTAGAAGACTATGTTAAAGGTCAAAAAGAAAACTAGCATTGAGTAAGTTGAGGTGATTCAAGGATAGGTACGAGGTGCATCTTTAATAAGACCGGCTGGTTGACTGCATACAAACATTGTTTTAGGGTTCTCAAGAAGTTTTCCTCTCTTTTTAGTAACAAAGTGTAAAAAATTTACGTGATTCATACAAAAACAGCAACACTTTCTGGACGCTATTGCATGGTATGCAGCAGTGGGATCGATTGGATCTGCTAATATTAGGCCCAATAAAAACAAACGAACTAGAATATTTCGGGTCAGGTTAATAAATGCTTGCATAATGCAGAAAAAATAGGAGCAAACAACGCTATTGATTTCCGCGTACGTGCCTCATTCTGGAGAGGCGGCTTGCAGATCACCAGTAAATTCAACCGATTCACTGGTTTTGCCCACCTAATCAAGGCGAAAAATCTGCGCATGCGAAGCGGATCCGATAATGCCTTTGAACAAAGCGCAGAAGGGCTCCCAAATCTGTCATTTTTATTAATCTCAACTTCAACGAATCTTCGGTGAGCGTCTCCTTGGGTTTTTATTGCACTCACCATACTCAAGCATTGCACGCACTACAATTTTCCACCATGCTTTTCTTCCATGCATCACAGTCCGCCTGTGGAGAAGCGCACTGATTTGGCCTTCCTGCTGCTTTGCCTATTCTAGCCTTCTTTCGACTTTCCCTCATATATGTAAACAATTCCCCAAACCACCTACCTCTGTGGATGATAGCGTTCTCTTTGTGGGTTCCTTTTTATCCCTCCGCCAGTCCCAATGTGCACTAGGTCATGTTCAAATAACGCACTGACAAGAAGCCTTTAGATCAGACCCACCAAAATTTAAGGCTTGGTTACCATTTCCCTCCACCTCATGGAATTACTACCTGCTCCTCATCCACCTGACCAGACGAGAGCAGAAGTGGACGCATTTCTCCTGCCGTGTAATCTAGAACTGCTACAGCTTTTATCAAGCCATATTATTGCATATTTGTCATTTATTTTGGTAGAGGGTGCTTCCATCTTGCGCTCTATAATGGCAGGTAGAAAGGAGTACTTTTAGCCCTTGACAGCCTTCTCCATTTCACCAGGTTGTGTAGAAGATTAGCAGTGATGTCAAGTGCGAGCGAATTGATTGGTTCGAGGCAACTTTATTGTCTTCGACAAAGTAGTGAGAAAAAGCACTCATCGTCGTAGACGATTGAAGTTGCGCTTTCACTTCTCTTTGAAAGGACGCGCTCAATGACGGGTCAAAATATAGCTATTATTTAATTTTCATTGTTCTGCATTGGCACTTGGATGAGCGGATTGCCCTTGCCAAACGGGCCAGGCACCAGGCTGTGCCAATAGACCCCATAGCCCTGTTTACTAAGCATGTTTACTTATTTTGCTACAGATTAGAGGAATTGCTGTCGTTATAAATACAGTAGAATTTGATCCTTGGAGCCAATTTAAAAAGCTTGAGTGGATTTAATTTTTTTTTATGCATAAAATCTTGAGGACTAAGATGAAGTGGAGCGTCAAGTTTACGATGTGTGATTTGTAAGCTGGGGCAAGAGGATGCACGACTGGTCACCACCAAGTAGCTGCAAGTGCTTATCTCTCCAATTCATCTATTTCGTACACAGTAATGAAATTTCGGCATGCCATCACTTTCCTCCCGAGTCCTCAGTGTGACGGATCGAGATGTGGCACATCTACGCGCTTCATGTCCCCTAGAGCATTCAGCGTTGGCGTTATCACAAGGAGAAGATAATATGGTTACTTCGTGTGCCAACCCAGCCTGATCTCCAGAGTGCTATGCATCGAATAACCAAATGCATCAAAGTTCTTAAAATTGAGCCTTACAAGTCAAATTCAAACGATTTAGTGTAGACAGCTTTGCTTCTGCTTTGTGGCACCATGGATTTTCAGTAAAGAGGGTTACCGGATCTATGGGCCACTGCAGTTAAACAAAGGAATTGATGATAGCGAAATCCTGTCTTTCTTTAAGAGCATCGTATGAACAAGGGGTAAAAAAGACGCGACTTCAATCCATCTACGACTACTAAGGTCGCAATACAAGTCCTATTAATGCTAGTTCCCCCATTTTATCTTAGATAATAAAGTTGTCACTTGTACTTGACATAGTCGCTCACGACCCAAAGCATCTGGTTAAACCGAGAAGGCTATCAAGTGCCGCAAGTGCTCATCCCCACCTGTTATTGTAGAACTTAAGAAAGGAGCACTTTCTACCAAAATAAGTGACAAACTAAGCAATGCGCTTGATTGATGGAGGTTGTTAGCATTGAAAATAGCTTGGCAGGAGAAATACGCCCACCTCTGCTCTCCTTTGGCCAGGTGGAGTAGATGGAAACTGGGTTAAGTGGTGTGGGAGAAACCACTACGAAAGGAGACAATTAATGGAGAAGAATCTTTAGGTTCGGGCATGTCTAATCTAAGGGTTATTAGTCCATGCGCTCTTTGAGTGAATGACGTCTAAGATAGGTAAACAAGGGGGGAGCTCATGCGTCACATAAAAAAAATAAATAAGGACCAAGAATACGTTTCGTTTATGTAATAATTAGATAGAGTAAAAACGGTGAAAAATAATAAGGCATGCAATGCTCGAAAGCCTAGTGAGGTTAATGAAAGTCAAAGGAGACACCCATTGAAGATGCGTTGAAGCAGAGGCTGATAAAACAGCCGTAAACTAATGATATCAAGTGCAGGCGGATTGATTGGTTTGAGGAAACGTTTTTGTCTTCGACAAAGTAGTGAGAAAGAGCGCAAGATCAGGTGATCCAATGATGGAAACGCTACAGCAATCGACTATGACAATAGTAAAATTTTCAAAGACGCCTGTGCGTCCTCAGTGCCTTCCCCTTGTTCGGCTACTATGCTCGCATTCCCGTCTGTCTTTACCAGTGGCGGCAACGACTGGTGCTCTTGGCGGTCTGATGATTCTATGACGACGTTAAGTAGTCTTAAAACCGCTGTTGCCGGCAGTGACAGCGGTGCAGTGAGCGTAAATCGGAGGAAACACTGATTGTCAGCACCAGCATCCTAGTCCCATGAGCACAGTCCAAATTTGCTAGGCTGAATCGGTACCCAGTCCTGTTTACTCATGTCGTACGATGAGCCCGCAACGACTTTGGGACAACTCGAAACCAAATGCTTCATAGAAGCAACCTTAAAGTTTGTTTAATTTGTGCGGCAAGATCACTTCTGAAAATGCCGTACACGACCATGGTGGAAACTGCTTTATCACCTTTTTTGCCACGTGTTAATTTCAGATTGCACCGCTTCTTTCACAAATGGATTACATGGGGCGCGGCCCGCTTATCTCAAGTTCTGATACCCGACAGGCATTCCCTACCAATTTCATCTCTTTAAGAGCTCTGTGTAAAGTCGCCTGAACTTACCAATCAGTTTCAAAAGCTAAGGCTATCTGGTTAATAGGAGCCATGTTAGTGTTGCTCCTTGCATTCATTCCACAGCTTGTATTAACGTTACGGAGTCTTCAGGAGCGACATTTCGGCCGATTAAACTGCACTGATTTATTTTTACTGCATTTCATTTTACTGTTGCAGAGAGCTTCTCGTTTCAAAGTATATCTCCTCAGTGTTTAATGTTATGTAAAATTTCCCAAAACTAAGAAAAACCTTCTTGCCGATTCATGATGCAATTTGAACGTAAAATGATCTACGTGCATAAAAATGCAAAGATTCTGATCACATTTCTTGAAACAAGCTATATTTGCCCAGCTTCCGCAGACTGTTGGTGCGGCCACACATCCTGCTTCAAGAAGTCTAGACAACAATAAATGCATAGGAGAATTCACTACTGCGGTCGCAATCACTTCCGCTTCAAGCCGTATCCTCTCCTAGAACACCACAGCAATGGAACCCTAATCTGTGCTATCTGACGCGGTAGCCACTCTTCTGGTATGGCTGTAAAATTGCGCCAATGTGTACGAAAGTGCATGAATGAGGATGACAGCAAGGTGAGCTGCAGAGTGGATAAATTCAATGGAATTCGGTGGGAAAGCGACTCTGGACTTTTCACCACCACCACCACTTATGCATGCACTAACCCTGACTAACGCAGCGCATCCATGGCTGTGGAACGACATCCAGGGATTTCCGTGCATTGCAAACACCAATATTTAAGCTTTTCCATCCCCTCCATTCTGTTATATTCACCTTCTGACGTGTTTTCGCCTACGATATTGTTTAGTTCAGAAAAGGCTGACGGAATTCACCGCGCCTCAACTTTATGTGGGTTATGCGATGAGGGCAAATTTGAGTCTCATGCTTCAGCATTGCGCAGTTGCTACAACCCACTTTGCAAAGCACCACTTCACACAATCCTTAAATATTTGTCAGATGCTTTTATTTCATGCAGTGATAATCAAACAAAAAATTAACTACAAATACTGCTTACGAACAGCGATAAATGCTACATTGTTTGAAGAATCAATTTACGAATCAGATTGTTGATATAGACTTATTTTCCTTCTATTCAGTGCTGGCATCCGCTACTCTAGACCAGTTTCACTGGTGTGACTCGATAACCACCACTTTTAAAATTACCACGATGGCTTAGCAAGCCACAATTCCGATGATACGCAGCAGCAGCTAAAAAGGAAGATAAGCTGTGAGGGTGAAGGATGGAGCATAATGTAACACTCGCCATGACCTAATTGTGGCAAAATTTAAGGACCCACCGTCTTGTTATTACTGCTACTGTCGGCAGGCCACGATGCAGCCTGCTAATGACGTCAAAAACCTCCTCAAATCATGAAGCGAGCGTCGTAGAGGCGGCGTCCGAATAAATGGACTAATTCGACACACGGAAGCACCGTGCTGTGTGATGGGGATAGTTTGCAAAACTAGCAACACGTCAAGCGTATCTAAACAAAGAGCAAACACTATCTTTCCTTTAAGAGAAGGAATAAAATAAAAAAAAACATTTGAAAAGTGTAGACACATGCCAGTTAAATGCGCACTATCATTGTGTTGACTGCATTACTTTGTAAAAATAGCGCAGTTTTGTACAGATTCATCTTGTCCTTCCGGAAGAAATTTTAGCGTGTAATGTCGATTGGTTAAGTGTCAGGCACCAGCAACCTGCTACTTTGGCGAAAGCAATCCATTTAATTGTCGTAGATAGGCCGATTATAGCGCAGTGGTTACCGCATTACCTTGAGTTGACAGAACTGCTCACTTTGCAATTGCAGCCATCAAACTTACGAACTGGATTGTCAAAACCACCGCAGAGATCCGATTGCGGACAGGGTGGGTTCCAATGCCCTCAGGCGATCCACGACAGAAGATTATGGCGGAGGCGCAGTATACTCCCTCGGGCGGGTCCGTCGAAATTTAGGCCATTCCTGTGAACCTAGCACAGCTGTGTTCATGTTTAGGTCAAAATTTTAATTAGTGAAAGGAATGAATTTAATCCAGTAATTTTACTGCAGCATATGTGTTTAAATCCGAATGATGTCCACTTAAAAAATTTGCCCTCACGTGGTTGCGAAACATCCATCTCATTCGTTCACCATAAAGTATCGTGGTGCAATATCAAGGCCCAAAAAGTAGATCACACGTTTGTGGCTGACACCATCCGGAGCGAATATGCCCGATGGTGGTCACACCAATTCGTTGAATAAACTTACAGGCCCTGCGTGATCACTGATTTCCATCTCTTATTTACAGAGATGTTGCAGACATATTTTTTAATTTTGTATGCCTGGAAGACACATCTACCTCTTGACCAAGTAATCTACTTCTGCTTACAAAGGATGCGATGGCATGTAATTGGTTAAACTCCGGTGCGCGTCGCATGTTCCCTAGCACCCGCTCAACCATGTTCGGCACTGTGCAATGGAAACGCATTTCCCATGCCTTGATGGGAAGTCTAAAAGTTCTTGATCTTCCTTTATTAATTTAGGCAAGCGTGATGGATTCGTGAACTATTCGCTACATGCTGACGTCAGTAAGTGCTCCTGAGTGGATTTCATCCCTCCTTTGCTTGCTTATCCAGTAAAAGGGAGGATTACATGCTAGTACATTCCTTTTTACCTCTTCATTCATATGAAACTAAAATAAAACTAAATAGGCATAACAGTCACGCATGGCTATGTGGATCATATAGTTAAGAAGACAGTCAAATGCACAGGGCAGCCATGCACATCGTTTCGTAAAATGACTCTGTCAGCTAGCGATTCCATATTTTTATTAAAAAGCAATTCGGTTATCCACCTAAACATGCATATACCTGCACGACACAAAAAGCACAATCAGGCTAAAGTCAATACGTGTCTTTCAGTTGTGGCATAGATCAGCAGCGCTTCTTTGCGATTAAAGTTAGAGGGCTTATGAGCAAACCATGCTTGTGAAGGGACCAATAAGGAGCCAAGGACCAATAATTTCTACCAAAGTTGGTATAGAATAGCATAGCCAAGGCTTTAGGATCTGTGCATTGGCCAAGGCAGTTGCATTCATAAAACGCTTGCTTGATTTCCACTAGCTTTGACGCCTTAGTGGGAATGGCGAGGCCAAGTTAGCTACATGCAATACACCGCCACGACGTCTACTAGAGCATCACCTAGGGCAGTTGGGTTTGCAAGCTCATTGTTGAATGCTAGCAAACACAAACGCAAAGATTACCAGCACAATGTGGAAGAGTCGGAGATAAACCCACTGGGATATAAGAGACACACCTGATCGCATAAGTCAGTTTAAAAGGAGGCAGACACAACCAAAGAAATGGAGTGGGAAGGTTGGTCATGCTCGTATTCGTGGGAGTGAAGTTGTGAAAGGTTCACAATATGAGCAGAAGTGGGCATTGTGGCTGGAGCAGTTGCAGAGAGTCAACCTTTGTGGCGCCAGCGGTAAGCGCTTTTGGGTGCTAATCGAAAAGTTTGGTGGTTCTAGTCCACCCCAGGGCCGTAGCGTGCTTTTCGGCGACTCTTGCGCAACCGTGCTGTAACGATCTGGTAAACACAGTCATGCATGCCGTGGTTTAAGTTTTCTCGCCAGATACAGCTAATGCTGGTCGGATGCATGGTCCTTTGCATATTTCTTTTAAGCCCATCAACTCCTTTGGCTGCATATCAGCTGAAGTCCTGCCCTTAAACGCAGTTCAGCACTTTCTTACCTTGCATTGATTTCTGCGGGTAAAATAAGCCGCAGCTTTCATTGGCAAATCAAGTGCCTCAGTTAATTTTGAACCTCGCGTTCGTGCCTAATTTTACTTCTCTTTTCGCGCAGTTCCGCTAAATGTTACGTCGCTGTTTGCTCCCCACATTCGCTTGAGGAGAAATGTTGCTCCGTCTTCCTCTGGGACCAAAATAAATTTCGTGCACTTTGGTTGAGTCATACAGAGCCGTGGTGCTTTACGACACCTAGTCCTTCGCATTGTGAGATTTGGGGAGAATTTGTGCCCAAATCATTTACTAAATATTTATTAGATCTGGGAGATTCGCAAAGCTGCTTAATAGGCCAAATATCTGACGGTGAAAAGCAAGTTAAATTATGAACTTAGGCCGCATTCGTTTGAGATACATCTTCACTTTACAAAATTATTACCATTTTTATTATGCACGGTGAACTGTGACGCACAAAAGCACGTTGGACTGACGAACTGCAAGGTGGTGGAATAACATCTCAAGCTGAGAAGCATTGCCCAGCACTAAGGCGATTTTGGTCTTATGCAGTTGTGAATGACAAAGTCAAGGAAAACTATGAACTTAAGACGCATTGGTTATAGGCATGATCTCCCCTAAAAATATTAAAGTTTGGCTAATAAAAAGTTAGCTGAGCCACATAGAAGCACATTGGCCCGGCTGCGCAAGGCAAAGAACAGATCCAGCTGAGACACATCGATTAAAGTTGCACAACATCAGCACAAGGTTACCAACCGATTGACGCTGAATAAGAAAAATATGCAAAGGACCATGCATCCGACCAGCATTCACCGTAGCCGACGAGAAAACTTAAACCACGGCATGCATGACTGTGTTTACTGGATCGTCACAGCACGGTTGATGGCGAACCAACTGGCCTACAGTCGGAAAGTGTTCACTCGAAACGCGACCCTCACCGGATTATTAATGATGTGGGATTGATAGTTTAGGACAGTTCTTGTCATTCTGTGCTCAACGACCTGTACTTTAGCAAGGCAACGTCAGCTCTTACAGTAATTTTTCCTTGTTTAGAACCAAATTTGGTGTTTAAGTCGAAGACACTAAGGTAAGTACGTGCCATGCAATTCGCAGACCAGATGTCACTTGGAACATCATCTGAAGTACTTGCAATCACATGGGCATCGTTGCACATCGGCGAGCATGAGTATGCAGCCAAAGGTACAGCGAGCAGGAGTGTCACGAGGAAGAACTAGAGACGAGGCAAATGGTATATAGGAGCACACAGGTGAGTACACAAGCCAGTTTCAAAGTAAGCAGAGGCAGCCGAAGAAATGGAGTGGGGCAGTTGGCCGTGTTCGTACCCGTGGAAGTGGGCACCGTGGGGTGAGGTGGTGAAGGGCTCACAATGTGGACAGAAGTGGGCATTGTGGTCTGTGCAGAAGCCGCAATGCTGGTCGCCGTGCGCGTGGTCTCCATGTGAGCAGAAGCCGCAATGGTGGTGACCGTGTGAGAAGCCGTGGGAATGGTCGCAGCAGTGGTGGTAAATAGCTACCACGACCGGGGATGTGCTCACGTCGACACTTGTGAAGAAGCCTTCGCAAGCTGTGCACTCTTCCCCACCGCTCTCTTGCGCAGAACGCGCGACCCATGCTATTATTCCTGATTATCGCTTGCAACTGTTTTATGAACGAATAGACACCCATGCATAAAACTGTACCCGTCTTCTGCTCTAGGTTCGCATTTCGGCTGCTAGGACTGCACTAGTCAATTTAAAGCGACTTTCATTTTTTTCGCTCCTTCGTCTGATAATTATTTCGTTTCGACTTGCATTATTCTCTTTCGTCTGCCGCGATTGCATGCATTCACGCCGAAATTGTGGTGAGTTTCCTCGTGACACTTACCTGTCTCCTGATAATTATCAAAAGCTTTGTCGGTTGACTAACGCGAAAAGTATTTGGTTAATCTTCTCAAATGCGACTTGCATTGTCGCGCCTTTGGCATGACACTACGTGTGCGACAAATGTCTTCCTTTATGGACTAGTCAGACCCCATTTTGATTTAACAAACCAAATACAGACTGATCTGCTGCCTTTACTATATCCCTTCACAAATTCTCATTCTTCCTACATTTACATGGCAATAACCGCCAAGCATTTAATTATCAACCTCGGCATCAAACACTTGAAGCACGAAAAGAATGCACGTTGAAGCAAACATGAATTCAAAACGTAAAGTAGACTACCTTGCTCAAGTATGTGTTAATTTGAAGCTTTCAAATGGAGACGAGTTGAGCACTGATCGGCTGAACAGAGCCAACAACATGAATTTCCTTCTTCAGTGGTCAACGCGCTCGACTGCAATGCCGTTTGCGCAGTTCGGCATGGAAATTTCAGTAGAATTTGGCCTTTACTAGACGTTTCGTCAATAGTGCCATCTTTATGCATGGCTGGAAATGAAGTGGCTAGATTTTCTATTGTCACCTACACAAGGATGGTTACGATAAGGGGACCTAGTGCGACGCGTTATGGGACAAAGCAGTGAAAGCTAAGGAGGAAAAACGGGATGGGCGGAAGCATTCCTTTTTGCTTGCGACGGTCTAATTTAACTGAAAAGTAAATAAACAGGAACAAAATGGATAAATTTAAAGGCGAAAAGTAGAAAAGAAGGAGAGGATGTCAAATTCATGCAAGGTGATTGAGGCAGAAGGGAGGGTCAGCTGTTGTAGTTGTTGCAGTGGCATTTTGGACCATTTACTGGCATGAGTGGTAAGTTGTTGGCCAATCCTTTTAAGTGAGCAGACGCTTCATCACTTGAAATACTATCATCTGCGTTATTGTGAGGATCCAAAGTAGATGCTTGACGGCAAACTTTCCAAGTTGAAAGCCAGTTGTGCAAAACATAGTGCAGTGTAGTAATGGCGTAAACATTTTTATGCACTTCCATTCGGATATGGCAAAGGCAACAAATGCAGATCCTGCTCAGCTTTTCATTTCGCAGGGACTAGTATAATGAGCATTTTGAGGATTGCGTATTCGTGTCAACAAACAATCGTAAGACGCAATCAGGCACCGCCAGTGGCATAATTGTAATCTTTCGCAATCACACTCTTTAATTTATATAAATTTTACTGCGGTTGTTGATTAACGGTAATTGCAAATGCATTTCCTACCATTCTACCATGATGACCATTTCTTACCTAAAAAAATCAACCTTCGGCTCTTTAAACTCGTTTAATCCCCACGTAATGCTCTAACCCCGCTCTATCCCGCATGCTACGTTATTCACTTCCTTTTGACGAGCTACGGGTCCATAACTTCTTGATATCGCAGTTTTTTGCGTTTTTGGGAGCGATTTTCTTCTTCCTTTACCACTGCATTCGTTTCTAAAGCGACAATTGGATTGTCAGGTAGCGATATCATAAGACGGCCTTCCACTATTGACGTAGACAGGTGCACTGTATTGTACCAACATCTGTCTTGCATTATACAATAAGAACGAGTCGAAAAAGCCAACTTGGCTCCATTCACTTCGATAAGGAACGATTGCTATTTCACAGGTCAAAGTACGACACGATGCGTACAAATGGTAAGAAATAGCTATTGCAAAGCTATATTCGCCAAGGTAGCCAGCGAAATAGCCGAGCATTGCACATTTTACTGGCCAAACATTTCACATTCCCAAGTTGCGTAACACTTCACCCTCACACTCCGCGCACTCCTAGTAAAAATCAGGGATGAACGCTGGTAGCCTTTGCAATAATTGACAAGCTGCTGGGCTGTTCAATCACGTCACACAGCGCCATCTCCACCGTGCCCTACATCCACTAGAGATATTTTGCCCTGCCACTAAATGATGGCTGCAAGTCACTGGTGGTGCGATAGCGAGCCTTGAGAAGCCACTTGCGCTTTGTCTAGCGGTGGAAAAAAACAGGGTCAGGGATTGTTTAATCCCACTGCTGCATACCATGCAATAGCGTCCAGAAAGTGTTGCTGCTTTTGTGTGAAACACGTAAATTTTTTGCACTTTATTATTAAAAGGGAGGAGGAAATCTTCTTGAGAACCCTATAACAATGTTTGTATGCAATCAATCAGCTGGTCTTATTAAAGATGCACCTCGTACCTATCCTTGAATCACCTCAACTTACTCAATGCTAGTTTTCTTTTTGGCCTTTAACATAGTCTTCTGCTTTCCCTGGAAACAGTTTAATCACATCAACAGTGCCGAAATATCAACATAATACTTCGGAAATACCTTGTTTATGCGTTAAAAAATGAGGACGGTGGAGAGCCAAGTTCCATTCTCAAATTACTTTGGATTAAAAAAACGACACAAGGATTTTCGCCAGTTCAAAAGGCATTTTTTTAGATACATAATGCGCCTGGATTTGCAGCTGAACCCATTCTAGCCACGGAGCGAACCCGATCGCTTTTGTGCGCGCAGTGGTGCCAACGAAGGCGCCACTGGATTTAGGCAAAGCTAGTAATCACTGAGTACCCATTCTTATGCAAGCTTATTTTTCTCCGAAAAGGGATCCATGAACAGGTGGCAATGTCTGCCCAGTGTTGACAACACGGGGAACATTAGCGCCACCAGAGATAGGACAGAGCTGAATAAGTTTGTGATGAACGGCAGGTATATCCGAGTAAATAGCCAGCCGCCAGCATCAAACCGCAGTCATTTCTAAAAATTCCAAAATCCCCCACTTAAGCTGGACCGCACTGGAACAGAAGGGGCACAATATCTGGCACCTATTCTTAATTTATTCCCCTTAATGTAACAAACATTTTGCGATTGATATTTGGACTAAATCACACTCTATCTACAGGCTCATTAAAAGGGGATGTAATTTAACAGATGTCTTTTCCCAATCCCCTAGCAAGCCGCTTGTTAGGAGTCAAATTTGGGTTAGTAGTAAATCCAAGTGAGAGACAGAGCACTTACTTTAATTTGGCATTACTTAGCATGGGTGCTGCTCAATGCACGCGTCAGCCTAAGCTATGAGTTAAAACCTAATTATAACCGAGCTCTCTCTCTGCTATTGAACGCGGTTAGCAGCCCTGATAGAGTAATCATTTTCACACCACAACCATGCAACTGCCAAATAGCTCAAATTGATTAACTTTTTCGAGCAGATCTCAAGGACATAGACACTTAAGCGGCTTACGTAAACAAAGTTAATACGCATAGAAAAATGGAAATCTAAACATAAAGTGGTGCAGAGAATTGGTTAACAAACAATCATTGCAAATCGATGCTTGTGAGGCTTAATTGGAGGGCACAAAAGGCGACTTGTTCTTACTCGAGTAATGTGCAAAGCAATACCGGCCACAGATTTCCGATTCCACATCAGTCGCTAGGGCACCCATGCTTAGGTTCTTAAGCGTAGTCAGACGCGTTGCGTTGTTGTGACATTCCCATCCCAATGTGCGGCCGCACAAAGTAGTCCTTAGTCATCAGGTTAAATCCTAATACCGCATAACCCACCTCTGCCTTTGCTCTTAAAATTGCAGTGGACAACGTATCCAATATGCCAACGAGATGGAAAGCAGTTACTGCTTGCGACCTTGAATGATACGTGTAAATTGCTTCAACTAAAGACCTGTTTTAATTAGCATGGTATGTAAACTACATTTAACTTGCCTTGATTCCTACAGCTGCAATTTATGCTTAAGTTTGCGTACAATTTTTTATCTTTATCAAGCTGCATGTGATGCGTTTCATTTAAAGCAGACTGAATTTGTAATTTTTGTGCAAAATTCACCACTGCTTAAATGCATTTGTTGATATTGAGCATAATTTTAAAACTCTTGGCTATTTATTTCTCTCTTATCTTATATAACAAAAAACGGACCTGAAAAACAGCAGGCATGGCTGGTATTGCTCGTCTTTCGCTGGTTCCATAACGTATTCGAGGCATTCCGTTCCACAAAACACATCTTCCGTATGGTGTAATAAAATACAATCCTGGCTTAACTTTATCAAAGCATTCGGATGAAGCGCCATGTATTTGGTTGATGAGACGAACTCTAGCGCTTTATGCGGCGAACTAAATGGATAGCATCAAAGTTATGCGATATAAACCTCGCAGACCCCCAACTGCTGCTATGAAATTAATGAGAGCGTGGGGCTAGGCAACGAGGGGAGTTCGTCCGACAAAATCCGCCTAACGAAGAATAAGAGAAACCCACTTTCAACGCCTTCGGCAATGTTTAGTTCAATGTCAGTGCTGACTGGAGCACAAAGTTGGGCCTCGTGCCTAAGAAATGCAATCTGTTAACTGATGGTTTAGTTAAATGCCCCCATTATAGCACCATTCGACCCCTGGAGGCAAAATGTCTGAACGCCAAAACAGGACGCATTTGCCTCTTTTTGGGAATGGAGGAAATAAAGCTGCTGATATGGCACAAAGACCAGCATACACGGCTAGTGCTTGCAACCAATAAGTGACGGGAACCGAAATTTATAGTCAGAACACACAGAGTACGACACGAACACAAAGCAAATTCGAATGGAAATGTTGCTCACAAAATACACTCTCACGCTTCGAAGTGCAGCAATATGCAAAGAGGACGATCCAAAAACAGAAACGGGTTCATGTCAAGTGCCAATTAACAATGATATAAACGGGAAAGTAACTGGAACAGGCAGGTAGTAACTGAAACCTGGGTATTGTCTAACGTCCACATAGGACCGTCATTCGTGAATACAGCGAGCAAATTGGCATCCAATGGTGGCAGATTAGGTTAGGGTTGGGTGCTCATGTCTAATGGATCAGCAACTGAGCTCAGCAAACACGCACAACAAACACGTGCAGAGATCTTAAATACAATTTTCTACAGCACTACAACTACATGACCGGATCATTATTAAACCGGTAAGGTCGATTTCCGCCATCAGTAAAACACTGAACTGTTCAGCGAATGGGCCATAACGATGCCAAGAGGACGAGTCCACACAACTTCCCCAAATCTCAATTGCATATCCTAATACGACATCCCTTCTAACCGGTCAGCATTGCCTTGGCTTTTCCTTGCAGTGGTGAGGCAAATGATGTTACTTTGAAGCAGCTCAATTGCCTGTCTGAAACACACACGTACCTCGCACATGCGTTACTACCGCTAAATAAGTGCTGTTAAAGTCGTTACGAAAATCTAAACTGAGCTTTTAACCCCCATTGTGATGCCCAGCCATCGCATATTTACAAATGGAATCTAAAGAGTTAGCATTGATGCAAAAAAGCGTCAAGCGTGGATTAGAATTCCATCCCATCGCTTCTGTTGAACACATAAAATGGCAGTGTGTACCAGGTCACACAATGTGGTGTGCTTGATGAAAATTATCTCACAACATCTGCGGACGTTGGTTACAAAACGACCATGAATTTGCCTGTCATGGAGTTCATCCATTGAGATTTATGCTTCAAATCACAGAATCTGTTGATATCCGTTCTGTTCTGCTGTGCAGTACATTGCAACACGCACAAATGGGTCAGAAGCACCTTTTCACTGTCTTGTCCCCAATCGCCTTTAAATGTAAGGAAAGTTCTCCCAACTGTAACCGACAACATAAAAGCGTGTCTCACGCCGCTTTAATAAACACGTTGGACGGCATTGCCGAATGCAACCGGCAGTTAAGGCGAACGCTCCAAAGTGCGCACAAGTTCAGACGTACCTTCAGGAGAAAAGTCAGGCCCGTATTTTGGATTAAACCAAAACACAGCACATTCAGATTGGGAAAAGCGACCATAGAAGTAAAAGTGCGCACTAGGAGGAGTATATAAGGAGGCCCAATAACACACGAGTGAGCCTAAAGCAAGCAAAGTGACAGCCAAAACAATGGAGTGTGGAAGTTGGCCGTGCCCGTACCCATGAAGGGGTACTCCGTGGACAGAGATTGTGAAGAGCCCACAATGGGAGAAGTAGTTGACGTGGTGGCCAGTGTAGAAGTCGCACTGGGGAGCGCCCAATGCGTGGCCGCCTGTTGTGGGGCCACAATGCGCACAACCCTGGGGATGGTCGCAGCAGTGGTGGTAGATGGCTGACGATGCCTTTACGCCGAGGAT
Source organism: Taenia pisiformis (assembly GCA_023968675.1). Classification (NCBI taxonomy): domain Eukaryota; kingdom Metazoa; phylum Platyhelminthes; class Cestoda; order Cyclophyllidea; family Taeniidae; genus Taenia; species Taenia pisiformis. The sequence goes on along the minus strand of CM043737.1, from coordinate 380,234 downwards.
GGTTTGGGTGTCCTGAATGCTGTGTTGGAAGAACTAGTCAACGCTTCATACTTTTTCCTCCACCACCCTTGTTTCTAATTTGCATGAATGGTGCTAGGGTCGATGTTCCACAAAAAGGTACATTTTCATCCATGACGACCTTTTCATTGTTGCTATTGCAGTTAAGCAGTGGTTACATTAATCTTTCGGACAAACTTGACGAACGGAAATTGAATTAAGTAGCGGAGTGGTCAATGCATATTGTGACATTCTTGCCGATGCATGAGACAATGCGCCCACCCAAATTTGATGTTAGAGTGAATGGATTATCTTAATGGGGAAAATTCAGCCTATCGCAATGGATTCTGACTTCATTTTTAATGCATTTAATCACACCAGGTGATATTTTGAGCAGGCAAGGCCAAGTATCTTGCTGGGTTGCCATGGTCGCACACAAAACTTTAGCACATGTCGGCAATGGTCTTCTGAAGCTAAATTTAAAATAAAAGAAGCCAAATGTCTTAGATTTTGCAATTTTGCTCAATGAATCTGCGACGAATCTGAATCACGAGATTGGGTCCTCCACAGCCGCCTGGTCGTATTGCGGTCGAATTTTCTTCTATGCAAAGAGTGCTTTGAGCAGAACGCCATTCCGCCCACAAAAGGCGTATACTTGCAGAAACTGCGATGTCAGTTTCGGTGCTTCTCGCCTTGTTTATACATCTTTCAGGTGAACGATCTGGTTGGAAGGTGATAAATAATGTGAAAGTAAAGCCTTTTACCGCTTAAACAAGAACGCCAAATTTACCGGCGTCAACGTGTTGAATTGGAAAGCCCGGAATACCTTGAGGCACAGCAGATTAACACTTTCTGCCTTACATCTTCGCCAACACTGGCTGGCGACAACAGACAGAACTTTAGCGATTCGCCTTAAGGCTGTCTCATGGTTGTGCACTTTGTTTGGGATCTGAGAGGTTAGGGTAGAAAGCGCAAGCAAAATAAGTTTTTAATTATCATGTATGAGTCCAATAATTGCCATTACTCCATTAGGCGAATAAAATGCGGTGATACTTATGGATGCCCACTCGTTTCAGTGCAAGTGTTTTGGGCCAGGCGGTACGTAGAGAGGAACTCCGAAATGCCAGGAAGATCGGTGGTCCACCCACCTAACATTACTCGTGCTACTTGCATGCTATTTAGGTCCTCAATTATTTAGCAGGATGCCGGCAAGCGGACAGCTAGAATAGGTCGAACTATTTAGACTGATGCTCAATATCTGATACAATCCTGCACTTGCTGGTACATTCTCGCCGTATTGAACATGTAAGAATCTGGTCAATAGGACCCACGAAATTATACACATTACCTTAGGAATTCACAGATTAGCCCATTACGGACAATTCTCTTAGCATCACACCTTTTAAATGACTGACATAAGAGACGATGATTGAGATTTGGACAAGGGAGGTTAAATAACTCACTCGACACAGTTTTTGAGCTTAATGCAATTGATTGCACTGGCGATGTCGACCATGGCGATGCGACCATGGACAAGTTGCTTGCCATAAGGAGCAAATATGGCATAAAATTGCAGCACGATGTAAATCGTTTGGCTTCTCAAAATAGCGAGGTAAGTTAGACGCCACCTTATACCTAGAAAGTGCATGAAACGTGAAGATCTTAATGTAAGAGTAGCACTTGGCGGCATACTGACACAAAAGCTGCAGTGATCGAATCCTCAGTGCAGCACATTTCAGAATTGATGTCTAGTGAATGACAGGCTTGGTTGATTGATTGATTGATTCGGTGCGCAATGTTCATTCACAATTGGCTGAGGTGCACGAGTGCTTCATAGCACTTCTCTTCCAAGCACCAAATCGATTCGATGCCCCTATGCGAGCGACGTTGTGCCATACGCTTCTTGTTTTCGGCCCACTACTTTGTCTACTCATCACTCTGGAAAAAATGAATGAGCTGCAACACGAAACTAATGAGCGTAAATAATTATAAATAACAACATTCGAATTCAAATAAGAAAGGCAATTAATTTTTTGATATGTCACTCCTAAGCTGCGAAGTTACCAATGAAACACAATCGCCTTCCACGCGATATAGCGAAATATGGGGAAAGTCTTGTGGCGAACGTTACATTTAGTGAACGCGATCAGCAATTGGGCGCAATTCCTGCGCAGCTAAAACGAATGTGAGCCCAAATCATTTTGGTTCCCTGCTCCAAATCTGCTCCTCAATTCTCGCATCGCTTTTCCTACTCAATAAAATACCAGACATTTCACTTATAATAATTTCTGACATATGCATTTCAGAATGTGAATCCAACTTTAAGACGCACAAAGCAAAATTCTTCCCGTTGGCAGTGTTGCAAATCCGTTATGCAAAAGAAGAGCCTAAAAATATTTTAAACGGATGTTGAATTTCGGTCAGCGAAAAAGCGATCCAAGACTGATGGAAAAGTGCAAATGCGCTTTACCAGACGGTCGGTCCAATTCACGCGCGTGCGTCCAGCCTACAGGCTGTGCTGCTTAACTAGCGTCAGCGGATTAAACTTGCGCTGTTTGTCTGCCCGAATTTGATTTATTTGCAAACCCGTAAAGTTATAGCCAAAGCAACTCGTTCTTTCACAGCAATTTTTTGCAGATAATGCGTAGGCCAAATTCTAGTGCACACAGTTAGCCCTTTTGAGGTCCGCTATAAATACCCCTAAGCATAAATTACGGCGACTGCCATCTTATTAACCACTTGAGGTCCCACCTTGTCAGTCAACCACGTTGGTAGCTAGAGGACTTCTAGAGGCAAAGTGATGTGAGCTTGGTGGCTGGATCAGATGACGACGATGGGTCAGTCTTCTGTGAAGGTCCGCACACCAGTCAAATGTGCGGCCTCTTCGATGCGCTTAGAAATGAGTGTTAATACATGCAAGGAGAGTCAGATGGATGCGGCAAGTATAGCCCTACGGTGGCCATGAATTCTTATGGTTGTGGGTGTAAATGTCAACATTCCATCAGTATTTAAACTATCCTGGCGAAGTTACTTTCACCACACTATTTGTGCAAAAATTAACATTTTCACAAGGGAACAATGAAAGTCATTTACAGAAAACCCAAAATGATTTACTTGTCAGTCTACGGAGGTTTGCCGTGGCTTAGTAAGTATCTGCAACTTCATTTGCAGAACGCGCAGTCTGTACTTATATTTGCAACTTGGTCACTTGCGACAGCATTGTCGAAAGCTCCGCAGTGCAGCAGAGGATGGCATATTAATTGCCGTTAATCATCGGACAAGTAAATCTTCGTGTTCATTGAGGAGATTACCTTTTAACAGAGACAACATTGTATTTTAGTGTGACCCAAATGCGCGCCTTGTGCCGCAGATCTTATAACTAGCAAAAAGAATCGAACGATTCGCAAGCACATCCATGAGGCCATGAATGCGTCCAGTAAGAGAAATTAAAAAAACAAACCGTTGTGAGTACAGGGCACATATCGCGTTGGTCATTACTTCATTGCTTAGCGGCGTTACGAAGTCAAATCTGAGTGCAGTTGGTAATGCGACAAAATAACCACGGATGAGAAAGTGATTGATGTTAGTGGGCTAGTCCTTCAAAGCACACTCTTTCCGAAAAATGAGGTAAACAGCTGTATTGGTTGGGCAGGATCGGATGATAACCTAAACTTTGTGATCTGTGCATTGGCGAAGGTGGTAACTGTCCACAAAACTTCTGCTTCGCTTTGCACCACCCCCGACGCCTAAATGGGAAGTGGAAGACCAAGTTAGCCACATGCAATGCAACGGCACGACGTCGCCTAAAGCGTTGCATTGGAGAGATGCGTTCGCGAGTGCATAGCTAAAGGCCGGATAGTAGTACACTGAACACGAGTATCACGTAGAAGATGTGGAGACGAAGCGACCAGTACATAAACGCACATCAGAGCACAGAAGCAAGTTTCAAAGAGAGCAGAAGGAGGTAGGCAAATGGAGTGGGGAAGTTGGCCATGCTGGTATCCGTGGAAGTGCGCGCCGTGGAGTGAGATTGTGAAGGGTTCGCACAGTGGGCAGGAGTGGGCACTGTGGTTGGTGCAGAGGCCGCAATGTTGGTCGCCTTGTGCGCAGCCGTGGGGTTGGCAGCAGCGGTGGTGGTAAGCAGCAAACACGATCATGGCTGTGCTTATGCTTGTGCTTTGAACGCGCAGCGAAAATTACTCTACTTCTGGAAACCACTTGCAACTGCCAACTAAATAACTGAACAGCCGTCCTTCAAACAACGCTAATCTATTCTTCCTAGCTTCCTTTTTGAACCATGAGACCTGCCTTAGTAAATTCAAAATATTGCAGCATTTATGTCACCCCGCGCAATTGTTATTCGTTGTAAAGTGTCTTTTGTGCTCAGCACTAACACATTCTGCTGTGACCCTAATTATGCACAATCAGGAAATGGGTTGGCGTCGGTTCCTACCAAAGGGATAGCGCGTTTTGCTTCACTCTTGGCTATGCACAAACGCTTATCAAAGCCTTTGTAGCAAGGAAGTTTTTAGTAATCAGCGCAAAAATCACCCATTTGAATGGTCGCTAAGCTCCGTGCTCAATAGATATTGTCGTGAGATTTGCTTGGCCTCAAGTTTGTAAACATGTGACCGGTAATGGACTGATAATACCTATTTGTGCCCATTAAAATTACTTTTACCAGTTCTTGCTCCAACCGCCAGTAATTTCAGTGTCGCATGCGAATGAAACTTGTCCTCAGTAAGGGAAATTTCAATGACACAAGAGCTCTTAATGTCCATTCAGAAACAATTAGCATTGCCACTTAGAAACGGGATCCCTTTTGTGGTTGCTCGCAAAAGTTCTCATTTTACAAATTTACAAGTCAGGTGGGGCAGAAGCGCTATGAGCATGTTTAGGCAGCGGAATCAAGAACACCAAGGGTACAGAGATGATGTCGCTTTTGTTCATGTTATTTCAGAATTGCTCAGAATAAAGATGTGGCAGTTTTTGTCTTTAAATTATAAACGAATTGTGTAAGAGATGCACGGGGTGTCCATTTTGGCAGGGGAAGCTGAGAGCCTACCGTTCTAGGGGTGCACATTATTAATTCTATTTTGATTAAGATCGCTTTGGTTGGAGACTTGGCAGCTCACTTCCTCAAGTACATTCTGGTAGCGTCTTATCGCTACACAAGCTGACAGTTATGATGTGGTTAAGCTGTGCGTCGCCTATGATGGCCAAGAAATGGCGGCTCAGCCACCGATTAGCTAACTTCTGCACAATTTGCTGCTTTGAAGCAGCAAAAGTGTGCTGTTTGTTAAAAAAGCCTTTCATAAGTACTCGCAGTGCACATGGTTTAACTAGTCAGCGCATTTGCCATGCCCTCAGCGATGCAGCTGTCAGCCAGCCAACCGCACACCTACCTTTGAAAGAGTTCCAGCAAAAAGGGATCCAGTTTTAATTTCCTACCTTTGAAATCATTGACTAGCTGAGAGAATGCGGCACTTTAAATAACTTCAATGCAGTAGTCGCACAGAGAAGATCCTCTCGGAGAGGACGTGACATTTCATATCGGATCGTGCATTCGTATTACCACCATCTACATGGCGCCCTGTGAGAGCCCAATAGCCAACACGTGACAAGCCAGGTTGCTAAGAATTAAGACAGACCAAATTGCCAACGCGATTTATTCCCTACCCAAATGCTCAGCATCCGTAAGGGACGAATCCAAAACTGACGGCGAATTCCATGCAGGCAACACAAAGTGTTTCATTTACACTTAAGTGCAGCTGATATTTCTCCCTCCACCTTTAAATTGTGAATTTGGGCTATGCCTTTGGAAAAACTAAAGAATAGATCAGACGCCTTGACTAGAAGATAATGCATTTGTGGAGGAGGAGAAGGGCAAGACAGGTAGGGTATTTCGCGCATTGGTGGCGTCTAGGGCAAGGGGTCCCACTATCCAGATTAGTATAACTAGTAATAGTCATTAACTCATGCCAACCGCCGCAAGGGAAGGGAAGGTAAAATGCCATTTCAGCTGTGTTACAGTTAATCAGAGTCCGGAAACTATAGCATTGCCAAATATTTCGTCAACTTTGTGGTACTGAGAAGACATTTTCGCCTTCTCACTTAAAAGTCGTTCAAAAGCGGTCTAATGTATCAACCATGGCAAAGATTCGGACAAAGAAGGGGACAGTGCCATCTCCAAGTTAGCACTCAAAATTGTGGTCCACGCAGATGCGCTGCTTTGCAGTGAGTAGCATGTCTTCCTCTTTGCAACAGCACTAATCACAGCCGTATCAACAGCGACACCGCTAAATGGCAACGGTCAGAACAGGGACGTGAAGTTGCACATGCATCATTCGCGCAGTAATGTCCAGCCATCAGCAATGCTGCTGCCTTTGAGATGGTAATGTTCGGTTTTCTAATGGTACCCGAATCGGCCTGAGCTGCTGTCCTTCTCTAGTAGTGGACTGACCTTGAGCTCTACCAAAAGTTGGATGCTATGATAAATAAAGTGTTAATGCCCATTGGAGCAGGTGCGGTTGACTACTCTCATCCTTCAAGAATCCCTCTCCATGTCTGCGTATTTTCTCTTCACTGTCTTAACTGGCACTAACTGCAGTGACCCTTGAGGTCACGTGTATCGGCTCACCGACTCAGCTCTCATTGAACGCGTCGCAAGGATAGCGTCACTCTACCGAATGTGAAGCATGCCAATTCTAAAATTTACTTTTGTCGCTTGAGCTGGTGACATTGTGGATTAAAAGACCGCCTTCCGGAACCTTTTTCATAAATGATGCTCTCTGGGCTTCATGGGCTCAACTTTATCTGCGGTATCAGCAATCACTAGCAAACATCTAGACTACGTAGTTAATTCAGAAGGATAGCTAGGTAGTGAGGCACAAAACAGCAGTTCAAATATACAAGCATTTCATTTGAGCTTCAAAGGGCAAAAGCGACCAACGGAACATCTACCCAACTTGTTACTCCTCCCAATTACTCCTTCACATCAAAGCACCAAGGACCTTTTTGCTTTACCAGCAGCTCTTCAAAGAATGAAGAACTTCCTTGAATAACTTCAGGATTTCAAGTTTTGAAAGTGACCCGCTGCCACAGCAGCCCATTACGGTCTTCGCCTGGGCAATGATTTGCCATCTGCCGCCGTTGATTACCGTCACTGTGCATTGTCTATGCTTTACGAGGTTATGTTGCGCTAGACTGATACTGGCAGTTAACTGACTTCCACAGAGAAGCTAGACAACGGATGGCAGGCAAGTTCCACAAGTTGCATCAAACTGATCTTGCAGCCCTTATTGTTTAGCTGAACGTCCATCCAATGGAATGAAGGTGTGCTTTGTTGTGCCTGACTGTCTGCATAGCAATGCCATGGTATTCATTCATCACGATGCGAGAATCTATCTATTATTTCACAACCCAAAACACGAACATTAGTTTTCCACCAAGCAACGTTAAATTATATTCTTCACTTGTTTTATTTAAGCTGATCAACGATTGGAGTTAGTAAAGCCATGCTAAGCCACAATGAAAACATCAAGAGGCTTGGTGAAATAAGCAGGCCTTGCAACTCTACCATTAAAGGAACAAGCATTTTGCAGTCAAGCGATTTTGTACGGCATATTTGGCATACGAGCAAAGTGACTACCGGTCTGTGAACTATAGAAGGGCGAAGTGTGTTGTTTCTTCTAGTGCTGTGTTCATGCGACTGCAATCCTCCTGACTTCTCATTCGCCCACCGACTCAAACCCGATTGATTGTGAGTCGACACGCATATGATCCAAGACCTTGACAAGCGCATTTGCCAGGATGGGCATTTTTGGCTTTAGCGAAAGAACTGCACAAAAGCATGCAAAGTGTTGAATCACTGAGAAGACTAGAATGGCAGAATCAGTTTGTTCTGCCCCAGAAAGGTATTTCGATTAATGCAGCAAAGATGGACTGCTTTAAGCTTTGCTCTACCAACTTTCCTTGCAATGAGTAGAGTGAGAGCATATGACGAGCACTTCTCATCGGCGATGTTGAGAAGGTGGAGTGATTGGGCTCGTGCTTGTTCATCTTTTGAAGGGATGTGATTGCGACTCCCTAGTAAGAAGAATGTTCATGGAATGCATCTCACCTGACACAGAGGAGCACTTAGCGAAGCGTAAATATAGCAAGTACGCGGACCTGAAGAAGGATATGGAGATGCTTCCGGATCAGCAGCTGGGGAGGTGGCCGTTTTTACTTCTCCATTCCATCAGTGAGGCCACAAGGAGAGAAAGTGAGGTCTGCATGCGTTGCTCCAATAATTCCAAGAAAATGGAGGTCAAGTGGTGTAGCTGAAAATAAAGTGACGAAAAGCGGTCACACGATCGTGAGTGTTAGAATGTTGATCTGCTGTGTTCCAATGTGTGTGTGCCTATTTGCACCGGCTTCGATCACAGCCATAATGTCGACAAAGTGGCAATGGAATCTTTGACACAGCACGTTGTCAGAGACCTGAATTAGCCTATCATTGCCGGGTCTTCATTTGCCATTGTGTGTGCATGCAAAATGTAACCGATATCTGCAGTGACATGGACAGATGTCAACTTTTGCCTCCATAGCCCCGAGATTAGTTCGGTGGCGAACGTAGAGGCAGAGGTATAATGACATTTACCCATGCCCTCCAGGCATCCCTTGCATTTTCGTATGAGAGGCGGTAGCGAATGAAGGCGGCTGATCGTCAAGCAGGAGTGCACAGTGGCATGTCATTGCCATTGCTTTCCACTTTCAAAGAAGCCATTTAGAAACTGATTGTGCTCAGCACTCGTCTTTCGTCGTAGAACAATGCCAAAAGCAACGAGACGTCGAGAACAGAACTGAGAGGAGGACAATCAGACTGTTCCTTGTTTATACTTCCTTCGTGTATGCCTAATCTTGTGTGCGTTACTACGCGCCTACACAAGGTTATCTAAAGTGAAAATGTTGGATGCAATTCATCATTTCTTTTAATGAATAAGTTCAGAACAGCATGAATAACCATTGAGCTGCTCTGGATAGCGCAACGGTGGGTTGTGTTTGTGCGTTTACGCTGGACACGAGGGACTTTTGGGAAGAGTGTTTACAAGGATGGGGGATCAACGATTGCCCCTGCGACCTGATGAACCAACTTCGTGCTCCGTCAAAAGCACTGGGTAGGGTAGAGTCAGCATTAGAGGTCGATCATCTCCATCACCATTTAAGTGAAAGAAAAATAGGAACTTGCTCACATTGAACTAAACTTGAGGTAACAAACCAAGGAATAATCGGAACAAGTACAAGGTGACAGCGGTGGAGGAGTGGCGCAGTTAGTTGTGCACTCATTGTGCTGGCCTTTAACTTATACAACTACCACAGAGATGGAAAAATGAAATGCCGATTCAGTGATGCAGCCTGGTATGTGACAAAGCGTGGTAATCAGTCGCCATTGTGGTCCCCAGGATAAAACGGTATTTTTCGAGTTCGTAGTTATGGATCCTAAGGATGCGACGAAACAAACTATTTGCAACCAAGTGGGTGCTGAGTCTGACTTGTCTCTGTGGCCAGCATTGCAGTACAACTCTACGGTGATCAGCGTGTCCGTCTCCTCAAGGCATGGCAAATAACAATGAAATTGACGACGGCACTAGACTTTGGCAAAAATATGGATGGGAATGTGGTCTCTCGCTAACGCCCTTTGCTCGGTAATATTCGATCGTCTTCAACGCTACTACTTTTGTAACGCCGGTGTTTGGTTGTGAGGCCCTTTATGCAGTGATGCAAATTGCATATAAATTGGCAAGAGTTGATGTCATACACTGGTAGATGCTGATGCTTTCGCGTGAGGTTAGTCAAAAATTCTTAAGCCTAGTTTTTGGTACAGAAGTTTGCAGCATTTCAGAAAAGTGACCTTCAAGTTCACCGTTGTCAATGCACGCTCTCCACCCACATATTGCCATCATCAGCCCTCTACGTAAGCTTCGAATCCAATTTCTTCATTCACCAAAGGGCCTGCATGCATGTGTTGGCTGTTTAACAGAATCTAGGGGAACGATGCACACGGGGCTGAGGACATCGTTACTGTCCTTATAGCGAACCATATCGCATTGACTAGTGCTGTTGTTGATTTGAGAGCATGATCTGATCCGTGGCGGTAGGGGGTAGATTTGTAATTCTGGTCAGCAGAGCAGGCGGTAAGTCGCTGATGCAACTGCCTTCGTTGGCTTAGCACATTGGATTCGTCGCTGCTTGAAGGAGGCCAGAATTTATGCAAGACAGGATTTCATTTCGCCAAAATTGACAACAAATCAAAGCCACTAAGGCCTACTCCGTGATAGTAGGTTAGTAGGTCTAGGTTCACCCCACCGTCTCCTTTATTTTGTGGAAAATTGAAGATCATCATGGTTGTCTCAAAATGTTTTACGGCTCTCCTCTTCCTGATGGTTGATGCAGGAAACTCATTGAAGAAGAGAGGCACTACAACTAGGCACCAGTAGATTTCCGGAAACGATCACCTAGGCAGCCATCGACGATTAGAATTGCACTTCAACTTCTCTTTTAAAGATCGAGCTCATATACAGAATAAAATCGAGCTTTTAATTAATTTTGTTTGTCTGTATCAGCACTTGGATGAATGGATTTCCCTTGTCAAACGGGCTGGCCATCATTTTATGCCAATTGACCCCCATATTTCTGTTTATTAAGCATGTGTTGGCTGCAAATCAGAAGGATTTCTGGGTTTTGAAAACGGTTGTATTTGAGCTTTGGGACAATTTGAAAAGCTTAGTAAAATTCAGTTGTTTTGACGCATAAAGCCTTAAGGATTAAAATGAAAGTGCAGCGTCCTCATCTCTCAACTTCACCCATTTCGTACGCACTAACGCCCTGATGCCATGCCAACACTTTCCTCTCAATCCTCTGAGTGGTGGATTGCGATGAAGGGGACAAGGCGAGATGTGGCACATCGACCTGCTTCTTTTCCTCGAGCACAATCAGGGTTGGTGTTGTAAAAGTAAGATATGATGGTTACTTCATGTGCTAATCGATCTTGATCTTCAGGATGCCATGCATCAAATAACCAGACCCAACCCAATTCTTAAAATTGAACCTATTAAGTCAATCAGTTGTATTAAGGTCGACATCTTTGCTTCAGCTTTGTGGCACTAATAGATGCTCAGTAAAGAGGCGTTATCGGGTTTACTGGCATGGCCTGGTGTCTAGCCTGTCTAGCAAGAGCAACAAGTTTACCCAAGTGCCACCATAGATAAAGAAAGGGTTAAGTGAGAGCTAAATCCTGCCTTTTCTTTGGTGCGCCCTCTGAACGAGAAGTGGAGACGCAACTTCAGTCCATCTACAATTACAAAGGCTATATCCCACTATTTTATTGCCACTTGTACTTGACAGTCGCTTTTAACCCAAAACATCTGATTAAACCGAGGAGGCTATCACATGCTGCCAGATCTCATTCGCACCTGCAATTGCAGAGCCCATGAAAGAAGCGCTTTCAACTAAAATAAATGATAAAATAGGTATTGGAAATGATTGATGGAAGTTGTACTAATTTTAGAATGCACGGTAGGAGAAATACACCCACTTTGGCTCTTCTTTAGTCAGGTGGAAAAGGAGCAGATGGAAATCGATGAAGTGGCGGGAAATGGTGATCATGTCTTAAATTTTGGCAGGTCTGATCCAAAGGTTATTTGCCGTTGGGTTATTTGATCATGCTCTAGTGCAGAGTTGGAGTAGTACAGGGGTAAAGAGGAACTCACAAAGAGGAAGCTACCATCGAACGCGTTGAGTGGATGAAGTGGTAGGGATAGTTTATGGGTAGGAAGGAAAGTGGAGAGAAGGCTAAGGTTGGCGAAAGAGAGAACACTCACCAAAGATGCGTTGAAGAAGCGATTGGTAAAACAGCCGTAGACCAAGGAGCACCCATACGCCCATTTGAAAGACATTATCGAGTCTGCTTTCGATGTGCATTCTGATCCTCAAATCACTTTGTTTAGAGTTGTGCTGACGTGATGGGGAAGGTAAACTTAGTGCTTTGGTTGAGTTTAATGATGCCGTGAAAGACGCCTCTGTGGAATGAGTCTTGCACGAGGGATCAAATAATCTGTCTTGCCCTAATGTTTTTGCATTAGCACGCCTTTATCAACCTGACCTAGATGACTGACTGTTTGTTAGACAAGCGATTGCGACCCCTTTGGGGATGGGTAGATTGAGCGAATTTGCAGCAGCAGCGTTAGAACCATGAATGCATCTACTGGTGGAAGTAGTTGTGAACCTCTTAGTGCTGATGACGACGAGAAAGCTCCAGTCCATGTGGAGTCCAAAAGCATTGCATTTGCCAAAATCAGAAAAGAAGTTTAAATAAATACATTTTGTCTACGAGACCTGCTGTTTTTTTGGAGGTTAAGGAGCGGTTGTCATGAGCGTAGGCGACATCATGCACAAAAGGTCACGCAGACGTGCTGATCCCTGCTCCGACAGCGCTTCGTTGTTTCACGTGCCGCCCTACACGACGACACGATGAATGGGGCTGGGAATGGGGTAGCATGAATGGTTTAAAGTTAAGCGGTTCCCCAGTTTTTACGGGTAGTTTTGAATGTAGTTTTGTAGCCCCAGTTGGGGCTTTATTTTGAGGAGCAGAATTAACAACGCTGTTGATGCTCAAAATGGGGTAGGGCAGCTGGTGTAGATCGCGATGTTGGTTTTGTCCATCGGTTGCATAAATGAGATGCACAAAGTTGGGCGGTTAATGCGAGGTGGGTGCAAGCGTGTATACGACCCTAGTGAAGCGATGAAGTACAAGTAAACGTGGTGGGAAATACCATACATAAGGTTGGCTTAAATGGACATTCGTGCCAGTTCTGTGGTCCAGCGATGGCATCCTGCAACCAAAAGGATGTGCATAAATCAAATTTACTCGAGTGGAGGGATGATAATTGACTTGATGGAGAAATGATTGCATCCCATTTCTAAATGTTTGCTTAATCTTGACTCAACATGCTCAAACTCGAAGTGCCAGCTAAGTATCAAGTAAATGAGCCGCTGCATAGGTTGGGCATTCGGAACGAGTAATCGTCGAGTTGAGCATTATCAAAGCTGTTCCCTTCGCAATCGCTGCTGGTCGTAGCTGAAGTGCGTCGAAGGCCCCGATACAACTGCATGATAGTTAAAAGAGGAAAGCCAAATTAATGAAGGTGGGGTGAAAAGGCCATCCGCACTCAATCTGGCTAGACTGCTTCTGTTAGAGTATTCAGCCATCAGATGAACACATTTACTTCGAAACAGCTGCGGCGATTTTGCTGGCAAAACATTTTAGTCTCCTTTGCTCAGTAGCGGCTTGCGAGCCCCAATTTTCGTAAAACGCAAATACTTTCATGCAATACATTGGAGCGTTAGCCCTAACTAGCTGCTTACAGATTGCATCTGCCTAATAAATCTTCCATTACTCTTACGGAATTCTTCTACAAATTTAGATGCCTCTGTTTGCCTTCCCCAACACCTTGATCATTTTCAGGGTGTGGTGTCCAGTCTTCTTAATTTCTCCACCGTCCCCATCGCCAAGTTCTGCCACGTCTACCCTCTCAGCATGTCATTCTAGTTCAAAGCTGCACTAGTAATCTCGAGGCTCGAATTCACTTTCTGGTTGCACACATTCACACAACGGTTGCACACCGCCTTTTCTCAGTGCGGGTGCCATCGCTAAGCGAGAAAAGGTTAGTGTTTGTCGCAGCCAGCCTGAGTGTCGTGCAGTAATTAGAATGGCATGCTTGATGTCAAGAAATCCTGCGTCGAGCATCTAGGCGTCCATAGGTGACTCAGAACAGCACAAGAGACGCGTTACTAGTAGTTGCCATCAGTGTTGCAACAAATCAGCTTCTCAGTCCTGAGACTCGTGTCCATTCCCTTCACAAAGCATCATTAATTTGCTGGGATTTACTACGTCGCATGGAAAGAATGAAGCCATTACCCCTATCTTCTGATGGTATACAGCGGTGCGGATGGTGGTTAATTACCTCGAAAGCGTGTCCAGACATTCGCGTTGTTTTGACTCTTACCCAGGACAAGCACTAAGTAGACCAACCCTGGGATACATATCTCAACGCAATGCATTTTGCCCAATTCACTCGTTGCCAATGCATGGAGCCGGTGCAGGGTTTCACTCCTTTGCTGTTAACAGACCCTCGCTTTGCTCTGCAGTGAGATCAGGACTTGCGCGGGACTAGGTGGAATGGTAGGAAATGGAAAGGCCATATATAACACCATCAGATCTGCATCTGAATCACCACTAACACCACCAGTAGTGATACTGGCAGCGATGGGATTGTCACATTCTTCCTAATAAGTAGTGTTTGCCTATCCACATCTAGAGGGGACTTTGAGTTGCACGCATGTAGGACCGTAAGAAAAGGTGTGATTGCAGGCATTGATGTCGCCACAGTCATGCCAACTAATCTACACAATGCATGATGATTGTTAAAGAAAAAGTCCAACTCACGTCCCCTGTATTACCATGCTGCAAAGACGCGACAGAACCAAGAAGAATCTGCTGCAGCGGAACCATTTACTTGCACTCACGCAGATGTGCCGCGTCCCATCCACGCCTTGCATAGCTTCGCTTTTGGACTGTTGCCTACGGACCTTCGTGGTGACTGGCGCAATCTCTCATCCTCAAATCCATTTCTCAATGTAACATAACCGTAGAATAAGTGGAATGACCAAGCACAGTACCTCAATCTGCACCTTTATTACATAGGCGTTTTCAATAAATTTCGATGTAGCTTCGATGAATGTCGCGGATGGCTGATCAGTGGTGGTGACGTAGAGGGCGCTCAGATAACGGAAGGGACTGTATAATGGGTTGGCTACTTTTGTGAAAGACCTACTTTGAGTGCAGCCATTGTATCTTCACTGAGTTAATTTGTATTAGCACAAGCTAACCAGCCGAAATTGGCAACGCCAAAGTATTGTCTGTGGTACTTGCCCTCGCGTGCACTTCTTTTCCGCATTGGCTGACACTGGCCATTAATTTTGCACTTTTGAATTTCCGTTTTGCTTGTCATATGCATTTGGTTGCAGGCAAAAGTGCGATGGATCATGACTAAAGGTGCAGGAGGTCATGTAAATGCAAGGACGCTAAGTGTAGCTTTGGAACCCACCAATTCTTCATGAAAGTCGCATTTCTCTTTTCCAAAATCAGGACAAAATAAGCAGTGAGAGGGTTTACTGGAAATTGGACTAGCTGAAAATTGCAAAGTAGGAACGGAAGGGCCAGATTTTGATTTGTCAGGTGAAGAAGGAAGAGGAGTAGATGCAAGGTAGGTGAAGTGATGTGGGAGAAACCACGGCGATAGGGGTAATAAAGTTGAGAACAAGCTTTTAATTTGTACAGAGTGTTTTCGTCAAATCCATGTAATCCTGTGCAGGTATGATCTGGGCTAATAGTCTTTGGGTTATTTGAGCATGCCCTAATGAAGAGTAGGACTAGCAAATGAATAAAGAGGAACTCACAAAGATGACACTGTCATTTAATGAAGTAGAGGGATAAGGCGGTTGAGACCTTTTGTGGGCTCGAAGTAAGGAAAATCGAGAGAAGGACAAGATAAGTGGAGGAGCGAGAAATTCACATTCAAGCATAGAATAAAATAGACAAATAATTACTCTGCCTGTAATGTGAAGGTTGATTATGGAGTAGACACGACGGGAAATAACGAGACATGCCACCGTCGAGAGTCTAATTAGCGTAGTGAAAGGCAAAAAACAACTTGCCGCAGACCAGTGAGCTTCTCTTAGCCCATACTTAAGTCTGCTTTACAAGCAGTTTGATTCTTGATCAAATGCCATTTTCTATCCCCTTTTTACCAACTTTACACGGGATTTATAAATCTAAACGAGTGACCCGCTTGGTTTATTCTATTTTAATGCGATTTCAGAAGATCTAATCAAGCCTATTGCTGCGTACCACGCAACAGTGTTTTCAAATCGAGAGGTGGATATTGAGCGAGTCATTTGACTTCATCAGGGCTCCTAGTGCTGCTGTGCATTTAGTGATTGCAAAAGCATGCAGGTGACATGGCTCTATGGCCCCTCTGTTTCCTAGCCCAGTTCACGATAAACTGGACACGACACATGAATCCGGCAGCAACTCTCGCGTTGGGTAGAGGCGATTAGTCTCCCATGTTACGACAAGAGTCATTTTACCGTTGTGAGTGTCAATCAAACTGATGCAACGCAAACAGTAAGCAATGAACCCGATGGTAGACCTACTTTTCGAACAATGTGGAAGTCAGGATTGAAAAACTGCCGTGTCTCCCCTTGTTTGGCTCCTTAGGTCAGGCATCGATTTTCTTTTGCCCTAAATAAAAAAAATTACAAGTGAGTCAGGCAGACACTGTCAGTTAAATAAATCAGTGCGAAACACAACCCAAGGATTGCTACAACTATGACAAAGGAGAGACTCTGATGCCGACCCCTGTTTCATGCCCACACAAGTCATTCAATTGCACTGAGAAAGGTAATGGCAGTGCATGCAGTCCTTCTGTGTTAAAAGGGCAACCGCAAATATTCACCTAAGAGCAGATCCCATTGAGACGGAACGGTGGACATAAATGTCGTGGGAATAAAGTGAGCAAGGGTGGGCAGCGGATAACAAGGCGTAAAAAACGGCACTCTAGGATAGCTGTTCTCAGTTTATGGCGCAGTGTTCTTTATTGCATTCGTTGTTTTATTCCCTTAACCGTTCACTGACAAAGTACCATTAAGTTGACAGTTAGAACAGCACACTTGAAGAGATTAATCCGAGTTTTCACACGAGTAGAATAAGCGATTTTTCCACACAGCACCATTGATGAGGCAAACAACTGCTGAAGAACTATGAAATGCACTGCGCATTTTACCCTGATCGACTGTACACTAACAATATAGTAGTTTCTACTAATGGGTGTTACCTAACACAATCGCATTCAAAGACTAAAATGTTCCGCCACTTTTTGTGTTATACCTCCCCAAACATCATGGAGACTTACTTCCTGTAGCCATTTCCAGGGATTCGCGGACAGAGGGGAGATCCTTTT
The DNA here is from genome assembly GCA_023968675.1 of Taenia pisiformis. NCBI lineage: Eukaryota > Metazoa > Platyhelminthes > Cestoda > Cyclophyllidea > Taeniidae > Taenia > Taenia pisiformis. The sequence goes on along the minus strand of CM043737.1, from coordinate 363,174 downwards.
TTGGATCTCGGATAGAGCATGCGATGCATGTAAAATCGCGGCAGTTTGTCAGATATTTGCTGAATGGCACCCGTCGCTTTGGTGCAAACCAGCCTGACCAGGAGTGTAAACTCCTATGCATCCAAGCAGGTGGAGCGCACGTGGTTACGGCAGTGTCAGTTTTCTTTGCTTAGCTCAGCCGTGGCAGTCTAAAGCGCAAAAAAAATGCTTCCGCCTGGCAGTGTGCTGATCTTGTCTAAATGGAAAGTTTGCTGAGCAGATGCGCTCGCTGATGAGAGGAATATGTTTGGCTCCACTAAAAATACACAGCTACATGAAGCTCACTTTAATATGTTAGGTTATGCTAGTGCGAAATAACAGTATTGGCACCTTGTATAGGTCTCATAGGAAACTCTGTGATGATTTCCAAGGCACCATGCTTCATCCCCACCGCTAGTTACCATTACACATGCGACTGAAGTAAAATAACCACGCAAGTGCTGCTCGATGGATGTCTGATGAACTGCCGCGTTTTTATGCTGATCGCATACTTTACCCAGAGTTTCGCAAAACGAACCCGCACCATCTGTATGGAACTCGTTGTCAGCTGCTAAAACAGGTATATTTCCTGTATTATTTTGAAGCACACCACACAAAACAATACAAAAAGCTTAAAGCCTTTATGCTTCATTTATTAAGTCTGTTGATGGCCTACCGTCGGCACATAATGAAAATCTACGAGTGGTATCAGGTTTACAAACCCACTAAACAAGCAACATTTGCCACTTGATAGAAGAGACACTCGGTCAGTATGACATACGCTAAGCTGACACACCTAGAAAGGAGTGGAATAAATTGATATGACTGTGATGGCAATAAGGCACAAAGAGGGAGGGAAGGTGAATTAGAGCAATGTAAACAAGGTGAAACATATCCGAAGCAGTATGAATAAAAAAGGTGTAATCCGTGAGCCTCAACAGCGCTGATTCCGCTGCTCAAGCATAAGTATTACGTTTTGGCCACACCTGGTCTATGGGTTTGCAAAGCAAGAGGTGCTTGAAGCAATTGCAGAAAAAATCACCCTATCAAATACAAATACTAATCATTTTTAAGAAGATTATACGTTGTCGTATGCTATCGCAACCATCTTTGCCCGAGGTGGACTCCATGCACACCTGACACTAAGGTCATCAGATTGTGGTGCGGGAGTTGATGGAAGCAATTCTCCAAACGCGCAATATGCCCAAATTTGACTTTTAGAACATGACCAAAATACAGGTGGTTTTTAGCTGAATCAATTCCTACCATAAAACAAACCCGATTGCTTGCGTGCACGCATTGTGCATTGTCATTTTTAGGGCCAACTTAACTTGCTGGACAAAACTTGGTTTGAAAGATTGATAATAAGGACTGTGGCAAGCCAATACTAAGTGCAATATGCTGCCACGCTTCATGTCGATTCCTTCAGTATCTAACTAAACTTAATATGTTTCAGCTCCCTATATAGTTGAACGATATTATTTTTGCAGAAAAAGGATCTGTCAACTATCGATAGGGTCTAAATTTGTTTTACAGCACGGAAAGGCATTAGCGGTGATTGGATGATTATTTTGAAGCATATTTATTGTCCCACACTCGTTGGGCTTGTAAGGTAGCCTTTGCCGTCGTAGATGGATTGAGCGAGGTTTGAAGAGATGTAGGACCTACAAATGGCATGCTGTACCATTTACTGGCATGAGTTGTAAGTTGTTGGCCAATCCTTTAAAGTGAGCAGACGCTTCATCACTTTAAATACCATCATCCGCGTTATTGTGAGGATCCAAAGTAGATGATCGATGACAGAGTTATCAAGTTGGAAGCAAATCGTGCAAAACATAATTTAGTGTAGTTATGGCGTGAAAATTCTATGCACTTCCATTCGGATATGGCAAAGGCAACAAATGCAGATCCTGCTCAGTTTTTGATTTCGCAGGGACGGAATTCATGCGATTCCCTTCTAGCAAAGCACAAATCAGTAGGCATCGCCAAAACTGAAAAGGAACCTTGGCATTGAGTAAACCAATTTACTTTTATCTGATGCACAGCCTCTGCTAATGTTTTCCGCCTTTCGTCAAGGTGGCAGATTTTGTGCACAAACTGACAATGCGCTGTAGGTGTAGGAAGAATGTGCGCGATGCATCGAAGCAGCCCAGCAGCTAGATTAATGTTCTCGCACTTTTGTGCGCACACCTTCTCTGACGCCAAAATTTGCTCCTTTGAATAAATTGCTAATAATTTTTGTGTACGCACTGCTACGCTGCTGACGGCAGTAAAAGTAAAGTGGACTTGTAGATCCACGTAGGCGAATCAACTGAGCGAAGGCTAAGGGGTGTGGCTGCTGGGATGGGCTGAGCCCATCCTGAGATTTAACATCTTTGCTTCCTCAATCTTACATCCCTCATTTTATTACCCACATTTCGGCTTTCATACACTTATTTTAAATGTCACCAATGCGTAGAATGATGAGCCTTCCTCTCCAACAATGCAGGCTTTCAAACCAAGAAAAAGTGGATTAAGTGTCTACACCCCTCCCATTTTGGCTTCCTCTTTGCACGATGGCTGACACTCATTGTTTACCCTAGAAATAGATCGGATTGCGTGAATTATCATCCTCAGTCATAGGTGAGCTTTATCCACACGAAGATTCTCAAGCCTTATATGGCACCTCGTGCGGTAAACGTCTGCGCATGCAGGGACACAAGCGCTTAACTTGCATCACTCTGCTTTACATTTAATGCGTCATCACAAATCCGAGCAGATAGTGCGTAGTGATTTCTTTAAGAATAACAGAACAGACCACATCAAGGAGGCATTACCCTGTCTCAACTGCCGATGTCTATTGTTGACAGCCTTAAACGTCTTAAATGTTGGGTCCTGCATTGCATTAAAACGGAGCCAGTGCAATGAACAGAGAAGGGGGGACATCGAAGAACGGTAGCAGAGGGAGCAACTCATGTTATTGGTCATATTCCAAACACAGAATGTGAGACAAAGCACCAAGTAAATCGTGGATACCATGTAAACAGATACTATGGTGCCGAAGTGACAATGGGGTAGGGGGTGGCGTCTTTTGTTACAACATGACGATTTCGAAGTCATAAGGGTCTCACCCACGTACTACATTAGAGCTCATTGCGATGCGGATGTGGAACCACACAATTACGCCTTAATGAAAAATATCTGACTTGGATTGTAGTAATGTTGCACATTAATGCACCACTTACCATTTGCAAGATCTTACGAAGATGCAAAAGTCGACGATAGCAAAGGAACGGCAATTGAAATGCGTGTAAGAGCGTAAGGCTATTTTTTGAGAACGCGCTGCCTTACTGGCCTTGAGATAGAAAGCGTGGCATTGGAATGCTGTTAATGTAGCTAATGGGACTTATGACAGCTTGCCTATCCTATTGCTGCACTTTTACCTATCATCTGAGGACCTAGCTTGCAGAAATTGTGGTACCCTTCATGCGGCGAAGAATCCAATGAGCTAAGAGGGCGAAGATGGTTGCATCAGCGACTTACCGCCTGCTCTGCTGACCAGAATTACACATCCGCCACCCACCGCCAAGGAGCAGATCACGATCTCAAATCATCAACAGCGCTAGTCAATGCAACATAGTTTGCTACAACGCCAGTAACGATGTCCTCACCCCCATTCGCATCGTTGTTCACGCTTCTGTTAAGCAGCCAACACTAACGAGCAAGTCCTTCGACGAATGGGGAAATTGGACTCGAAGCTGACGTAAAGGGCTAAGGATGACCAAATGTAGGTGGAGAGTATGAGAATGACAACAGTAAGTTTAATGGTCGCTTTTCTGAAATGCTGTGAATTTCTGTACAAATATTTGGCTTAAAACTTTGATAGTATTTGTTATACTAACTTTCAGCCAAGGCACCAGCATCTTTAAGTGAATGACGGTAACTATTGCCAATTTGTGTGCCATTTGCATCACTGGCTTAGCTGGTCGCACAACCAAACACCGGCGACCATCACTGAGCGGATGGTGTTAATGAGAAAGCGCATTCCCATCCACATTTTGCTAAGGTCTAGTGCCACTGTCAATGTCACTGTCATTTGCCATGCCGTAAGGAGACAGACACGCTGATCACCGTAGAGTTGCACAACAATGTTGGCCACAACATCGACTTATAAAGCTGACATTACTCTGCCCGGTTTGTGCCACAGAGTCAAGTCTGACTCAGTTTCCACCTAATTGGAAATATTCTGTTGGGTCGCATCCTTGGGCTCCTTAACCACGAAATCAAAAAACTCTTCTCACCGTTTCAGACTGAGAACCACGATGGCGACTGACTTAGTACACTCTGCCACATCCACCAGGCCGCATCAAGCTTTACCGCAATCTACATTTCTACAATTTGACTAATTCTTCGATACGAAAGTTCAAGGCGAATAAGGCCCTATCGACCTCTTAATTGAATAGTGGTGTTACCTCTAATACTGACTCTACCACACCTTGTCCGTTGCCGCAGTGCGAAGTTTGTTTGATCAGGTCGCAGGAGCGGTCGTTGATCCGCCCATTTGACCCACGTGTCTAGCGTTAATGCACAAACACAACCCACCCTTCCCCGATCTAACGCAGTTTAACGTTTCTCACAATATTCTAAACTTGAAATGGAAAATTGTTGCCAAATTTTACCTTAGATATTAAATATACTTGGCGTAGTTGCGTCGTGACGCACATATAGTCAGGCATACACCACGCAAGTACAAATTAAGAACAGTCTAGTTATCTTCCTCACACTTCTATCCTCGATGTTTCGTTGCTCTTGGCAATATTCCAGCATACCAGATGGGGGCTGGACATAATCAGCCTTTAATGGCTTCTTTGAAGTGGCAATTAGTTCCATCTTTTGGTGCTGAGGTGTTGATTGTTCCTGTTAACTCTCCTAACTGGGATCGCCCAAAACACGTAGTCATGCAGCGGCCGTTCGATTAATTCCAAATTACTTCACTCGCAACCACAAAATCACTGTAGCGGCTGCAATCATTTGCAATGCTATTTTGTTGGTAGCAGGCTTCAAGTTGGCCGACACCATAATGTACCTGTCAAAAAGCCAAACCATTAAAGGTCTGTGAATAGAGTGCCTCTAACTGAAGACGAGCAGCAGTGCGTGATGTCAAATGAATCCCTGTGCCCCTTGACATTGGTCGGAGCCTCTACTTAGGCCTGATTGTCTACGAGCCTTTTGCTGAGTGGCAACGGTGTCAACCCAGCTTGCATTTTGATGATGTGAGTCAGTTGAACGACGTCCAGCGAGGAACGCGGTGATTGTGGCGAAATGAATGGGTATTTTAAACGGGTATGCTAGCAAAAGAGGAGGAAGGCTCCGTCACGACCATACCCAGTGTTTGTGGTAACATCGAAGGAATGAAGCCCTTTGGTAAGCGATCTGTCACTGCGTGCCATTGCTCGATGATCAATTGCCTTCATTCGCCATCACCTCACATACGAAAATGCGAGGGATGCCTGAAGAACTTGGTTAAATGCCATCACTCGCCTGCCTCTAGGCTTGCTGCCGAACTAATCCTAGGGAAATGGAGGCGAATTAACGGCATTTCTCCATGTCATTCTAGACATCGGTTTCATTTTGCATGCAAGCAGAAGGGCAAATGAAGCTCCGACAATGGTAAGCTCCATCGAGATCACCGCCAAGGTGCTGTGTCGAAGATTCCATTGTCCCTTTGTCAGCATTATGGCTGGACCGAAGCCGGTGCATGTAGGCACACACACGTTAGAACACAGCGGATCATCATTTAGGCCCTCACGACCTTCTGACCGCTTTCCAGCCCTCACCACTTAGGCTTCGATTTATTGAAATTGGTGAATCAAACACACGTAGACTTCATTTTCTTTCCTTGTAGGTCCATTTGTGGAGTGCAGAAGTAAGGGTAGCCATCACCTCAGCTGCTGAAAGGAACGCATCTCCATGTCCTTCGCCTGATCCTCGCGCTTGCTATATATACTCTTTGCCAAGTGCGCCTCTGTGTCAGACGGGATGAATTTGATGAACATGCTTCTTACTTGAGAGTCGCCATCGCCTTCCTTCGCGAAGATGAACCAGCATGATCTCCACCACTTCACCTCCCTCATCACACCACCGATGAGGACTGCTCGCCATCTGCTCTCACTCTACTCATTGCAAGGAAAGGGGAGGGCCATGTCAGGTAGTAGAGCAAAGCTTAAAGCAGTCCATCTTTGGCGCATTAATAGAATTGCCTTTCGGGGCAGAACAAACCGAGTCTGCTAGTCCAGCCTTCTCAGTGATTGTATACGATGCATGTTTTTGTGCAGTTCTTTCTTAAAGCCAATAACGACCATTCTGGTATATGCACTTCTCAGATTCTTGGATTACATGGCCGTCAACTCACAATCAATCGGGTTTGAGTCGGTGACCGAATCAGAAGTCAGGAGGATTGCAGACGCATAAATACAGCACTTGAAGAAACAATACACTCCGCCCTTCCAAAGTTCACAGACCGGTAGTCGTTTTACTCGAATGCCAAATATGCTGCACAAATTCTGTGCATAATTCCAGCACTGGAACGGGCCTTTTATGGAGTCAAAGGCTGTTATGAGATGCACCTAGTCAGCGACTTTGCTTAACCGTAAATTGCTTGTTCCTTTAAAGGCAAAGGTGCATGGCCTGCTTATTTCAACAAAGCTCTTGATGTCTTTATTTAGGCTTAGCATGGCTTTGCCAACTCCAATCGTTGCGCAGCTTGAATACAACAAGTAAACAATGCAATCTAATGTCACCTGGCTTAAAACTAATGTTCGTGTTTCGAGTTATGATTTAATGGGTGGATTCTCGCCACGTGATAAATGAATATCATGACATTGCTTTGCGGACAGTCAGGCACACCAAAGCACATCCTTCATTCCATTGGATGAATGTTCAGCTAACCAATAGGGGCTGCAAGATTAGTTTGATCAAACATGTAGATCCCGCCTGCCATCCATTGTCCAGCTTTCCTGTGGAAGTCATTTAACTGTCAGTATCAGTCAATCGAATCTGTTAAAATTCGCTAGTCTAGTGGAACATAATCTCTGAAAGCATAGGCAATGCACACTGACAGTGACCAACGGTGGCAGACGGCAAATCATCGCCCAGACGAAGAACATAAAGGGCAGCTGTGATGACGGGTTACTTTTATAATTTTGAAACCTGACGTTAGTGAAGGAAGTTCGTCGACCCTTGAAGAGCTGCTAATAAAGTAGTTAGGTCCTTAGTGCTTTGATGTGAAGGAGTAACGGGAGGAGTAGCAAGCTGGGTAGACGTTACATCGACCCATTTTGCCCTTGAAGCTCAAATCAAATGCTGCATCTTCAAAATGCTACTTTGTGCCTAACTAACTAGCTAGTCATAATAAATAACTACGTAGTCTTGATGCCCACCAGTGAGTGCTGCGCTGCTGATAAAGCTGAGCCCATGAAGCTTGGAGAGCATAATGTAAGAAAAAGGCTCCAGAAGGCGGTTCTTTGTTCCATAATGTCACCACCTCAAGCGATAAAAGCAAAATTACGATGTGACTTTCGCAATATTCGGTAAAGAGGACGCTAATACGTACGACGCCTTGAATGAGAGCTAAGTCGGTGAGCCGATATGCGTGATCTCAAGGGTCACTGCAGGGCGTGTCAGTTAAACAGCTGACATGGAGAAGGACTCTTGAAGGATCAAAGTAGCAAACAGTGCCTGCTCAAATAAGCGTTTACACTTTAGTCATCGTCGCACCAAAATTTTGGTGGAATCCAAGGTCAGTCCACTACTACAGAGGGACAGCAGCTCAGGCCAATTCGGGTGGCATTGCTAAACGGAGCATAACCATCACTACGACAGCAGCACCGGTGACGGCCTAAGACCACATCCCCATTGTGACCGTCGCCAACTAGCTTTGTTACTGTTTATGTGACTGTGATTGGTGCTGTTGCGACGAGGCAGACATGCTGCTCACTGTAAAGCAGCCCATCTACATGGACCACAATACTGAATGCTAACTTTGAGATGAAACTGCCCCTTTCTTCGTCCTAATCTTTGCCATGATTGCTATATCAGACCGCTTTTGAGCGCTACATAATTGAAATGGCATTTGACCTTTCCTTTCCTTGCGGCGGTTGGTATGAACTATAGGCTATCACAAGTTATGCTTAGCTCACAAGTGTGATCCCTTGTCCAGACGAAACCATGATGATGATCTCCAAGCATGATCTCCAAGCCAAGGCCTCTTTTCCGTTTCTTATTTTATTCTCTCAGAGGCAAATCCCCAATCCACAACCTTAAGGGATTTCTGATGCACCCGAGTGACTTAAGCGTGAATGAGACACTTTGTGTCGTCCGCCTGTGATTCATCCCTACCAATGCTGCGAGTTTGGCTTTCGAGCAAATCGCATTGTCTATGTGGTCTATTATAATTTTCTGGCAACTTGGAGCGCCAAGAGTTGGCTATTACACTCTCACAGGGCGCTATGTTGATGGTGATGATTCGAATGCATGCAAGTCGTGTCCTCTCCACGAAGAGCTTCTCTGTGCGACTACTGCATTGGAGTTATTTAAAGTGCCGCATTCTCCCAGTCAGTGATTCCAAAGGCAGCAAATTAAAACTTGATCATATTTTGCTTTGACTCTTTCAAAGGTAGCTATGCGGTTAGTTGGCTGACAACTGCATCGCTGAGGGCATGGCAAATGCACTGGCTAGTTGAATTAGGCGAACACGATTGCAGACGCCCATTACTATCCCCTTTCTCCTACCTTTGCCTCCGCATTCTGTCCTCAAACCGACACCTTGCGCACTTGATTGCATTCCTGCATCGGCCGTGTGGACTAAGGGTAGGAATGAGAGTAGAAGGCAAAAACGTTGTCTGACAATCACATTTGCCATTCCTTTCGTCCCATTTAAAAGATTCGCAGCACACAACATCTTACATGAGCACTAATCTTGAGCATTATTAACTAAAAGATATTTGCGTAAATAGGAGCCAATCGCCTCCCCTGATCCCTCATTCTGCCTTTCTTTTTCTTTGCCGCACCCTCTGACAGTTGCATGGTGCACGAGGACTTGTTTGAGTCGAATTTGTACCTCTCCTTTGGCCACCCACGATTGAAAGCATGCAGCGACGGCGGTGGTATGTCTGACTTGATGGTCAAAGGAACAAGCTCAGGTGAGGTGTGCAATTATCTAAGACCACAATAGGCGCATACTAAGTATGACCCATATGGCACTACTAGTCCAATCAGCGCAAATAGAAGAAAGAGGCTTTGTTAGCAACCAGCGCACTCCTGTTCCTGCAAAGCAGTGAATTTTGCAGATATCAGCTGTTTGGTGGTTGAGCCACCATTTCGCACACGAAATAAGACAGGTGCACGATCATCATAGATGTCATTTCTGAATGGCCTTGACCACATGGACTTAGAGGTGTCTTTCATGGAGAGTACTGCTGCTGCAATATTGGCTGTGGTGTGTCGATACATTCGCAACGATGTGCAGCAGACTGGGCATTAACCCCACTCAATTCGAACTTCAATTATACCATCGTGCCTAATAAATGCAGTCATTCCTATAAGGCCACTGGTCCTGCGATTTTCATTGCTGTGCCACTGCATTATGCCTGCATCAAAGATGCTTGTTCATGTGGTCCTCAATGCATTCCTCTGCTCACAGAGTCATCAGTATAAATCTTTAAAAGGGTTACTATCCACTACATCGGCGCCGTTCAGCAGCCGAGATCGCTCTTTGCCTGCATTTACTTTACCCTATCTATGGAGGTGATTAACGGGAAGTCGCACTGGTGTAATCACGAAAACTAGCTCTGCATTGCTATGCCGGAGAAACTCGTCTTTAGATCTCTGCTTTATTACGATGAGCGATGCAGAGGAGTAAGAAATATGCTGATTTGGAGAGCGCCATTCGCTCTTCCACGTGAGTGATGTCCATTCACACGCAGGAATGGTGGTCGGCGAATGCTTCTCGTCTTGCATGAGGACTACTAAGTGAAGTGTATATATGGCACGCCTTAGTTGTGCGTGCAGCATCGATGGGTTTGGAAGTGGGCCGTGGTTTGTCGAAGAAAGCTCGTCATGCGCAAGTGACTCTTTGCTTATCGACTTTCACAAATAATTGCATTTTGAGGATGGTATGACAGTCACTCCTGACAGGCCATCGAGGGTAGTGCTGTTACCCACATAATTATTGAATCATTGTGCGTTTCTTGTGGATTTTCCCAGATGAAACTGTCGGATACTCCAGAGCAACAACTGATTCATTTGTATCGCGCTACCAGTTTATGGTCTTCTTTGGGTAGCGCTTGAGTGGTCCATTTGAATTGCACTTTGAGTGAATGTCGAGCTTAGTCAATAAGACTACGATTAAGATTCTCAGCGCTCTGCCTCTGGACAGCTCTCGAATGCCCTGATAGCATGGCCTTCACTATCCAATTGTCATGAAGGATCAAAATGCACGGCTCCTAAAAAGCTTCCGGTTTTAAAGTATGATCCTTATTTAGAGCCGGTAAACTAGGTGGCACCTGTGCATGTCGAGCTTTTCTTCGAAAAACTATTGTTTCCAAAATTCATCAAAGTCACACTTGCGACTACGTAGCCGTTGCCCATACGCAGCCCATTCCGAGCTAGGGAGGATCCAGCTGCGATTTCGCGTACCGCTCTTCTTAAATGCTTCTGTCTGTGAAATCTGGCCAGTAGTCATAAACGGACATGGGTCGGAATGTCCGTTAGTGCTGGTACGTCTTGTGGAACATTACTGAAGATTACTCCTACTGGCGCAAACCACGGTGGGCCGACTATGACTGAGCGCTGACAAAAAATTAGGTTCTTTGTGCTCTGTGGATCGTGCCGCATTTGTGAGATATCCGTTCGATTCTTTAGAAACGACCACCTGTTCATTTTCTTGGACTTCTATGCGGATATAGGCTAGGCATTGGGGTTGGTAGGCGCATTTGGCGAATTCATTTTACGCTTTTGCTGCAACAGACAGCCCTTCCTTCCAACATGGGGTCTGTTCGTAGCTTATCCTGCAAAATCTATTGCAAGTGGAAGTCACAGTTGGGTCTCGTGTCAAAGACCATTTGAGAGTGTCGGGAACAAGATGTGAGCGCCTCTGCCTTATTTGACACGCGGCAGTAATTTAGACAAATGAGTATGATGGGTGCTGCCCTCCCAAGGAACAACAGCAGTAGCAAGTCTTTTTATGAATGCATGTCAATGGACACACAAAACTCTTGCATTGGTCTACTTATCCAAAAACCCTCAAGATTTCTGACGTGGTTGATCGGGAACTGCTGCTCGCTTTCGATGATGACTGTCTCACCCGAAGGCAGACAAAGATGGCTGCGTAGCATGTTCTTCAACCTTGTCTCTTCGGCCTTTAGAAATGGTGACCTCGAAAAGCTGTGACACTTGATAGCGTAAAATGTGTTTAGGTTGTGAGCAAACATTGCTGTTGCAGCTCTTTAACGGTTAAATACACAATAAACCTGTTGTTTACTCAATCTTGGCTCAATTCGAGTGTAAGAGTGCCTCAGGGGGGAATTCTTAAGTCCCTCCTTACCACGATCGAAATACACTACCACTGATAACTTTCCGCATTCGTCTTTACATCGTTTCCGACTGTGATCTTTAAAACTATGGTTTTCTGGAAACAGTGATGCTGGGCTAGCGACTACGGTGTTGGTGTCACTACGTGACCCGTACTATGCCAATACAGATCTAATTTTAATTTCATGTGCGCTTTCCCGAAACTTCCATCTCTTATCGTCTCTGGCATACACTTTTGGCCGGTGGTAATAAAAATGTGGATTTAATTGTTTGATGGTGTCTGCGTGTCCTGTGGAGCAATACCAACCCAGGGAGCACCGTGTGATAAGATTCTTGTCCGTATTTTCACTGCTGCATACCCAGACACTTAATCCTCGCCATCCAGCCATAGTCCGTTATACTTTTGCCACGCCACTTTTTGCTCTAAAGCATTGGTAAATGAACTCCACGGAGGTGTGGAAATACGAGTAAAGTTTGACAAATCCTCCACACCTTGTCACGTTTTCATTGTGGCGCCGTCCAAGTTGGCATAAAATGACAACTGAGAGTAAGCGCCTACTTTAAGGTTTTGTGACGGCTATAGCTAAAGTTATACCCGAGCTTATGATGGAAAACAAGAAAAGAAAGCACGATTGTGTTAGCAAATGGGCGGATGTCTGGGCTCCTGCTCACATATCTATACGCAACGATTAGTCGGAACAAAGGCAAGGCTGTCGAGCTGACTTGATTTCGCTTAAGCGCTGAGCCTATCATGTTTCTTGGTTCCTATTCAGGCTCTGATCAATTTCCAGAACTGATTCTTTCTGTTTTACACCAACTCTCCAGTATTTGTTTTCATTTTATGTTCAGGGTTGTAGAGGATCACTAACCCAAACTTGAAACAGTTTTTATAGGCGTTAACGTCACAGGTTCGATGATCTGTGCAACACTACGTTGTTAGGATATTGAAAATCACTAAGATTACCTTTAATTCTTCATGCGCAATGGAGCAGCCATTTGTGGCGTGGTCGATGGCAGTCTCTGAAAATGCCGACTTGTAATCGGTTATGGAGCCTCTTGAGGGCGCCTGGAACGTGCGACTTCTTATGCATAACTAAAAAATTTTTCTACTGTTGCTTGAAATGAGGCACGGAGTGCACGCCATGGTCATCTAACCATGACTTTGCACAAGAAGAAAATTCTGGTTTTCGATCCACCTAGTGCGCACTTGCATGATTTTGTTGTGCTCCGTATATCGTGCCACACATCAGATACCTGTTTAATTCAAATTTGGAAACAAGTCTTACCTAGACTCCAAAGGGGAAAATTGGCTGCCGTTCAGGTTAGGTAGGTAGGTGCATGTGGGGTGATTAAAGAATTACACGCTTTGGCTTCAACAGACAGCCCTTCCTTCCAGCAAGCCTCTCAAGTGTTAAGTCTGCTCATTTCATGCCTTGCAAAATCCATTCCAAATACAAGTCACAATTCCGTTTCCTGAGTTGACATCATCGTGGGTAGTCCGAATTTCGTGCATCTGATATGCCTGACCTCAGCATGAGGCCCTCTGCCTGATTTGCGCTTAGCAGCAGTAGCAAGTCTTATTGTATGAGTATGTCAGGGGACACACAAAAGTCGGCTATGAACCACCATCTGCCTTTTATGGTAGTGCAGGCCAGAGCATCTCCTGGAGCGCTGAAACATTCCCAACACTACCTGCGGCACTTTCGTAACAAAAGCTTTAGCAGCACACCTACGGGATTTGCAAGTAATGCAGAGCTTGGCATTTTGTTCTTAGATGAGCGTGAAAGTCTTAACTTGTACCGTAATGAGGGGTTGAAAGGGCCAGATAATTAAAATGCACTAGTGGAATTCCCCTAGCCCGTGCGAAATTCAGATTATAGAGAATCAGACATTGCGAGCTAGAGGGACAATGAGGTGGAAAAATAAATGAGGATCAGTGTAAGGGAAGCTGAAAATGGTTCGGCACATATCCCGTCAATGTCTGCAGTGCAACTGAGGGATGTATGATGGGCGCTGCTGCGAGGAAGCAGCGACACATGCATCATGCGTTCTAGAAAACGATAAGATCAACTGCCACCATTGTCACCAACAAAATTGTGCTCACCATCACCTCTGCACTGTGTTTTGCACTTTGTTTACTTTCACTGCCTGGTGCACCGGTTTTTTCGGTGTTCTCGCCGTGCCAAACCTGTGGCAGTATTTGGAAATGTTTTTCTTAGGAGTCGCGATAAAGTGCAACTTTTCGCTTTCCTCGATTAAATCAAACTATTCAAAGGACTGGTCGAGCGTAACCGCGTCGTGCTCCCTTCGTTGCTACAACACTCAACCGTCACTCGCAGTGCAGCTACGTGCTATTTCACTGATGTAAACACTATCCCACGTTATATGACAAAGATTGAGCCTAACCCTAATGCAATGGAAAGTGCAGGGCAGAGTAAACACGCCCCGTCGAGTTGTGCATAGCCATGTTTCGGCTTCTCAACTCTATCAGCCCAAACCATTTCCATACGAATGAGGGAAGATTGCTAAATAAAATGTGAAATCTATCAAAGTTGGTGGTCGCAAAAGACAGTGAATGGCATCATTTTAAGAAATTTGTTTGAATTGAGCTTGTGCATTGTAACAGTTCTTTGAGACAGTTTGTCATTTAATTTATGTGGATTGGCTTCAGCACAACAAAACTGCCTTAACCTTTGTTCTAGCAGCACTCTTCTCTTAAGTTACACTGAGAAACCTGCTGAATACATCGACACCACGTGATAAATGAATATCATGACTTTGCTTTGCGGACAGTCGGGCACTACAAAGCACATCATTCATTCCATTGGATGGACGTTCAGCTTAACAATAGGGGCTGCAAGATCAGTTTGATCCAACTTGCGGACCCCGCCTGCCATCCATTGTCTAGCTTTCCTGTGGAAGCTGTTAGAATTTGCTCATTCGATGGAACGCATTCTCGTAAATACATTGCACACTGACGGGGACCAAGGATACCAGACGGCACAAAGTTGTCCAAGTGATGTTTATTAAAGACCGCTATGGTGGTGGATCACTTTTCACATTTAGAAGCCTAAAGTTAGTAAAGGAAGTTCGCCATACTTTGAAGAGCTGATGGTAAAGTAGTTAGGTCCTTAATGGTTTTATGTGGGGAATAACGAGCTGGGTAGAGGTTCCGTCGATCTCTTTTGCCCTCGAAGCTCAACTCAAATCCCGGCATCTTTGAAGTGCTGTTTTGTGCCTGCTAACTAGCCATCTCTATTAATTAACTACGTAGTCTTGATGCTTGCCAGTGGGTGCTGACACTGCTGATAAAGTTATGCCCATGAAGCCAAGAGAGAATCATGTAAGAACTAGGTTCCGGAAGTAGTTCTTTGTTCCACATTGTCACCAACTCAAGCGACAAAAACAAATTTTATATTAGGCATGCTCCACATTCGGTAGAGACGACGCTAATTTATGCGACTCCTTCAATGAGATCTGAGTCGGTGAGCCGATATGCGTGATCTCAAAGTCACTGCAGAGCGTGTCAGTTAAGCCAACTAGCTGAATAGTACGCAGACATGGAGAAGGATTCTTAAAGAATAAAGGTACCCAACGCTGCCCTCCCAAATGACCATTTACATTTCAATCAAATTGTATTTGGCCTTTCCTTTTCTTGAGGCGCTTGGTATGAGTTGAAGGCTATCACAAGTAACGCCAAGCTGACCAGTGGGATCCCATGTCCTAAACGCCACCAATGCGCGAATTACCCTCCCTGTCTAGCCCTTCTCCTCCTCCACCAATGCATGATCTCCAAGTCAAGGCTTCTTTTCCATTCCTTATTTTCATTCTTCCGAAGGCAATATCCCAATGCACAATCAAAATTTGGCAAGATAGGCTTCAGTTTCACTCGGGTTACTTAAATGTGAATGAAACATTCAGTGCCGTCAGCTTGGGATTCGCCCCTTACGGGTGCTGAGCATTTGGATAGAGAATAAATCGCATTGGCAATTTGGTCTGTCCTAATACTCTAGCAACTTGGAGTGCCAAGATTAGGCTTTTGGACTCTCACAGGGCGCCACGTTGATGGTGGTTATACGAATGCACAATCCAATGCGAAAATTCATATCCTCTCATTGAAGTGTTTCTTTGTACGACTACTCCATCGAAGTTTACTTATAATGCTGCATCCTCTCAGCTGGTAAATGATTCCAAAGGTAGCAAATTAAAGCTGGATCATTTTTTGCCTGAACTCTTTTAAAGGTAGGTGGGCGATCGGTTGGCTTACAACTGCATCGCTAGGAGCATGGAAAATGTGCTGGCTGGTTGAATTAGGTGGACATGATTGGAGACTCTCATCACTCTCCTCTTTCTCTTACTCCCACCTCTTCTCATTCTGTCATTAATTCAACACCTTGCGCACTCGATTACATTCTTGCATCGGCCGTGTGAACCAAGAGTACGAATGAACGTCTTTTTTAGCAAGCAGCACATTTGGCGCTGAATGTGGCACCTTGGTTGTGATGCCGTTGGGGATGTAAAAGGAAGCAGAGGCGTTTATGGGAAATAGAGTGATAGATGCGGTGATCGCAGGTAGTAATCAACGCAAGATGGCGGGATATGCTGGAAAATTAGCAAGATTAAACGTGTTGCCAAGCATTAATCAGACAGCGGCAGCTGGAACACCCAAGGGTTCGAGCCGACGGCGTGAGCAGTAGGCGCAATGAAGACGAACCATGGGGCAGAAGCGAATTAAAGACTTAAAAATTAACCAAGGGTATTGATTTCGAGCTTCTTTGCTGATGGTATGTAAATGGTCACGTGCATTTTTTAAAATCATGATGGCGAGTTTGGCTCCACTCAAGTACATCGCTTGGTGTGATGAAGAGTTTCCTGCTTTCGCATTTTCCAAATCTTATGCAATTGTCTGAACATCATTTGTTATTCTGATAATGCTTTTACGACATTTCCATGGCATTATGGATATTCACAATGATCGCATACAAAGAATTTTTCTCTGGTGAGCGTGACGCAATCCAAGGTGCAAGTGAGAGCATGAATTCGCTCTATCTCTATGCTGCAAATTCGCAAACCGAACAGAGCTATCAACAAAAAGAAAGCAGCCAAAAAAGCAGTGTCCATGGTAAATTCCTTCGCATCCGTTAGGTAAAATACGCCTCGATTGAGCCCCATGCACCTTATTTAAACGCAAAAACGTTGAGCGACCTGTGGATCTATTTGGCTGATACATTGCATTCGCTGCACGGGCTCCGGTTAGCGTGCATTTAGCCCAGACTCCACATAGGCTTTGGTGACTGTCTAACAAACTTCGCATGGACGAGTAAGTCTTGCAGCTTGTGGATAGACTTGGTGCACAGGATTTTAATTGATCTCCCCTTCTTTTTGTTTTATTTTCGTATTTACACTTTGAAATCATGAAGGAAAGGCAAGGATGCGCTATTTTGGCAGATCTTTTGCTGAACAGAGCTGAATGCACAAGTGTTTGATTGTGGTGCGCATCATGAGACACGTCGCCTCGATAAAATCTCACGAATGGTGATGACTGACACTGCCGAGTTAGTTTCATGTGCATTCAATGCGGATGAGGTAGCGACGTGACTAGACATGCGCGGGAGCAGTGAAGACTTACCCTGCCTACTGTCACATAAAATGGAAGCAGCTAATCTTTTGATGGTTTAGACCAGAAGGCGAACCGTCAAAAGACATCGCTCCAATACCATTCTACAAACGTTTTAAAAAAGCTAAAATTCGAGAACGCTACGGGATTGCATTTCTTGAATATGGTGCGGATCGGGATGATTGAGTGAGGTATAGCATGGCTAGACGCATTACATTTAGAGCGCAAATTGTTTAAAAGTAAATGGTGAGTATGAAGTGGCTAGTAAAGCACGCCGATTTTCGCCCTTGGTCATTCTTCTGACCTAACATGCAGCTTTTTATTACGCTTATTTGCCTTATTGGTGTACCCCTTCGAGTGCTTCTCTATTCAAATTAAATTAAGGTCGTAAAAGCATTTTTGGATGGGATTCGGCATTGCAATTGGCCTTAACTAGCATATGGTGACAAGTGTGGGACAGAACTGTCAACCGCGCAGTTATCCCTCTCTGCTGTCGTAGCAGCTGACAGTAACGAAATTGAAGTAGGCAATAAGCAGTGCATGAGAGAGCTGCTAAGGGTGGACGTCGCCATACATCCGTCGAGCTACAATACAACTGTTATTTACAGGCATAATTACGCCGCCGTGTCAAGTATGGGCTTACAAATATGGAGTTTCCACTGTGTCATTGAGTCCTAACTTTGATGACCTGCCGATCACAACTAAAGAATATGGTCTTCATAAAGGTGTCGTAATTGATATGAAACCGATTCGAGTGCGATGGCGCAGCATAAAGACCTAAGCGACTTCGGTTCGTTCCACTTAGCGTCCTGGCAGCTGGGTTACAGGCGCACACCATCATGCCTAGCCAACGATGTCACAACATCAACTGCAAACACCGCGCCTGCCCATGCAGTTGTTCATGCAGAGGTACAATGAGCTAGTCACGAATGATTTCCAAGTCGAACGTCAGCAAAGGATGGGCTTGAAGGGTAGGATATGTTTGAACATCAGTGTACACGTGTCCAAGAGCTGACCTCAGTAAAACAGAGGACAATTGAACAATTTGATGTAAATCATTGCCTTAGCATGCTTTAAGGAAATGATTAGTGTTATCGAGTGTGCCAAAATAATATAAAACCAAGAGCATCAAAAGCTAACCTTCGAGCGGCAAAACGGAGATTTGGTTTTGGCAGTTGGGCACGACGTGTGGGCTAAACCTAGTTGAGACAAGAGTGGCTAACCATCTGTTGAATGCTTGCCCCACACCATTCTCCCATTTCCGATGGCAAACCATATCAAAGAAGGTAGGGGACCCACTTCGATTTCTGCAAATGCAGCATTCAACTTTCGCCAAGAAAGAAATGTTACATCGCATGGAAAAGTGACAGTTGTGATACCAATGGACGTGCCGCATGTAGCCACATCCAGAATGAAGAAATTGCACTTGATCTGTGAGCAGAGACGAATGCGGCAAGTGAAGATGAACCACAGTAACTGTGCCAGACCTCGTAGAAAGCCACCAAGCAGAGACAACAAATTGTCCTGCTCAGTTGGTTGTTTTTCATCTGGGCATGCATCAGGAAGATGATTTTTGATGCCATCTAGTTGCAACTGCCCGTCAAGCAGGCCATTTTGTATCTACACTCAGTTGTGCTTTGACTGGCCTGGCGCAGTTCTTGCGGTCGGCGTTGTGCTTTCATTTGTTGCTCCAGATAGACAACCTCGTTTTCTGCAGCAGTAGTACCACTAGGTCCTAACTGACAACGTTGAGAAACTTGTGTGTGCTTGTGCTTGCAACTGCACGGTAGATTTTGGTGTGCATTACATTCCAAAGCTGAAGACCAGCAACGGTGACCGTCGAGTCAACCAAGTGGTGGATCCACCAACGCGGTGTCTACAATCCTATGCACAGATTCCAGCTCCTAACTTGGGGAGTTTATTTGGTCTGGGACTAAGCGATGAGTCCAAGATTTCACTGCTACGCACTCTGATATGTCAATACCAGTGGTAAAAGCTGACGCTCTGCTTAGACAGTCGCTTCCTTGTGTATGCAGCCGCAAGCCATGCATGAGCCAACGCTCCACTGTTTAAAATGACTTCCAACAATGCAAGGTTGGTTCGAATTAGCACATTATATTTGCCATCGCCTCTTAGTGAGTGGCGGGTGCGCCACGCACCTTTCCCTTGTGTCTGCTCGAGGTTGCCGAACGCGTTATTGGGCAGGATGGCATTCTCCCGTGTTAACCTCCCTTCAGGATGAAGCATCTACTTCACAATGCTGGCCCAAAAACCCACCACTACTGTAAATTATGCAATGCATGCTGGCTGAAACTTGCAAGATACAGAAGCAAAGACAGTATTCGTGAAGCATTTCGTAGTTCAAATGGCAAAGCTGTTCGAGTTTGACCCATAAGCCAAAGCATCACACTTGGCACGAAGTTATTTTATTTGTCAGAAGCGGACTTCGCATCAGTCCTATGAATTTAGACCATCCGCAACAGTCTTCTTACATTTAGCAAAAGCAGATATCATTTACGCGAATTAATGAAATAAGGAGCGCAACTTGGGGCTAATGGCATCAAACTCTTAATGGAATGCTATAGGATATCTTTGGCTAGCTCATAAAAACCGCAGGACGTAGCAAAAGGGGCAGACTTTCTTCGAAATCAAAGCAGATTCGCAGTGTCGTGTCGTGGGGGCGGGTACTAATGGCCTAGGTGTGGTGCATCTCGTCGGAGATGGATAGGGAAAGACGACGTCGGCTCTGTGCACAAATACCCACCAAAGGCGATGAGAACCGTATTTGACTTCGGAAACCGGCCAGATCACGTCACAGAAGGCCTCGTGCACCTAAGCGTCGTGCTCCCACTTTACCAACTTGCACGCTATGTCCAACAGCTTGATCTTAAACTGTCAATCTACAACAGCGCAAACGTGCGTAACTTCGTTACCGCAAATTACAACATGCACCATCCGCCTCATATTATCAAGCAGTGAACCTTGAAGTGGTGGCACCTATGACAGACAGGGAAAAATTGGAACTTGTGCCATCGAGAATGAACTCTGTTAAAGTATAATTGGGCCATCTGCGTTGAGCACATTTCTGATAGCATCAACAAAACTGTTCTCCTTTACGCATGTCACAAAGCACTGTTTATGTCCGCCCTTTCAGCTTCAATTCCGCATGCAAGTGGATGGGGTCACTGATGTACTCCATGAGTAAGTTTCGGACTAAAGCAGACGCCATAGTAGGCATTCAAATTCAAATAAGAAAGCTAAGTGATTTTGTACTAAGCCTCTACCAGGCTCCAAAGTCACCAACAAATTGCAACTGCCATCCACGTAATTTCGTTAAATAGAGGGAAAACCTGCTGGCAAATGTTACCTTCAGTGTATGCGATTAGCACCTGGTGTGTGATTCCCAAACAGCTAAAACAAATGTGCGTCCAAGCCACATTTGGCTCACTAGTGCCAATCTGCCAGACATGTCAATAATAATTCCTGACGTATGTGCACTTCAAAATATGCATCCGAATTTAAGACAAACAAAAAGAAATTCTTTCAGTTAGCGGTGTTGCACATTCCGTTATGTAAGAGAAATGCAGGAAAATATCTTGAAAGGATGTCTAATTTAGGCCAGCGAAAAGCGATGCAAAACTGATGGAAAAGTGACAGTGCTACTTAAATGTTAGCGAACTAAACTCTCGCTTTCTGTCTGCCAGAATTTAATTGACACGCAAACATGCAAATGTTATAGCCGCAGTAACCTATTCTCCTGCATCAATTCTTGCGCACAATGGTTAGGTCTAATTCCAGTGCATGCAGCTGGTCCTCAAGAGTTCGATCTAAAGTGCTTTCAGGGGTGCGGAGTAGAAACGCTCAGGCGCAAGTGCATTCGCTCTTATTCTTGTGACTGGCGACTGAGTATTTCATGGGTATAGAAAAGGCCAAAGGACACTAGACCTGCCTTTACATTGTTTAAGATGAGGAGCTAGCTATCCAACTATTCTGTTTAGGATTTCAGTACAGCAGAAAAAAGACACAAATTACGCACTTCGGTAAAGGATTTATGCAGGTATCTGGAGGTTGAGAATGGATGTCTTGAAAGCTCACCTTGATGCAGATTGCATCTGAATGACCCATGCTGAGCATTAACACCAAAAAGTAAATTCTTGGCATTCATTACAAGGCAGAATTATTCACGATCGCGGCATTTGAAAAGACATAGGATGGAAGCAAGGCGCATCGTGGAGCATGATAGTGATGTTGGAGAAAAGCCTTGCCAGTCCACCACAAATCACGTGTTTACGTACTTGAGGTCACGCAAAAGTTGGGGCAACGTCCATCAAGCATGAAGCTTAGCAACCATTCAAATGAACGATTTTGCGCTGATTACTCAAAATCGCTTTGTTACAAATGCTCCAATAAGTAAATGTGCAAAACTACGAACGAAGCGAAACACGCTATTTTTTGGTACGAAACGACGCCGGCCCGATTCGTAATTGTGCATGATGTAGGTGACAGTAAAATGTGGTAATGGTATTTGCGCGGAGCAGCATAAATACTGCAGTTGTTTGAATTCGCTAGGACAATCCGCTTAGCCTAAAATGAAGCTCGGAAGAAAAGATTGGCGTTGTTTGAAGTACAGGTGTTTAATCATCTATCAGGCAGTAGCAATTGGTTTTCGAAAGTGACGCAACATTTATTGTGCGTTCAAAGCAAGGACGTAGGCACGGCCTTCGTCGTGTTTGCTCTTAACTACCTCTGCTGCGACTATCCGCACGGCTGCGCACACGACGACCAGCACTGCGGCTTCTGCTCAGGCCACCACTCACACGGCGACCAAAACTGTGGCCTCAGCACAGACCACGGTGCCCACTTCTGCCCACTGTGCAAAACCCCCACAATCTCATTCCAGGGTACCCACTTCCACGGGTACAAGCAAGGCCAACTTCCCCACTCCATTTCTTTGCCTCTTTCTGCTCTCTTTGAAACTGACTTCTGCGCTCAGCTGTGCCCATATAGTTCTGGCTTCGCCTCCACCACTTCCAGTT
The DNA here is from genome assembly GCA_023968675.1 of Taenia pisiformis. Taxonomy (NCBI): domain Eukaryota; kingdom Metazoa; phylum Platyhelminthes; class Cestoda; order Cyclophyllidea; family Taeniidae; genus Taenia; species Taenia pisiformis. The sequence goes on along the minus strand of CM043737.1, from coordinate 340,935 downwards.
GATTTGGTCGATATTTTCAGGGAAATTTTAACATCGGTATAATTCTGCGCAATCAGGATTGGTTCTGTCACGATTTGAAGATGTAATAGCTACCTTGTGTGCCTTGCAGCGACGTAATTTGAGAAGATAGAAGAAAGAAGAGCATCTACTACCGCTGGAACCTGGTGCACTTGCGGAAGATAATTTAGCCACTTACCACCTGCTCTGCTGACCACCACCTACTGGTTGTCCTCGTCCACATTTAATGCTACGGAGCCGATCATGCTTTTAAATCAACATTAGCACCAGTCAATGCAGCATAATCTGTTGTAAAGACAGAAACGATGCTCTCACCCATGCGCATCGTTGGCTTAGTCTTAGGTAAATTATCAGCACCCTCCTAGTGGAATGGGAAAATCGGAATCGAAGGTGACGTAGGCAGCGAGTGTACTAGTGACAACGGTATTTTTCGGACAACCTTTTTAAATCCTGTTAATTTCTGCCTACAAAAGTAAGCAATAAAGCCTAAATAGTGGAATAAAACGGAACTGCTCTACATTTTTTAGAAACGCGGAGATGACAAGACATCGTTTCCACAATGATGACTTAAGTATTGCGCTTTGCCACAACCTCTAGGCTGCGTCACAGAAACGGCATTTGATTTTTCCAGTTTTGAGGGACCTGTATGAATGAGGGCTAACGCAATGAATGACATGCTATGGAGCACAAAATTATGCAAAAATTTCAACCATAGCCCTTTGTCCTGGGTAACAGCAATGCACTCGATGCCCTCTGTCCTTCCCTCCCCTCCCCTACCAGTTCATTATTACGTAGCCATGACTCCATCTTCAAGCTGCTTTCTACTCACTTAAGTCGAGAAGGCAAAGTACCATCAAAAGCCGCAAAGGTAAGCGTAGGAAGACTTCTGATATTTTCTAGTTAACATCACAGACATCAATTGTCTCGTTCCCCTCCCATTCGCATTTTTTTCGACCTTTATTATAAGCATGTGATGAAAAGGAGAGAAGAGTAGATCTGGGCGAAAGGGGAGGCAGCATGCAATTGGTGTGTTGACGCATTGGTGAGAGGCCAAGTAGGTGGTGGGTTGGCAGATGGCCTGGTGTAAAGTGGGGTGGGGTGAAGTGGGGTCAGGTGGGGTGGGGTGGGTTAGTTTGATTTGAAAGTGGTGTGAAGTAGGCCGGCGAAGGGCGAAGGGCGAAGGGCGAAGAAGTGGGAGGAAGTGCGGGGAAGGGAGAAAGTGTGAGGAGAGAGGACTAGTGCATGCCAGCGACCGCACAACGTGGTGGCCTCTGGTGTCCGTCACACCATCGAGGTTGTGCTACCGTGGTGCGGGTTAGTACATGAAGAGGTGACGGTAGTGGAAAGCTCGGCGTGGCTGGTGGTTACATAGGCTGGCCACCACACCAGGTAGGAGGCAGCCTCTGGTCTCCGTCCTCGCACCATCGAGGCAGCGCGACGTGGTGCCGGGCTACTACATGCGTGCGGAGCGCAGTAAAATGCCCGTGGTTGCTGGCACATTTTCTTTCTTTATACGCATCCACACCCCACCTTACCCCACCCCAACTAACCCCACGCCATCTAGCCTACATCGGCGTCCTCTTTGCTGGTTTGTGCCTAGCCCTTCCGCCTCCTTTCAAACCATGCATTGCCTTCACCACCCCACACCACCAACACCACCACCACCACGAAAACCACCAGAAAGCACAGCACCACCTGCAGAGCCAGCAGAGCCACAGGAGACGTGGGCAGGTGCACAGCCCTCCGGCTGGTATGTGGAGGCAAATGCAGTGAAGAGGAGAGGCCTCGGTGGTTGTTGGGCGTTGGAGTTGGCGCACGCCCGCCTAGAGTAGAGTAGAGTAGAGTGGCCACGAGGAGGCGGGTGTGCGCATGAGCGGAGGAGTACGTTGGGCGTGCGCACGCAGTGCACACAAGTGCACACAAGTGATTTATAGCAAATACATGCTTAGTAAACAGAAATACCGGGTCTATTGGCATGGTTTGATGGCCAGCCCCCATGGCAAGGGAAATCCGTTCATCCAACTGCTGATACAGACAAACAAAATTAATTAATTGCTGGGTTTTGTTCCGCCCTTGAGCTCGTCCTTTAAAAGAGCCTCAAAGCAATCAATCCTCTCGCACTTGACATCGTTGCTTATCTCCTACACAACCTGGTGAAATCGAGAAGGCTATCAAGGACTGAAAGTACTTATTCCTACCCTCTATTAGGGTGAGCAACATAGAAACACTCTCTACCAAAATAAGTGACAAGTAGGCAATGAGATAGATTGATGGAAGCTGTACCAGTTCTAGATTACAAGGGAGGAGAAATACGCCCCCTTCTGCTCGCCTAAAATTTGCGCATGTCTGATCTGAAGGCTATTTGTCATTGTGTTATTTGAGCATGCCCTAGTGCAGAGTGGGACTGGTGGACGAATAAAGGGGAACCCGCATAGAGAACGCCATCATCCACTGAGGTAGGCGGTTGAGGTAGCAGAGCATTGTTTTTTAGGTATGAAGGAAAAGTGAGGGAAGGCTAGGGTGGGTAAAGGAGCAAAAAGAACAAAGCAGGTGGACTTCGATGCAAGAAATTATGGGGCATGCCATGCTTGAGTCTAGTGAGTTCAGTTAAAGTCCAAGAATACACTCAACGAAGATTCGTTGCAGTGGAGATTACCGAAAATGACATAGACTAGGGAGCTCCTCTACGCCTCTTACAAGGCATTATCGGATCTGCTTCGTATGGGCAGCTGTGCCGACCTGATTAGACGGGTAAAATTGGTGATTCGGTTAAATTTACTGGTGACCTGCAAGCCACCTCTGCGGAATGAGGCACGCACGAGGAAACTATTGGCCTTGTTTGCCCAAAAGAATTGTTTTATTTGTTCTTACATAGTGCAATTTTAGCAGACCCAGTCAATTTTTGCTGTACACTACGCAACAGTGCTTTGAATGTTTTCTGCTTTTATGCAAAAAAAAGCAAATTTCCCACACGGAATTATTAATAACGAGGAAAAGAACGGCTCAAAAACCATTAAACAGTGTTTATACGCAGTCAAGCAAACCAGTCTTTTTCAAACGCTCCCTTCGATACACTTTCTTGCACATCTGCATCATCGCAGCAACTTACTCGACCCTATATTTTGCTTTCTGTTTTAACATATCCGTCAATTGCTAGCCACCAAGCACATTCGCTTGACATCAGGGTTGGATCTAAGCCTTTGCTTATGTCTCCATCACCAACCCATCCGCTGCTGGTCACATAACAAAGGGAACAATGGAGCCAAGGCTATTCGCTACTGAGACCAAAGAGAGAGCAGAGAGCACTCCAGAACCACTTCACCAAGACAGTAGAGGAGGTGAACAGACCAAGGCAATCGGTGTGCTGGCGGCAGAACCATCATCCCCAATGAACACTCTATTTATGAGCATTCAGAATCAGGCATCACAGGAAGCACCTTTTGACACCTAACACAACCAGATTCGCCCAAACTTGTGGCCTTTTTCTACGCCATTCTACCCTCTCACAGGCAAAGGAGGATTTGTGAAGGAACCGACGAAATCGCATGGCATTTCTCACACTTTACAAGTACCAGTAAAATGGCGCACAAATTTGGGGAGGCATTCTATAAGTACGCAGGTGAGGAAAGACAGCTGTCGACTTTCTAATCAAAAACCGACTACTTTGGATACTTATTTGGATACTCGTGTAAAAAGTGCTAATGCTACCACATCGCCTTAAGGCGGAGAAGGAGGAAGAGGAGGTGAAGGCTCAACTGGTGGCAAACATTCCAATTCTGTAATGATCAGCACTCACTGTAACGCAGACTGTCGAATCACACTGCGCCGACTTCTCTGATGCACACCTCACCACTTTGAAATTCTTTTGACAAGGTAAATGTGGGCGGAACTAGGACGATCTTTTGATTGCACTGGCTGACACTGAAGCCCACTTGCAGTTGACTGTGCAGACGCCTTTAGGCATTACTTAACCTTTGTGAGCTGCAAAAGCATGAGGTTGGAAAGACCATCAAACAGGAGCAATGTGACGTCCAGACTGTCTCGAATATCAAAGCACTGCGAGTGCTTTATGACGCAGCACTTACTGGGGCGTTTACGGGATTTCTCGTGTGGCTGTTGGCTGCTGCTTTTGGACGAAGGAGAAGAAAACAAGTCTTTTAACGACACTTTCAGCTTAAGAAACTTTTTATTGTCAACTGCAATTATTGAGTGAACTCGCACCTGTTAGTGCCAGTTCTCCACGACGTACGAATCTTTGTTTTCGCATGACCTCATCGCATAATCATCAACTGTAACTATCAGGAGCTAGCATTAGTTCGTGATGAGCAGGTCAGATGAGGACTGACAATGAGCATTTGCTGTTGCAACCGCAGTCTCACCCAATAAGCCAACCAGCTCGCTAGGCAGTCAGCCAGCCAGCAAAGCGTGGCATGAGGTCAAGGTGAGGGGCATGTAAATGCACTTAAGCAGTCGGCTAAACAAGGAAAGTGTGGTATGTTTTGGGTGACCTTCTTCCTGTTCATCCCCATGTACTTCTCGGATGCGTATTCAGCTTTCTGTTATGACTTTACCTCTTTCTGATCAAAGCGCCGTGTGCCGGAATCCAGTGTGTGCGTTGATAATAAGTCTGGTCCTCGGCAATGGGCCATTTATTGCTAAAATGGATGCTGAATTCGAAATGTAGTCGCCTTTGCTCCCACAAATGCATTGCACACAAGTTAACTGCTTTTTTTGCTCCTGTGGAACAGAAGCCGACCCAACGCTGTGGGGCTCTCGCGTTGTTGGAACGCCCGAGTGGGCATCACCAACAATGTACTTTCGTTTTCCCAATGTCGGCGTAAGTATGCCATTTTGCATAGGCAGACATGTCGTGCCAACACGAGATCAGGCGCATTCTTGTGCGCCCCTTCAAGCCTTAACTTCACGTCACGCGTTACTTCTCCCATTTTGAATGATGTGGGCCATGGAAGGCCAAAATACAATTCCGTCCATTTATCCAAATGGCAGACGTGCCCATGCATTAGAGGTGGCAGTAAGGTTTTCGTCGTTTATTTTTAGACCGCACGGGCATACTTCAGAAGGGGTCCTTCGTCTCGTATCGAGTTTAAAAATGGCACGTGTTATGCTGGTGACCGGGACATTGGGCGTCCCTGCCAATTAAACAGAACTAAGTCAAGAGGCCAGAACTCTCTGCTTCATTTGTCTGCTTTGATGTGAGAGCATTAAGGCGCGACGAGGAGTAGTGCTTCAAAGCTGTCTTTGTTCATCAACCAGACATGCTGTTTGAAATTCATCTTGTGTGTAAGTAACGGCTGGAATCGCACAACAGCCATGCGTGTACGAAGCGAAGGAAAGAACTAATCTTGTCGTCGCTATGTGCAAACACCTAGGTGTGTAATTGTAGGAAGTGCAAACATCACCATAAACGACGTTTCTCGAATGAAGGTGGTCGCAATCTACAGTGAAGCAAAACTCTTTTCGGCGGCATTCTTCGTGCTAAATTGTACCTTTCAGAAGCCGAGAGATGGTGAGTGAATAGAGTAGACGCCTGCTTGAAATGAACTGGTTATTTGAATGCTTGCCTTCGAGAATGGTGCTGGTGGAAGATATGCCATCTGAACCCTTCAGCCACCACAAAGTTGGAGGCGAGAGGATTGCTGTTCCACGGGTGACGTCGATTTGAACACGTCGTTTCCACTGTCCCGATTCCGGAAGGATCATTCAAACGTGGAAGTCAATTTAGCTGTTGGAGGCGCAGATTGTAAGTCGTGGGTACGTGCATTGTTTATGAAGGTACTCTCAAAACGTTCATGCGGTTTTCTCTATCATGCTCCGGGATTGTGCATCCTCTAAAATTTTGGTTTTTTTTTCGCTTCTGCAATGTAGGCTTTTCTTCAGGTGAACGAAAAGACCGTATGTGGATGGTTTGGCATCACTCTTCAAGAAAGTACAGCTTCCTTTTTCAGTAAGCTTGTTGAGCATTCAGCCAGGTCATTTCGCACATATGTGCATTTAGCCAATGCGCCGATTGAAATTTTTCTGCTCATTGAAGGAAACATGTCGAGAGACAGCGCATCCAATCTGAGAACATTTGCTTTGAACCTCACGCGAGATAGTGAGCTGAATTACACCACACTCAAGTGGATTGGAATTGGAACACGACTTGTTGTTACTGTTGGTTGGGAGCAAGAAGGTGAGCGAGCATCTAAGCTAACGAAGTTGAACCACTTCCTTTCTTTGAAATGCGACATCTTGACTGGTAACGGCACTAGCTGGGGTGTTTCTGCATTGAGCATGGTCCTGAGGACTCCCACCGTTGGCAGACCTTAACAGCACAAGTCCTTACGAGGCGACTGAAAGCGTTGCATTACTTTAGGTGAATCGCCAGAAATCGCGGAGTGCAGTGGTAAGTACGAAGACATGTTTATTACACGGTAGTCAGACAGCACCAAGTCCTTTATATTGAAGGCCTCTCATTGGGCTGGCAGTCTGCTATAGCATGAGTACGGCATATTCTAATGTCTGCGAATGCTTTATCTTTTCTTAATGTTGCAAAAAAGCATTCACCGGTACTTAGAGTAGCCAGGAAGCATTTCTTGGTTGATGCTTATATTCTTTCGCTTAACAAATTTTAGGCTACAAGGACAAAACCGGTAAGTAAATTTAAGCGCTGCGCGACTAAGTGGGATGCAAAGTTAAGTGCGAGAGTCACCCACTTAAACAGCTGCATGCAAGCTCCGTTCGAGGCGCGTCTCTCAATGCTTCCACGTTCTTGGGTGTTTTTGCGAAATAGTGTCAACACGTACTTTTGCAATTGCTTCCTTCATGCTATTCCTTACTCTCCCTCCATATACTCCTTGCTTAGATTTTGAACGAAACCACTTGAGGAAAGGAGTGTGAATTGCCCCGGGGAATCGCATGATCGCGCACGTCGAGGCTTCCACTGACATTTATTATTTGCTTCACAAAATGCTGCATAAAAATAAATCACTGGTATATTCGGGTTCATTGCAGGGTGTAGTGTTGGTGGCAACGGTAACAGCAACAAAACTTCATGTATTATGCAGCACTAAAGGCATCCATGAAGGCACGACTAGTCTGAATCGAGCTGCAACGCCGGCCCCTTGAAGCAGGTGGGGAGGATAAAGTCCATCCACCGCCTGCAATTGTCGTCGACTTGGAGTCAGACTGGACTTCTCCTAAATCCACCTGCAGCACCTAACTGCTGCACAACGGCAGCAGCATCCGCAGCAGCTACAAAACACTGTTAAGATGGCCTAGTGGCCAAAGCGACCTAGAGACAACTTCAGATTTTCACGCGCTAGTGCATGCTCGGTGTCAAGGGTAAGGGGAGCGTCAGCTGCAGCTCTAAGAACGGCCAATGGGAGCTCGGAGTCTTGTACACTTGAGCCATTGCTGCTCGAACCTCTAAGTGAAGCAGCTGTTTCCACATTTCCACTCCCATCTATCGCTCCTACACGGTCACACGATCACACTGTTAGCGTGTGCTAGTGTGGATGTGGGTGTGAAGGCGCATTAATCCCATGGCCCCCTTCTAACTTGCCCTTCTAGTGGATCAAATAAACAGTTCTGTCCCATGCTAAGTAAGAGTTTCTTTGGTCCTTAATTGGACTGCATAGCTAGTTGCCTACTTGGTGTCCACCTAACACTAATCCCAGCTTTATTAGGCACTCACCAACCTACTTCACTTCACTTAGTTACTTTTCTTCCAGTGGTTCCATCACATCTCCCTTTCTGGATAAGAGTGGACATGGTCCATGAATCTACCAAAACACCAATTACATGTTGGGACAATTTGTCGCCTGCAAAATCCAATGGGACTGAGCGCATAAACCGCATTCGACGACAAAGAAGACGCTCGTCGTGGATGTGGGGGGTAGAGCATGGGAAAGAAGGCATAGATGGGAGGACTACTCCCCACCCATTTTGTAGAAGTTATCGAGCTTATCTTGAGTCTGCACATTTTGATTGCTTGTGTTTGTGGGAAACAGTGAATGTTAGGCTGCATACGCTTTGTGGGGAAGGCGAATAACTCGATTTGTCAGCTCTACATATTTCTCATATGTTCGTCTACACTATTCCGCTTTTAGTCCACCTTGGCAGCAAGCTCATTCTCGATCCCTCTTTCTGTGTGTATCGCTTGCAAGTCTAAAATTGGTATGCTACTCTTCATGTTACAAACGTTTGACTGAGCTGCAAGAAATCATCCCACCTGCCCTCCTTGTCACCTAGCGTAGATTCTGGAACCACACCTTAACCTAACTGGAAATTTAAAAATGAGACGAGCATAGACGACTCAATCGTGGACAGTGATTCGCTGCACACTATTAGCTGACGGCTCAGAGCGTTCATTTAGCATCTTATACAGACACGTTACTTCTTCGCTTCATTTGTTTGGGCTTAGTTTTTTTCCCGTTACATCTATTTTCGAACTCTCTGATTCGGTACGCGATGACGAGAATCCTGTGTCCGCCTTGTCTTTGTGCCTCAGATCACACTTAACCCATGCATGCTGCATATGTCTAGCAAACGTCTAATTTAACGTGCCATGCGCCTCTTCACACAACCTTGCATGGAGGAGGGGCACAATGCCACCTAAGCCGATGGAAGGGACTAGTCAACCTCCACTCATTTTGACTCCAAGGAAACTCCCATCGGGATTTTTGGGAAACGAATGCAAATTGCAGTCAGCAGAAAAGGCAGAAGTAGAGAGACCAAAAATAAACGCAATTTGAGCGACGTGATGCATGGTGCCGCCGAACAAAATTTGCAGAATCGCGTTACTCTTCCCACTCCCAAAAAATGATCAAACACGACTCAAGACTTTCAAATCGCTTTGGTTTTGCCATGAAACCCAACTTTATTAGTTTTCAAAATTGGAAATAAGATGAGCGACTCACGTGCAGAAACGCTGTAGAACTGTGTGCCAAAAACTTTACCCTGCCAAAATTGACAGTGAATAAACTTGCGTACCTCATCGACCCTCATTGCTTCGGCATATGGCAATCCTACAAACCACAGTCATTGTCAATCAAATGGCATGGTTGTGCGATTGATTGGTAGGTGGAGCAGCTTCTGACGCGAGATATTGCTATGACGTCGATTAAAAATGGGTTGATTGCTTGGTAGTGTGAGGTTGGTTTGAGCTTCACCCTGCTTCGGCTTTTAATTTGTAGACAGTTGAGGGATGTGTGGAGGAAATGTGAACAATGCCTCAATGGTGAATGATGCCTTCGAAGATGCCTCATTGAATTATTACCCGTTGTGGTAGCCATGACCTCAGTTGGATTCGTTTCTCCTTAACCTTCCCGCGCAGCTGAAACACAAGGGAAAAGAAGAAAAGCAAATATACGACTGCGTGCAGCTAGATCTTATCTGCTCATTTGTTTCATTTGGGAGCCTGTTAGATTTGCTTGCGCAACTCTGAGCATGTTATTGAATCCTGCTTAACATGGCCCTGCTGGTCAAATTGGGTGCAAACACCGTGGTCTTTGGAACGGTTTTCAATGCTCAAAAGCAGCAATGCCACCATCGAGGAGCATTTCATATAATTTTTCCGAAGTTTAGCTTTAAGCTCTGCATGGACAAGGAAAAATAGGTGTAAAGGAGTGATGCAGAGTTTCTTCCGCAAGAAGCGCGTAAGTTGAGGAGCAGTGACTGCAGAAAAGGACAGCCAGCTAGGACAATTGTCTTTAATTCATGGTGATCGGCGCATGCAAATTGGTAACAAGGGGACAAAGGCCAGAGGCACAAATGTGTGTAAACATCAAGTGTACAACAAGGGCGATGAAGCAGTTGGACCGACTAAGCTTTGGTTTCCGGAGTTACCAGATGGTGGAGATGTTTAGGGTCGAAGATGCCCCAAGCTTTGTGCTGTAAAAGTGGACATGGGATAAGTGTGACCGCACAGATCTGGGCCGTTTTAGAACTGAATTACTCACCGTGGTTATGAGCTGCATAAGTAAATGAAAATGACCTAAAACTCAAGCAAATAAGAACCGATGTTTGGTTTGTAGTTAGTTAAAGGTCTAACCATTGACACGCCTACAGCCGTGCCATCAGATGTAAATATTTATTCACACCAAAGTTATATGTGATTGTGTACGGGTAAAAAATTATTGTCGACATGGCTACTATTTACTAACATGTTCAATTGTAAATTTTCTTGGAGAATGGGTTTGGGTCATCGTCCAGCTCTTTGGTGTGCAGGGGCCCTTGAACTTCGTACGCGGCCGTCACTTGGCCAGTGACTTCGGTTTTCCAAAATATCCTCGGTTCCCTTCGTGCCAATTACCCGCGTGCGAAGATTGCGAAAGAAAGGGATCTAGAATGCGCGGACTAGTAGCGACTTCGATTAGCAGACCTGCTCCTGTGGAAACTAGGACTGCCAGGTGAAGCGGAGGAATGATTTATGAATGGTATAGCGGATTGTTCCAGTACAAGGGTCGCATCAATGCAAGGGAAGCTTTGAGGAAGCTGAAGGGAAGGTCCGGTAACGTTATTCCATAAGCACTTGTTTATGCTGCTATGAGTGTGTAGTCTCAGTGATAAGAGGAAACGCAATGAAGAGACACCTGGGGGATAAATTGCAGTAGATGGCTGCTAGCTCAAACCATTTCTTGCACAGGGTCAGCGATGAGAACTGACCTCTTCGTTATCTTTAGGCAGTAGGGTGACATTTTCTTTGAATCTGTGAGCCAATAATAGTGACTTCGTTCCCCACATCCCTGATAGCATTACCCTGCCCACCAGTCATCCCATACAATACCAGGCACTTGGTGAGCCGCTCCAACTGAACATGTTGAATAATCATAAAATGCATTGATGAGCCACATCATCGGTCGAAATGAACAACCGGGGGTAATAGAAGAGCATTCGGTATGAAGGAGAACTTGCAGTAAGCATATGTTTGGGAAAGGCTTTTGGTGTATGCGCTACCCTCAAAAGATCCTGCGGAGGAAGTCAGGAGCAGTGGCGTAGATGGTAGGAGACTTGAATGCTGTCATTGGTTCTATGCAGATGCAAGAACAGTCTAGCTGCAGAGTCCTTGTATTCTCCATCCAAAATGTGACCATCAGCTGAGCCTCCTGACTTGCCAAGCAATTGACGTCCTACTCCGGTTCCTTGCCTCACAACGCCGTGCAGAACACATCTGGCCTAGGATCCGCAGTGCCGTGCAGGACCTTGAGCAAATGTTTCATTTTAGTACACTTTAAAGTTTGATCTGATCTGATGCTTTGCCTATTTCCCATCATATCTTGCCATGTCCTTTTAAACGCTGCTTATCATCACCTCATGTGATGGGGCATGATTTACTTGCTCCTTGAGCACAAGCGCTGTGGCATTAGCTTGTCCTCTTTAGGAATTTTAGTGGCAGTCTGTGGAGAAACATCGAGACGGGCACTATTTTAAGGCTCTAATTTTGGCTTGGGTGTGTACAAGATGTTGCCTGCTAGCATTAAGGAACATTTGATTGAATATTTTGGACATTTGGAAAGCCCCACCCATCGCAGAGGTAATATTTTGCCTCAAATGACAAAACTCGGCACATAAATGTCTCCGGTTTTGCTTGCGTTGACGGTGATTGCCACTTGTTTTCGCTATGAGTACATTTGCCAAAGACCGTTTTTCAGAACGGATCACTTTTACCAACCGACTGCTCAGGTACTTACGTTGACTTCAGTGTGCCGTTCCTTTGAAAATAACCAAAATATTTTGCACGTGGCAACAGAACTTGCAAGGAAATCCTGCTACATGGCACCTGACCGTGGGCCCCTGCTAATCTGACCAACACCCCTAATTCAACTAACCTTCTCTTTACACTGTACCAGCCAGTCAGTTGGTTGGAATCCGAGCAAGTTGACATAAAAGCACCTTTAAGCACCAGGCACCAGCTGCAGCAATCAAATTGCTTCGCAATAGCTGCGATGATTTACCTCTCGCTGAGCTTCCTTTATCTAATAACGACGTCTCCCAGACAATGACAGCTATTTGAAATCAAGGGTGGTATCTTCGATGACTTTGTCCAAAGGGGTTGAGTTGAGTAGCTTTGCTTAAGTGCAAAATAGTTTGGTTATTTTCAAAGGAACGGCACACTGAAGTCAACGTAGGTACCTGAGCCGCATGTCAAAACAATGCCCAAAAGCAAGAATTACAGTTTTTCGAACTTTATGGTCTGCTTTGCGTACAGTAAAAGCAAAGTCTCATAATCAACAAATATAACCTAGGCGACATGAGGGTAGGAGTAAAGGAAAGATTGCGACCGGAAAACATGCAAAGCACTTTCCCCTGTAGCAGTGGATGCTTGAATCTTGCCCGATTCCGACCACGAGCAGTGCTAAATTGCACTAATTTAACTTGCTATTAGTCGGCAAAAAACCGCCATTGGCCAGCGATTTTTTTCGCATTTATGAAAAGCCCATCGAATATGACGAGAAGTAGGTAAATTTTTGCGGCTCCTAGGAGAATGTGTTTTAAAGTCTGGGCACAAAACTGGGAGAAAGATTGGTGGTTGTGTAATTTAATGCCGGAGTCCAACCACCACACATCGCAGCAAAGCTTCACGCTGTGAAGATCAACGACCAATGAGGAAGCCATTGGAAAGCTTCAGAGACTTTCCTGACACCGCCTTCTCAGACGGTCATTCTCCAGCCCAATCCTACACAAGGACTTTCGACCTCGTTATGCTCTCTCCAACAATCAGGTTTGCCATGCAACACCTTATCCTGACCATCCCCGTATGGTTCGCTCCCATCAATCAAAAGTGTTCGGCAGGCTGAAAAGGTGTCATTTTCGTTTACTCATTGAAACAAGCGCAGCCAATCAACAATAGTACCTAATATTTGTCAAACCTATGCAGTAAGTTTCGTTGCAGCCTCCGTTCTGCAAAACGACTTTTATCGGCAAAAGGAAAGATGTAGGCAAAAGGGAAACAGAAGGGAAGGAGGCTTGGACAGTCCAATTTATTGCATGTCTAGAGTTGGTTTGCAATGTGATGTTTGGTGTTGACCTCCTCTGCAGCGTCCCAAGTTGGGCGGCAGGATTTTCGTACGAAGTGGGTGGGGATTTGATTGACACCAACAAATCAGATTTAGTCAACAGACAAATGAAGGCGTCACCTTAAAGTTTTCCAAGGATAGTGAATCACCTGCACCAGGTAACGGAGAGCCAGCCGAAAAAGCGACTTAGGTGGGAGGAAAAATATAAGGACTAATAAAAAAAAGGTAATCGTTTTGTAGTGCGCCGATTTTGGCTAAGCAAACCTCAAGTGTCGGGGGCTACCTCTTAACTGGACACTGCCATGAGTGTCACCATTGTGGGGAGTGTGCGTTTACAAGGAAGCAAAGCTTGTCAAGAGCATGGTACCACATGCGCTAGTGCAAAATTTTATGCAATTTTGCCACTTTGCTACCTGTCTAGCTCAGTAGCTCTCATTTGCCAGAATAGTATGCTTGTTCATGCCTAATCCACCCGCCTGTGATTGTTACGCCTATATTGTTTTAGATATGCTACAAAGACTTAAAGAGAATTACCGGTGTGGTGTGTGTGTGGACTGTGATTTTTGATGCTTAGAAATATTCTAAATCTCTCTGTGGTTCTTCTGCAGAGACATTTGCCAAGCAGGGTGCAAAAACAAATGAGCACTTAACATGAGCAACAAAAAGCTACATTTAAGGCGGAAGGCCATATGAAGATCATTTTAGCCACGACCATGAACACCACATCTCCACTAGCCTTTGCGCTTTGATTGTTTTCATCATTTTAGGCTTATTTTTCCACGTAAACAGCAATTGCATTTTGCCGAAACGGTTTACTAGGTTACAGCCTGCCTTATATGACAATATTCTCCGTCATCAGTGATGTAGGGGCATGGAATGAGGAGCCATCGGTTTGACCTACTTGATGCGATTTAAACAGCGGCTTTTTACTAAGAATTGGGAATAAGCAGCATATCAGTTTGACGTAACTTACGCAACTGGGTCAAAAGGCATGGTAGGACTGTACGAAAGAAGAAGTACGCATTTGCGCTGGAGTTAGGCCTGCAGAATTCGACTCCTCAGACGTGAGTCCTCCGAAGCTAAGCGCGAGTGCTCATCATGTGCATGGCGGTCCTTGATCCACGTTTAACCAGTGGACACCAGCGTTGTGTGCGGCGGATCTCTCTCCTGTCTTGTATCAGCGCTTGGCGATCTTAATTGCTTGTACCGTAATATGTTAAGATTTGTGCATTTTACCTACTGAAAGGAATTGGCTTGCTCCTTTTTAAGCTGTGGAAGCTGTCCGACACAATCACCTCGGGAATCCATTGGTAAATTCAGGGATGACGTCAAACGTTGCGTAAATAAATTTGACATAACATCAATTTGGCCAACAAACGTTCGAGGTTTAAAGGCTAAAGGCGCAGACGTATGACATTGAGACCTCAAAATCTTTTCGTTTGCATGCACAATCCGGTAGTTCCCAGTTATTGAAGCCTTTGAGGAAGTCGAAATTGCGCTAGTCCTTAAAGCCATTCAGCCAATCACCTACAAACAATTCAGAAATGCTACGCTACCAAACACAAGCCTTAGCGAAGTTTGTGATTGGGCAGTCAGCAAGTGCATTATAAAATGCGGGTTTTAGTCACTCGGCCTTATATCCTGAATTAGGGGTAAGTGCTGGTACATGTAGCGCAGTACACAGAACAAATTAGGGGTGTCTGAGCAGACGCATCAATATCATAATTATTGACATTGATCTATGCTCTGTCAACGTCATCCAATCACCGCCATCACAATTTCAATTTTCGCACTAGTGATCAGTGCGTCATAGGTTATTGAACTAATGGGAGCCAGACACCAGACATACATAAGCCCGAACATTGGCCCATGTTCAATATCTGATTTTATCCCAGTCTGGTAGAAAGGTAAGATTATATTTGACTTGCTCATTTACAGCAATTCAATCACGCTCGCGTTGATCAGGTGTAAGGTCGCATTATCATGCATCACGCAAAGTTATTGCATTATCATTACAATCGATTCGTTTATTATTAGACTTGTCCGGTGCAGAAAATATGAAGCAATCACCAAGACTTCAAAGAATGATGATTTTATCCCCCCGACAAACGAACGGATGAAGTCGAGACCGACCATGCATCGAGCAACTGGCGCCACTTCGACCTATCATCGTCCATAATGGCTCTACATTATCTCGCCTCTTTTTCTTCCCTATCCAAAACTAGTCCTACAGTGGGTCTTGCAATTAGGTTGCTGTGGTGGATTTGTCAACTGAACCCCTAGACTTATCAAATAAACCGATGGATTTATCGCTGCTTTGTTTGCACATTCCATGCAACATGAACGCCTTAATCTCGCCTTAATCATCACAGTGCTCTTTTGTCTGAGCAAAAGCCGATTTTTGAAGCACTCCAATTGGAACACACAAATGCTGATAACTCGATAGGTAGTGCGGTGGCAGTAGCCTGCAACGCTGTAGATGACTAGGCGAATGAAAATGACACAAAGGACAACAGCTCTGAAGGCACGACAATCTCAAGTGCCGACCGATTCTCCTTCTTTGTTGTCCATTGCATCCCACCAGTGGTGACGCGGTTATATTAACTCACTCCAATCTTTCGCATGTGCATAAATAATGCGCTGTCATTGCATCAATTAGGGCCCTAGTACATTTAGAACCTAACTGAATGCATGGCGAATTCAACGGTTCAACGCTGACGGAGAGTAGGATAGTGGCTGATTCATGTTGCGTTAAAGAGGACACACGACCACATGTCATGAGACAAGGGCTGTGTTTGAAGTCAATTCATGGAGGCTGCGCGCATCACCCCGTCCATGCGTGTCTTATGGCTGATTTCTGCTCATTGCATGATCAACGGCTGGGCCGAATTCTAGGGCGAGGGAACTGTTCGCAAGCGCTAAGGCAAGGGGGTCGCGGTTGTGGAAGTACATATCGGTCGTCTCTCAGGTCGTGTGTCAACACAACGCAACACAACAATCTCCATCTGCGTTTATCCTTCCGTTTCGACGTCACGATTTCCTGACACCTAGTGGCTAATTCCTACGGCTGGATCGTTGATAGATGGAAACGCTTTTGTCAAATATACCGTCCTACAGTTGGGCGTAAACTTCGCGAGGTGGGTGGTAGTGAAAGGACGAGAGTTGAGGAGATGATATAGGAGAACATGCTCGCGTTGCCGCTCCGCAGCAGTTTCCTCCCATTACCATACCTGAATTGAGGGTGCTTGTCCAAGTAGTGCTTAAATGCTCAGGAAGAAGCGCTGGGCGAACCTGCCTCTGCAATTGGCCATACTTCGCTCATTATATTCATTAAGCTGATCTAATCGGGACTCTCAGTAGGTGAGGGTTTCTTGCAGTTCCAAACATTCAGAGGCTTAAAACTCTCACCGCTAACAACCACAAATCGCTGGCATAAGAGCAAAGACGCCAACCGCTTATCTCGCCTACAACGAGCCGCGTTCTAGTACCAGCACTGCGACTACGAGTGCACTGCTCATTGGAGCGATGGGCGCTAAATCAGCGACTTTGCGGCGATTTTCGTCACCTCAATTTGTAATGCACCTATTCTGGTCTTAATTTACCGCCCATCTGAAAGTCGTGAAGGCGACATTGCTCATCTCTGACGTCTTGGACTTTGCTCACTGTGTCATTTTTCTGTTTTTTTACAGATATTTTTGCATTTGCATTCTGAGTTGTTTAAGTTGTGAGACAAAAACTTTTGCCCAGTAAGCGAGGAGCAAGGTAACCTACTGAAGAGCAGCATCTATTTTATTCTGATGTAAACACTGTCAGCAATTGGTCTTCTTCTTGATACACTTCCTCTGCTCTCAACTTAAGCTGCTACTGGAGCTGTAGTGCTCTGTTTGTTTGGACTGTTGGTTGGTCCGCACATGAATGGCGTCCACATTAAACCCAGCTGCGTGGACTGGCCTTCCGGCCATGCCTTCAGGCCCTTCCTTTCGTTCCAGGTTACAAGTCGTGATTGCGGTTCGGACAATCATGAGGCGAAAGGAAGGCTGAATGTAACCACCGCTGAAGATGCTGAATCTTTGAGTCGGTTGGCCTGAACAATGAGTGGGTGTGTAATTTCTCTGACAGCGACCTTCTCTCAGATCCTTCTCAGACTTCTAGGACGTTGCTCTTACCACTTCGGAGGAAACCACCTTTGATGGAATGTGGCAGGCATTTGTGACGTGTTACCTAATTCAAAATCATGACTAGCGAAATGGCAATAAATTTGGTAAAGGTTGATATTCTTTTGTGGGTAATGAGCCCGGGTGTACCCGTTTGAGTAGCCAGCTTGCGATTGTGACTATCCAGGCAACGGAACTGCAGGAGCCTCATGCTACAAGCAGGCAGACACCGGTTGCGGTCCTAAGGCGAAATGCCTTCCCTAACTTATACTAACGATGCCATTGCCTTCTTTTGGTAGGCATTTACTAGAATTTAGGTGCAGTTTGCAAAATTGCCTTTGCATGTGACTGCATCGCCAGTGGGTGCATGCTGAGCATAGGCAAGTTAGTGGTTTGGATTTAGGTTTGAAGGGAAGGTATGAGGCTCAAGTCTACGGTTGTTGGGTTCTCGCTGGTGGATGTTTGTGGTTTGATCTTGGTTTGGTGACCTAACTGGGGTATCTGGTCTTTTGTTATGGCTGGGCGTCTGACGTGATGCCCAATTAGTAGTCAGCCTTCCATCTTTTGTGAGAAGCAGTTGTTTTTATCCTTATCCAGGCTGATCTTGTTTGACTCGGTTTGTTGCATCAAAAAGGATAACTTGGGCTTAGGACATTCCCTAAATTGTAGCACTGACTACTTGTGGTGCCTGGATATCAGTGATAAGGTGTGCGATCCAGTTGCTAGAACTTGAAGTCACAACTATAGCGGCGGCGGTACCACAAAGTGGTGTGTCAAAGTGTAAATGTCCTCATTGTCAGCACTAGAATGTTCTGCTCTTGATGGGATTTATTCATCTTCAGGTCTGTTCAAGCTACTGGTAGCATGTTGGTGTTTCGCGCATATTAAAGCACAAAAGAGACCACAACCGTAGTGGCTGATAAGATGCGGGCTACTGCTTATTGTAATTGAGCAGCAAGTGTAAGTGAGTCTGCAAAATGCCTTTGAGATTAGGTAGCGGTAGGAAGCCTTTTAAGCTTCCGTGGTAGTTCAATAATGTCTTTCCATGAAGGCGTAGACTCTGTATGACATATAAGTGGGTGTCAAATTCGAATGTCTTGGCAGCTGGGCAGTTTCAAACAATGGGTATCAGGTAGCTAGACAACGACTCCCTAACCAATGCTGGGGCTACCTTACCTACCCCACATCGCTACTCAGCGTTACTTCCTCATTAGATGACGCGTTAACTTGCTATTGTTGCCCTTGTCTTCTCCGACGGGTGTCCTTCGTCTTCTTAGTAAAAGGCTAAATGTGTTAGTTTTGCTGGGTTCAAATGGCTCCTTCAAACGATATGGGTATGTTGATCTGGACACTGTGAAAGCCACTGTAACAGTAGAGACGCGGCAGTTGTTTGCCCAAACACCCTTGTTAATTGGCAGTTGATGTGTCCCTGTTTTCCGTGCATTTGAGCTGGACATATTGCCTAACGCTCTCCCTCACCTGTTACTGCGCTTAGACTTGTGTGGTTGTATTTTGTCAGCATTATCTGACCACTGTTTCCACACAGTTTTACTTATCAGTTGTGCATTACTTTGATTGTTCTGGAGATCCGTTTCGGTTTCGGTCACTTACTGGCTGTATTGCCCCGGCCGCGTTGCCTGGCCTCTGAGACATATCTGCAGTTCTTTTCCTGCCTTCGGTAAATATGCATCTCTGCTCCAGTTGTATTTCATTTGCTCTTTAAATGCACATGTCCTGTGGGGTTTTACCTTTTTGTGCCTCTAGAAATCCTCAAAGCGCTACAATGGGAACATTCAGTTTGGCTGTTTGTTAAGAATTGCATTCCTGGCATTGTGCTGATAGATATAGTTTGGTTGAGCACCAATTTGTGCTCACATTAATCCAAGGGTTTTACAAATGCCTAGAAAGTGGATTTTTAGAGTTCCCAACATCTCCAGAACAGGAAAGAACGCTATGCATGGGCAGAATATGCATGTTTAAGGGAAGGAGGAATGAGACTTCTGGCATGGCCAGGAGGCCAGCTTATGCAGCTAGATCAAAGCAGTCACCACCGTGTAGCGAGGCAAACCACCCAATCTACTTACACCGGGACATTCAATTTGATCTTGTGTTGAAAAAGGTGCATTTAATTATCACATGGTGAGCAATGTAGAGTTGTTCGAGCTCTAATTAGCATTGGAAATGAACTGAGAGCAGCGTCGTGAGAATTCCTAGAAAACAAAAACGCCCAAGAACAACTCAGAATACATGTGTGCAATCAAAGGAAGAAAGGGTATGCTGGCGTGTAAGACCAACCAACTGTCCAAACGCTAAAGCACTACACTAAGAGCTGTTGAAAGGTCTCCCTTTTTTTATCGATTAGGTTAAGTGACGTGGATTCCACTCGCTGCAGAGCTTTACGTCGTCTCTCTATGGAATTCGCCCTACTAACAAACGCTGTGACATTATACGTAAACGCTTAGATGGAGTGCAGCGTATTGTTTGTTTGGGCTGTTGGTTGGTCGGATATATTAGTGGCGGCCACCTTGAAGCCACCTGCGAGGGCAAGTTTGCCAGCCATGCCAGCAGTTACCTTACTTTCCGTCTGGAATGCGCGTATTCTGACCTACACTTGGCCTTCTCTCGTTCTTTTAGGGATGCTTGGGACGCTACATGGGGGTCCGTCAAAAATGCACGAAAGGTTTCGTGTAGTTGGGTAAGTCGAATGTGATTTGCAGATGAGTAATCAAGGCAAGCCTGTCCTCGACCCCATTTTTAAGCAAAGGATAGAATGCAAAAACAAATTAATATTATATTTTAATAGATATTAATGACTAGCTACGGATTTTCACTCAAAAGGGCGATAAAACCTATCCAGTTTTCGAGAGTGTAGAATGGAAAGCATTACGTGTGGCATAAAAATTGCTAGGACGCATAAATGTGAAACAAGTAGAAATTTAGTGCCTCCGTAATGTTACAGGCACAATTTTGCGTCAGTTTGCGCATTATGCAAAGCAAAAATGCATTTGGTTAAAGCAATTCCCTCGTCATTTTCAAGGTCATAAGCGGTAACTGCTTTCTGTTTCGCAGTCACGTTGGATCCGCTGACAGGCTACTCTATCAAATCACGGCAATGTTTAGTCATCTGTCGGGAAGAACTAACTTAATTACGGAGGAGTATTTGCTGAAGGCAGCACCAATTAGCGTAACTATGATAAGTGCGCAATGAGTCGGACCTTACACAATTAACGAAGCACGGGCTCCTCAACGACTGATGTGGAAGCTTAAATATGCGGTTAGCGCTGCTTCACACAAAACTCGGGTGAGAATGAAGCGCATTTCATGGTCCCTAGTCAAGCCTCTCATGCATAATTCAGCAATGGTTATTCACTAGACGATTGGACTACAAATTTTGTGCCTAAGAAGTTAATTATTTATGCACTGTAACTTTGTTCCCTTAAATTGCTTGCATGTGTGCCAACTCTCTGTTTGGAGTGTTGCCCGGTTTGCACTACTTAACAGAGACCGTTTGTGGTTTGAAAATGATTGGTCTAGGTGAGAACTTCTTATTACGTTTTACACCATGGGGAAGACCTGGATGAAATTGGGTTTTGACTCATGCCTTGGGTCGATGCGTAAATAAGGCAGCAATAAGTCAAATAATGACAAATTAGCCTAAAGGCAATGTCCTCCCATCTGGATTTCGAACTGAATCCTATTGAGTCACCACTAGTGACGTGCAAATCTCACATAAATAAGTCAATTTCTTTTTACGGATGCCGAAGTAGTGTGATGTGATGCAAATATCATCTACGGCCTATAAGTGACCCTATGATTAAGATTTGTTGCCAATTCCGATGCTATTTTCGTCGTATCTGAGTGCATTTTAAGCGTGGGATATTTTGCACTCAGGCATGGCCATAGTGCGATGCGGGTGATTTGAATGCGAAGAGAGAGGTAACATAAGCACATATCTGCTAGCTACCTTTTTTTGATTCATCCAATGTTGCTTACAAGCGTACTCAGCGCTTTCTGCTATCTCTGGCAGCTGTGACGTCTCTCGCTTTTTACAACAGATTTAGACATTATCAATCGTTGAGAAACCTTTTTTCAGCAAAAAACAATATTGTTCAAGAATGTAGGGGAAAGCAGTCCCGTGTGCAATAATAAGTTTTGGTGGTGATAGTGCCTTGGAAATCATCACAGAGTTCCCTATTAGACCCATACAAGGTTCTATCATTGCCGTCTTGCAACAACATAACCCAACATCTTAAATATTCTTCACAGGCTGCGCATTTTCAGTGGAGACGATAATTTAACTCGGGTCACATGCTCGACAAACTTGCCAGTTGGACCAGGTCAGCACAAAATGTTAGATGGAGACACTATTTGTGCTTTACACTGCCACAACAGAGCTAAGATTAGGAAACTGACACTGTGGTGCCCATCGTTGGCATCGCTGTTATTTTGATGACAAGATTCGGTATTGAGAATCATTCGGTCAGCGATGCACACTGCGTGGGTCTTCAACTGATTTCTCATTGTTGTAAATTCAATCGACCACTTCCATCCATGGTTTGCCCACTTTCATAAGCGGATTCCTCAAAATTCGCAGGAGATAAGGGTAAAGTAATGCCTAAGTAATTAAGCCGAAATTTATTTGATTGGCTTCTTAGATGGCTGACAGATAGACCAGCATTCATTGTCAGGTGTTGACCCTGACCAACAATTCCGCTCACCCACTTGATCATCGTCCTGTTGCTTCGTCGCCATCCTAATGAAGAAGTGTACCGTCTGTGCTCACATAAATTGGCGCTGGTATCACTTCAAGCCTGCACCGTCAATCACTTACACTCAACTGAATCCACACGATTGTTGGCTGCATTACTGGCTTGCAGACCGGCTATTCATGCCGTTGGCCATTTCTGTAACAACCTGACTGCTCAGCGTAGCTGTGCCTGGAGGTAATCGAACCATCCAAAATAGTGGTATACTCGCAACTAATCACCTACATTTGTTGACCTCTTAGCAGTCCTTTGACCTGGCGGCTAGCTATGTAATTAATGAAGTGGGGCAGGAGGAGGAGGAGGAAGGTCACATCCCAACTACCTGCAATGCATCAACAACTCGACTACTGACTCTGCTCAGTCGGCATCCAAACACGTTTCCCGCCGTCAGTTGTCACTGGTTGCCATAAATGTGCACTGCCTTTCGTCTACGAAAATGCGTTTTCTGAGGCTAGCAAATTTCAACAGTCTGGCTCGCCTTCTGATGCCAGCTAAACGATTTTGTAGGGAGCACTAAGCAGATCGGGAACACGAATTCAATCCAACTCCAAACAAGGCTAATTTTCTAGCGTCTACCATTTTGCAGTGCAATGTGAGTCGGGCCGTGAAATGACCATTAGCCTACAAAGCCATGGCACGATTTTTGTTTGGAGGCGGAAATATGTTGTTGCCCTCAATCTTACCTTGATCATGCCATTTCTGCTTGAGGTGCATTTGCATTGGTTTCCCACCAATTAACGTCAACACTCATTCCTTCTTTCCCCTGGTAATCAGCAAGTTTACCAACCCAAAGTTAAACTCGGGAGTGCAGAACCGGTCGGAATTAGCACATCTCCTCCTCACCTCCAGACAACAGGCAACCAACGAACGGACGTGAGCAAGGCACAGGGGATTTTGTAAGGCTAGTTTCAAACCACACAGCAAACATAAAGCAGTTCGACCAATTTATCCACCTGCGCACTTTGGTCGCTAAAGAAGTGCTGCAGACCACACATCACTCGCAACAGCCTCCGAACTCACAAAGAAGTCGCACAGCGTCAATTGCCTTAGCTTCAAAGCAACTGCCAGTCTGTGAACTGCAGAATGGTAGTGTGTGGTCTCTTAAAATGCGATGTGCATGCATCTTCCATCCTTCCGATTTCTCATTCGTCGACTGTCCTTAACTAAACTGCTTGTGAGAGGATGAGATGCAGACGTAGCACCTGCAAGCATCAATGCCTGGAAGCAACATTTAGATGACCGCTGAGGTCGAGTGTCTGAGCATCGACAAAACTTAGTCACACCGTCTTCTTTGCCTTCTTCTCCCCACTTCTCTTTGTGATCAACTCTTGCGGTAGGTGATGCTCAGCGAATCTAGCTCTCGCTCTAATTCATGACTTTGTGCTCAATCAGTTGGTCCATAACTAACCCAGCAGCGTAGGAGCTCCAGCCATCTTCTAGGTCACTACTTCCATTGTTCGCCAGCTGGCGACAATACAAGCGCTACTGCCATGGGCGCGCAAGAAGAGTTCCAAAAACATGCCTAACACCTTCATGGGTTGCTCGCTATTAGCCATGCCCATTCTCTTTCCTCTTCTTATTCTTTTCCTCGCAGCCCATTTCCATTCCCTCTCTTCTGTTGTTGTTGGCCCCCTCTCGAGGTCAAAACACCAACCCCGACTAAGGATGCGGCGTGTGTCGCCTCTCCTTTTTTCTTCCCTCGTCCTTGTCCCTTTTTCGCACAATTCATGGCATGGCTGCATGATCCAAGCGGAATTTTGCTTCTTCACTCTCTTCCGCTCCTCTACCATGCAGGCAGGTTTAGGTCGAGATGTAGCCACAACGGTAGCATAAACAGCAACAGCAACATCAATATCAACTGCGAAAATGACGAGAACAACAGGAAAAGAGAGCACGCAGCACGCGCCGAATGTTGTTGCGAGGGCGTTTTCTCCACTGCAATGTCAAAGAATGCAATGAGCAGGGAAAGGTGCCGAGGCAAGAAGGAAGTGGTTAACAGCAGCAGTAGTAGTAGTGGTAGATGTAGGTGCACTTCTTGAAAGACAAGGGGACTGTTGACAAGCTTCCGGTCCAACTGTCAAATGAGAAAAAAAATGCACGGCGATGACCGCGATGACAACGACATCAACATCAACAAGGATGGGTGGAGAGATGGTGGATGGTTTCACTCACCCGACGTGCTGTCTGGGCTGACGATGTGGTGGAGTGCCGTCCTCAGACTCACGCCTCTCCTCGAGAGGGCCGTACGATGATGAGCCCTGTGTGATCACTTGCCTTGACTGTACGCCGTCGCCCCCACCTGCCACCCCACTACCAACCACCTGGTTATGCGAGGAGGCAGTGAGGTAGTCGGAGGTGTCCAATACCGACAACATCGCCATGCCACCGGTGGTGGGTGGCACAGCTATCCCTTCACCCTGCCCATGCACCTGACCCTCACCCACCCCGTTAGGAATGGAGAAGTCCTTAAGGTCGTAGTTCACCTGCAAGCCTGCGTGAAGGAGAAAGAAGAGGAGAGGAATAGGAACAAGAAAGGAGGAGGAGGAGAAAGAAGGAGAAGGAGAAGTAGGAGGGGAAGAAACAAATCATAGTGATAATGCTGATAATAATAATAATAATGCAAATTAAAATAAGTGCTTTAGCACATGCAATGGGTAGGGCAGATAACAGCATCCATGAAAAATGAATAAATGCATGCATAAATTGTATGAATGAACTGCGGACACACAAGAAGAGAGGCGGGAGGGAGGGAGTAGGAGAGAGTACAGAAAGCAGGCATAAGGGAGGCAGAATTGGGTATACAAAGTGCACACAACGCATTGGTAGGTGATGAATGGGATGGAAAGGGCTGAGGCAAGGAGGGTGACGCCAACGACGGTTGAGACGGTGATGATGGTGACAGCGTCTCATGCTTCACTGCCTCCTGCGGCTCTGACTGCACCTCTACCACCGCGTCCATCCCCCTATCACCACCGGCCCGCCCCCTTCTGAAAGGCACAATTTTTTTTAGTGGCGCTGACGCTGCTAAACTGCACATTTACCAGCGGATTCGAGGAGAGCTGGTGCCGCTCAAATTCGTCGACAGGCTCGCCTCATCCGCGTGTATGCGTACGCGCAGAAGAGGAGGCTCGCGACGAAGTTCACCTCTGCTTGCTGAATATCCACAACAACCATGATTACTCTCTACTAAGAGAAGATTGGCATGAAGTGGCTGCGGTAAACCTACCTCAGCATGTGTAGACAATGACGCAGACGACGTTCAAACATGATGTGTCGATTGATTGATGACTTGATTGATTGCATGGTTGATTGATTGGTTGGGTGGCAACAATCGATACGATTTGAATGCTGCTGCCATTCAGGCAGACAGAGAGACAGGCGAGCAAGTGTATGGGCAGGAAGGCAGATAGGCAAGCCGAGAGAGAAGCACAGAGATGCAGGCAAGTAGGTGGGTGGGCAGACAGAGGAAGAGGAGGAGAGAGACAGGGCTACACAGATGGACAGACAGCTGGGCGTAGTAGCAGGCAAGTTTAGGTTATTGGTTTGCAGTTGAACGCCCATACTTTCGCATCGACAGTGACCCATTTGCTCCATTGGTCATAAGTGGTGAAACGTCCATTTCAGACTTTCCTCCTCCCTCCACATTGCTCCATGCGCCACTATAGGGAAGTGAGCGCAGGGGTGGTAAGGGGAAAAATATACTTCCAGCGACGCTATTCAGCGTGTATCGCACTTCCAGCAACTGCAATGCTCTACTGATTCTCATGTTCACCTGCGTCAACAAACTCGTGTGCCGTGAGGCATATTGCGATGGAAAAGACGTCATTTATTTTGGCTATAAGCCAGGCGTCTGTCATGCTGGTGGTCGAAGCGGTCATAGTGACCGACCGGCACGCACGACTGCAAGGTGTGGATGCAAAGTGTGTCACTGAGGTGACTACATTGACCTGGCCGCGTGGACTGGCTTACAGGCCGTGCTGGCAGTTCAATTATCTTCTATACTAAATACATACATATATTGTTTGCCACATATGCATGGACTCTTGCATCGTTAAGGTGGCTTGGAGCGTTACGATGCTGGAAGGAAGAAAAAATGCCTTACAACCCCTCGTTGCATACTCTGCTATCGCAAGAACCCAATCATGCCACAACAGACCGTGTGCTATCCTGCATCCTTTGCCATCTGATAAAAGAGAGCAAAAGGATGAAGTGGCATTTTAAGGAGCATAGGTTGGTCGCGCTTCTTGTGCTTTCACTTTTTGATGTGCTAAAAGAGGAGGCGGTAAATCGGATGAGGTGAAGCAGTGCAGCGAAGCAATACAATCCTATGCAGGCGTGGTTGCGTGCACTGTAGGAGCACGTGTGGCATGCCTTGGTGGCGGATATGAGCAGGTGAATGGATGGACTTCTTCTACGACCACCCGACCCGTTGAGCAGTTGAACGACTGCACAGCCGTGTAGCATGCAATCGACCCCGCCACTTACATTTTTGCGATTGGAGCATGGGACCATTGATGGCGTTGGCTTGCAGAAGTCACCACCTCCGCCTACGTAACGGTGCACAACCTTCTTTGATTAAGGTGGGTTTTCAGCAGCAGATGAAGTACTGTGGTTGAGATGCTCTTTGCATACAATGCAGGGTAGTTTTGCACTTGTTCATACGAATACGTGACCGCTGCTGTGCTGCTGCCGCTGCTATTGATGGATGCGGGACTTTTGAAGTGAGAGTGAAGCATCATTTTGGCTACGCAAACCTATCTCCTCTCTCCAGCTGCGCCTTCCTGCGCCTCTCCGATTCCTCTTCTCCATCCTCATTCTCAGGTCTGTCTTCTTTTACCCACTGGTAAACGTAGGAGAGAGAGAGAAAGAGACAGAGAGAGGGAGGCAGAGAAGAGAGATACAGGTACAGGCCATGAGCATTCGCCTTTCCCGAACGCGTTGCTTCACTGAACGACTATCCACCAGCTAACTCATGCGTCAATTCCACCGATGCCTGTGTCATCCAACGTTTCGCTTAGTCATTCACTTCACCTCTACAAGTCACGCCCGTATGGATGCATATTTCAACAACAAAGGCACTTGCACAGTGGCCTTACATGAATGCCCATACAAAGAAAGGACAAGAAACTGCGTGCTGGTGCTAGTGAAGGTGTTTATAGTGGATAATTCACTTCTACGCGCCGACAAAATAGCCGTCCAAGCCAAGCCAAGCCACGAAAAGAGATTAAGGAAAAGGTAGACAAACAAACGCACACACAAGCAAGTAATAAGTGTTTCCTCGCAAGAAAGCACTCCATAAATGTCAAGTACTTGATCAAGGCGATGAAGGATAGTTGTGCCTTTTCCTTGTCCCAGCTAACTGACTTCAGTTAGCGTGATGATAACAACGACTCGATAGCTAGTGGGTGTTGTGAAAAACAGCGTGAAGAGCTTCGAGGTAATATATTTGTCAGATTGCGATGCTCCTTGGATCGTGGGTTATGCACTGCTTAGCTTTCGATGTGGCCCCATAAGTATTGGTAATTTGGGGGCGGACTACGGGGAAGAAGATAAACTTATGAGGAAGTGTAGGGTCCGCCCAGCTAGCTAGCCAGCCAGCCCATGGTCGTGAGGTCACGATCTCGGTTGCCTGTGAAGGAGAAAACATAAAAGAGAGAGGGAGAGGGAGACGGAGGCATCCAGGCCTGCATGTCGCCTCACGTCGACTCTAACCTCGGATACGATACGAAAAGACGTCAGGAGTCAGGCCCAGATGTTCATGTGTGTCCATACCAGGGTTCAAGGACCAAGGTGGCCAAAGTGGTCGAGATTTCAAATTTGGTCGAACTCGTGACCACATTATGTCACTATTCAGAGCCAAAGGTCGACGTACTTCCTTGTGTGAGGTTAAAGGACATCATTAGGTAGGTTCAGATACCAAGAGACATGGCGGTTAACATCATATTGTTTACATAATTGAATATTCCCATATCTCCAAAGATGAGACAAAGAGCGTGGGAGGCGAAGGGGCGGAGCGAGGAGGAGGATTGGGAGAAGGTGGACATCTACAATGGAACGCCTTTCACTTTACGCGTCACCCGTTCAATTTATGCGTTTGAACCTAGAGGCAGCATGCGCATATTACTTCAATATTGCCGGTAGGCAGCGTTTTGCCACATCCAGTGCTCACAATACATTAGTATTCGTAGTAGCAGGCTTTTGGTCATGGTAGAGTAAGGCCTTGCAATATGTTGGTTTGAGTTGGGTTGGGTTTGGTTTGGTTTCAGCGCCGGTGGTAGTAGTGGTAGTAGTAGCATCTATTTGACAATAGTAGGGAGTTGGTGAGGAAGAAAGACGCACTAATCAGTTCACAGCATGGTAGGAGTAATGAAAGGGAGCGTCATTCTGCTTCGCACCTTCGACTCACTCCTCGTGCAGGGGTGCATGCCTGTGCCCCTGGCATGATGTGCAGTAAGTAGATCGGACAATCGTATTTCTTTTATTGCCAAAACAATTGCCAACGCGAATGGTTGAAAAGTAGTTAGCGTTCAAGCAGAAATGTTAAGTTTTCCCATTGATAGATGCAGCCGCCACCTAGACACTGACAAAGGTTCCTTATTTCATGCAACTGCCTATGTGGCAACCACCAACACTATTCTCGTCAAAGTAAGTCTATAATGCTATACCTTTTACCTATTGTGCTGCCTACTATGTCTTTACCTAAGCAACCGCAGTGCTATATCACCCTTTGCCCACTTTTTCTAATCAGTCGGGCGGTCAGCCAGCCACCGTCAACCTTAATTTCAACCACGATTGCGCACCACCGAATAGATTGGCGATTTAGCGTGTGTCTGGCCCAGATTTGGGCCTCCTTACCGACTAACCCATTGACTCTAAGCAATCGGCCGGTCGGAGGATCAGTTGGTCGGTCGATAGATGAATCGATGACACCACCTAGCAATATGCTCTTCTTGATGTGGATTTCTTCTCTCACTCTCTCTCTCTCTTTCTACCTATTTACCTACCTACCTACCTGCCTGCCTGCTTGACCACTTGCCCAACTATATAGGCGGTCAATCCACCCATCATCCACTCAATCACCTACTGACCAAGAATGAAATAGTTCCACGTCCATAACCTCGTTCTCACTGCTCCATTTATTAACAACAATGCTAGCAGAGAGCATTATGGGTATCAATGACATCGTCAAGTGCTTCCAAATAAAAGCAGTCAGCTACCACCCACAAAACAGCGGTAAGCACAAATTAGACGAGCGTCCATGTGCATCCCTCCATCCAGCGTGCTTTAGAGACGGTGCGACAGTATGAAGGAAAAAAATAGTACAAAGTGTGCACAACGACCGTGAGAACATCACCCCTCCTGCTGTCATGAGACTTGGGTGCAGGAAAATACGCCTCAGTATGTGCACCTCTTATCGAGCAATGAATGATGACGTCAGGAATGGAATTAAAGTCGATAAAAAGACTAGCGAAGGTCACGAGCAGGGCATGACAAAGGTCCCTTGATCACATGCATCTACTGTATCGGAAGCCGCGACCACGTTTTTGGGCATTCAAACTAATCTACTCCTGCTCACACTACCAACTGACACCGCACTCACTTACCCACCCACTCACTCGTTCGTTCGCCAGCTTACCGCTTGCACCATAAAGGTTGACCCTCTGTTACTGCTCCGACCACAATGCCACTTCTGCTCACCTTGTGAACCCCTCACATCTTCGCTTCGCGATGCTCACTCTCACTAACACGAGCATGAACAACCTTCCCACTCCATTTCTTTGGCTGTGTCTGCCTCCTTTTTGACTGACTTATGCGATCAGGCGTTTCTCTTACATCCCAGTGGGTTTATCCCCGTCTCTTCCACATGGTGCTGGTACTCTTTGCACTCTACGTCTGCGTTTGTGTTTGCTAGCATTCAACAATGAGCTTGCGAACCCAACTGCCCTAGGTGATGCTCTAGTAGACGTCGTGGCGGTGTATTGCATGTAGCTAACTTGGCCTCGCCATTCCCACTAAGGCGTCAAAGCTAATGTAAATCAAGCAAGCACTTTATGAATGTGACTGCCTTGGCCAATGCACAGATCCTAAAGCCTTGGCTATGCTATTCTCCACCAACATTGATAGAAATTATTGGTCCTTGGCTCCTTATTGCTCCCTTCACAAGCATGGTTTGCTCATAAGCCCTCTAACTTTAATCGCAAAGAAGCGCTGCTGATCTATGCCGGAACTGAAAGACACGTATTGATTTTAGCCTGATTGGGCTTCTCGTGGTGTGCATGCATATGCATGTATAGGTAGATAAACTAATTGTATTTTAATTAAAATAGTGAGTTGTTGTGCGCATTCGCTGTGTGCTTTGCACTGGTTTGCAGCGTATTACTAAATGAAAAATGCAATCAACCCTTGTTACCCATGCTGAGTCGATTTTTCGCAGCATTTTGGAGCATATAAGTCCACACGAACACCACATCTCACTCAAAAGTTCTAAGTTCTTTTTTTGCGTTTTAGTAATGGTTTTACTTCGTGTCCTTAATTTCTGTTTACCGCGCCACGGATACGTTTAAATGCATCCGCAAGCGTTGTCATCCTTCATCTGTGTGGACATAGGATACATTGGAGACTACTGATTGGCGATGTGAGTTCAAGTTACTTCCGTCAGTTCATTTTTGCATCTGAATGTTTGGTTTTGTAAGATCACAAAACTACTTAAGGCCGATGTAAATTAGGGCCCGCAATTTATTTTAAACAGCAAACATCTGCATCACAATCAGTAGCTTTTTAGTAAGATAACTACTTACTACACGATTCAAGAGGCTTATGAGGCCACTGACGTACACAATGGCACGTAGAATGCCCAAAGAAACATGGTCATAAACAATCAATCGCAGACTTAAGTTGTGAACATAAGGCTGCTAATTGGTGTTGTGCGTGCGGCATGGGAAAGCTGTAGGATGAATACCTACCACATTGTAGTAATAATGCAAAACATCTTGTGCATTTGGAAGCAAAACACTCACCACCACAATCGCACCTGAGGTGGCACCCTAAGTCTTGGGTGGTTGCATAAATCGATGACACCAATGAAACGAAAACTACGCTGGATTTCTTTGCTACCATGACAACAAACTTTGTGTTCTGGGGTGAAGTTTCCCCTGATTTGCCCCGTTGCTAGGCACAGTAGGTGCGTAGTAATTTTATGAATCCGCTAAATTGCTGCTACCTGAGTCATAAAGGCGGGCAGGCAGAGAAGGGGCCAAAGGTGTCTGTTGCGGACGTAAAACCTCACTTCGTTTCGTGTATCAGAAGCATAGTAGCTTCACTGTTGGCTGTGATGATGTATTATAATTAGAAACCAGAAAGGAAAATATGAACACAGCCACCAAGAAGATGTCAAGGCCAAACATAGACCGTTTTGCCTATGAATTCTGGGAGCTAATACCGATCCCACTAAACTGACAAAACCGGTGAAATGCCAGTGATGCTTTACGGATAGAGCTTAGCGAAAACATTATAAGGGAGTAAGTTGCCAACCTGACATTAAGATAAATTAAGCTTTAATATGCATTAGTTTTGCACCTAGCCATGAGATAAGTCCAAGGAATTCCTCAAAGAATTTAACCTTGAGCAAAACATTAAAGCACCACAGCAAAAAGGGGATACGTGGCTCTTGCGCCATAACAAACAGCAGTCAGTTTTGCGGACCAGACATCAGCAGGCAAGCTATGCTCAACAATTTGTGGCCGAGTCAGGTTGGGATTAATTGAACGAAATCTACAGGCGAGTTCACATGCATAATCCGCCATATGTCTGGCACCGATGATAAAGCCACAGGTTTATGCCAAGGGCAACTGGCAGATCTGTCTAACTCATCAAGCATTTTTTGCATCATTAACAAAATTTGACCAATTCGACAAGAAATTTGGCTTTAAGTGTGGTTTTGCGTACACAGGTGGTGGATCTCCTGATTTGTAGCATGAGTGGGGTAGATTCTGGACTCAACTGAGCTGATACTATGCACAGCAGTAGCTCGGGATAGAGGTGGATGGTTTCTATTAGCAAGTTCTGGGACGACTCTGATTAGAGGCTCAAAGGCGAATGCACGGCTGAGAGAGAGAAGGCGTTGACTGAGGTGGAAAAATGGAAAGGGAATAAAGGGAGATGAAAAATGAGTAAGAAAAAAAGGTTTACACTTATAGTAGGCTGTTAAAGAGCTTGAACCGAATGAATTTTAAGCGATTCGGAGCTGTTTGCAACGCACCATGTCCTACTTTCCATATCATAGTTCACTTCATCAACTAGGCCTAAATACATGGTATTTTTCTCTCTAGATCAGTTGTGGACATAGTTACACAATGTGAGTTACCATGAGCGGCTCCACATAGACCCAACTGAATTCTGCCACTGATAGTTTGATATGAGGGCTTGACGACTGATAACAACTACAACGGCTGTGAATGCTTCTACGCAGTTCGACATGGATCGTTTCAAGCATCAGAAATAAGTTGAATGCACAGTTCCATCAGGATCCTGAGCTGCAAAGAAGGACTAAATGGTCGCCAGTCGTCATGCATCAAAGCATTGAACATATCCATGCTTTTGCATGATGCTCAATTAACGTGAGGAAGCTAAAATTTCTTTTCCTGATTCGATTGTGTGCCGTGTCTTTCCTTTCTCATCTCTTCCGTCACAATGAGACATCTTTTGTAGTGATTTCAGATTATTCTGCCAAATGCAAACTTACTTGACGGACTATTCTAGTCGCAGTGAACCAGACGGGAGGAGCTGGAAATCAACAGCTCTTAATGTCTTGAGTGCACGACACCTAGCAAAAACTTAAGCTCGGCTGTTTTGACTTAAGTAGGGCTTAGTGGTTAGATGAATTGTGGCATTTGTTTCGTTAACTACCATTGCAATTTCCTTATGAGCTGTCGAAGTGTAAATTAATTTTTGAATAATTACCTGTGCCAGGACGAAATGACGCTGATTTGCAATGGAAAATTTTCCAGTAAGCGCAAGTAGGAATAAGTAACGCGCATACAGGGAAGAAGCAGATTGCACATTCAAGCTGTGGCCATGGAGGTACCACATAAATCGATCAGCAACAAGGCGACTGAAGACTTAATATTGCTGTTGCTGCATTTAGCTGCGAGTAACAAGTTCTTTGAATGCAGCGGTTGACAACTGTCAGAAGAGATAAGCCATCTTTTTCAAAAGTGAGACCTATATTGAGGTTCGAGCAAGTGTTCACACGGATTCCAGGGTTTTAGTTCACCAACTGCAGGAAATGTCCCAGAATGTCGTATCCATCTTTGCTTAATTTTCCATGTCGCACACATCGAGTAGTGCACTGGCATTTCCGTCTCTCGTTTGCACCGTTAGTCTACTACTGTTAGCAATAGCCACCACTTTTAACACGAGCATGATATTTTATCAGCCACTTCCCATTTTATCGTACTTCAAAATTCGCACATGCGCTGGCCATGAACAGTGCTTGCATCATTTCGCGCACAGTCATAATTAAATGCGGACAAATTTGACGGTCAATCTGTAGTACAAAAAGGGTTTGACAATTTCCTCTTTTGTTAGTGAGGGTTTACGGAAATTATACGCCATCATGGTTGCATTTAAAGCCATTGCAGGGGAATTGAGCGCATTTCTCATTCCATGCGTGCCTGACCACCCGTTTTTTTGCTTGTTATATGAGTATAGGTGGATAGCATTCTCGTAAAGACATCTATGTGTGGTATCTAAGGCAAGGGAGGTCGCGGTTGTGAGAATACGTATCAGTCATCTCCCAGGCCATAGCTGCTTGCAATAAAGTCGTCGCCAGCGTCTGCACTGACATTTATAGCGCTAATAAGTGCTGCTAACACGTTTTGCCCTTGGATTTGGATCCTACTCCGACAAAACCGAAAAGCTGCTCATTAAAAGACACCTTAAATTTTACAGTCAAGAAAACTGCCTTTTGTTAACTTATGCGATCGCAACAAAGTTTGGGAGGGTTTATCGTAAACTAGTGACCACATAACTTTCAATGATTGAGGTTGTGAAAGTGCTTTGAGTGCATGGCAGCATCTTAGTCTTCGTACGATGAGTAGTGGGAAATAACACTTCGTCCACCTATGCTATGCGGCAAATAAAAAATTCAGTCAGTAGGCTCTAACCCGCAATCACATAATCTAAGCCCGATGCTGCTTTAGCTACGCTAATGAAGGAGGTGACAGACTTTGATGCAGCTCTAAGGGCTTTGAGCAGCTAGGCCCAACGCACCATTCATGGGTGCAATCGGTGCATTTCCTTTTCTAACCGCCCAACATTTCGTCCAGTGGTGCTGCATTTGTCCGCAACTTTGAATCTCTTGCAGTAGCCACAAATTTTTACTCGTGTCTGTCGCCATTTACCTTAAGTTCTGTTATTTATGGTCACCATTTTACGGTACCTTTGGGCTCACAATCATTGCATCATAGCATTTTAGTGACGCCAAAATGGAGATACAGCCTAGAAATAAGGGTATCGGGATGGATATTTGGGAGAACGATAGGCGACGACACTTGCAGTGTTGGAGGCAAATAGCACAAACTGATGATAGGAGGCTTTCAACGAAACGTGCGACTGGAACCACTTATGCGATCGCAACAAGTGGATTTTCTGCCAGTGATGATAAGCACTGATTTTTTAATAGCGATTGCGCAGTTGAAAGAGCATTCGACCAGATTTGCTAATTTGAGGTTAAATCAATGACTACTGAGCCCCAAACCGTACGCTTTCAGCTTTAAGCCAAACTGCCAAATAAAGAAGTTTTAGCAGTTGCACCTACGTTCAAAGAGGGTTGGCTAATCCAACTCACCATATTCTCTATTAGCAGTCTTCCATTCTTTACAGGTAAGGGGACGTTTCCTTAGATTGGTCGCTGTTTGTAGGCAAATTCGTTTTACATTGATTCAGCAAAAATGAGGAATGCAGCACACTACCTTTCCTCTTATAAAATCAAAGGAATTTCATGGGTCTCAAGACCATCCACCAAGCATTGTGGCCAACGTCCATATACCCTAGGCCAAACTCTGCAGGCATTTCCCAAATATGCCCCCTGGTGCCAAGGTATTCTTCAGCACATATTAGGTCCTCTTGAGTGCATTTTCCAGACCTAGCTGAGCTATGCATTGTAGTAGAGCTCAACCAGCTAACATCCCAAGGACCTAGTTCTCCTTCTCTGCTTTGTTATTTCGCAGTTAGCAGTTGCATTTAGCCAAGAACACCACCTTAGCTTAGCTCTTCCGTACAGCTGCTATTTCAGGCGATGTGATGTAACGCTTTCCTCGAAGTTGATGTTCGTGTAGAAGGTACAACTAAAGATTGTAATAATCACAACGAAGACAAAACAAGCTCTTTACTTCATTTAAATTTTGAATGGGAACAGGAAGGCCTTAATTAGTCGTTGTCAGTGATTTTGATGGGACAACGGAATCAACTGCGTTGTTGTCCATAGCCCTGTTATCGAAAAAGAAGGACCAGAATGGTGTGTCAAGTAAGCGGAATAAAGCAAGATATGCAGCAAAAATAGAATTTACCAGCAGTGCAAAAATTATCTGCAAAACTCTCCAGCATCATTCCCATTAAACTTTTCTCCTTATCGACATTTCCTTAACTGCGATGTTTATTGCCTTAACCATGACTGTATGAATTACAAAGGACAGCATCGCAATAAGCTCAAGTGCGGAACTGGCAACAAACAGCGCACAGAGAATAAGTCATCCTACCAAATTATAGGTCACCTTCGTAAAAGGTCTCGATTTTTTGGCGAGGCCAAAAAGAAGGCCATGAAGACTAGGATCTGGTCAAAAATGTTAAATAAGTCTATCCGCTCTTGTTATGGCGAAACTTTTACCGCTCAAGTATCGGAAAGGCGACCATGCAATTCCATTACCCAAATTGAAATCACATAATTCGTAAAATATAGCTTCTGACTTTCGTTTGTTATTTCTAAACTACAAAAGTTAAGTGACGTACCTCTTCGTTGTCGGTTTTCACAAGTAACGCTTGGAAGCTATTTGCACTTGACTAACGTGGAAAAAAACCTTCATGTTTCATGGATTTCTGAGTCAAAGCGCTGTTCTTGAAGACCAATCACATGGTTAATTGTGATGTGTTACTTACCAGCAGCGATACGGATGCGAGTGTTACACCCGGATGGATAGTAAAGATTGCGCATGATTGGCTGTTTCAGTGTTATCAGGATGCAGTGGTTTCTGAAAAAACTGCGCCATCGATTTGTGTTTTATTGGCTACATTTTACTGAGTAGGTTTACTAAGAGGCGAAGAAATGCCTGCGTGAAAGAAAATGCGTGTAAATCAAGTGTAAATGAACGCAACTGCCTTGGCCAATGCACAGATCTTAAAGCCTTGGCTATGCTATTGGTCCTTGGAACTTTATTGGTCCCTTCACACGCATGGTTTGCTCATAAGCAGTCTAACTTCAATCGCAAGGAAGCGCTGCTAATATGTGCCAGAACTGAAAGACACGAATTGACTTGAGCTTGATTGTGCTTCTCGTGTCGTACAGATGTATGCATGTTCAGGTGGGTAACCGAATTGCTTTTTAATTAAAATATCAAATCGCTCACTGGCAAAGTTGTTTTGCGAAACGATGTGCATGGCTACCCCTGTGCATTTGACTGTCTTCTTAATTATATGATCCACATACCATGCGTGAATGCTATGCCTGTTTAGTTTTATTTCAGTTTCATATGAATGAAGAAGTAAAAGGAATGGACTAGCATATAATTCTCCCTTGTACTGGATAAGCAAGCAAAGGAGGGATGACATCCAATCAGCAGCATTTACTGACGTCAGCATGTTGAAAATAGTTCACGAATCCATCACGCTTGCCTAACTTAATAAAGGAAGATCAAGAACTTTTAGACTTCCCATCAATGCATGGAAATGCATTTCCATAGCATTGTGCCGAACATGGTTAAGAGAGTGCTTAGAAGCATGCGATGCGCACCGGAGTAGCACCACTTACATGCCATCGCATCCTTTGTAAGCAGAAGTAGATTACTTGGTCAAGAGGTGGATGTGCCTTCCATCCATACAAAATTTAAAAATGTGTCTGCGACATCCCTTATATCATCACTGCTAAACGTTGTGCTCGTGCCTTTGAGCGACTAAAGAACTGGCCCATCCACTTCTGACGACGAAATTTAGGCGTAGTTCTGTGGTAGTTTGCGCGTATTAGTTGACGACATGGGTTCGTTTGGTGCCTCGCAGCATGAGCACTGCATTAATAGCGTGGCTTTTCCGCACCATGCATATATCATGAGTTGCCTTCAATTAAATCCACCCCATTGATATTGAATTCTTACATTAACACAGAAGCACCCATCGAAACATAATCACGTTTGCATCAAGGTCGCTTAGGTGTTGGAGCATAGGTAATTCCCCGCTCTACAGCCCACAAACTATAACAATGTATCTGTTGCAGCTTTTAAGTTCTGGGATTCATTTCAGTGGTCATTTTCTTACCAAACACAGACTGACAGCATCGATTTGTGTATGTTATGCGACTAGTCAGCGTTGAGGAGAAGATGGGAATGAACCATTTCACCGAAGGCGGACCAGGTGATGCGTGGTGCAATCACACCAGTGCGTAAATTATCAACATGATTCTCACAATTCTTTTAATATGTAGGACTCAATATGTGTCAACTTGTACAGTGCAGCGTATGACTGGTAAGGGCTTATCAACAATTTTTGTGTTTACTTAAAAACAAATCTTTTCCATGCTTTCATTTTTAGGCTAACTAATCCAACGAACACAGACCCAAAACATTTTTGGCATCGAGCAAAGGCCGCAGAAAGAATTTTCATTAAATTGTACTACTAGCATTTACACCGATTCCGCAGCCAATCGTAGTGCTTAGCACCGCCGGTCTCTTGAAAATGCCTCGTGGAGGATTTTGGAGACGTTGGTTAGTGTCCAAAATACGAAACGAATTTCGAGCGTTATTGGTGGATGACAAAGGCGCCTTTGCTTGATCCCATTCCCCTTGCTTGCAAGAACAAAGCGTTCACATCAACTTATAACGCTGCGGAGCTACATGGAATTATTTACAAACGAATTCTTGACAAGTGCCTGGTCTAGGCGACACCTTTGAAAAGCATGAAGACAAATGAATGATAAGGATACAATGCTGTGCGTTAGGGTGGATCTTTGCAATGCGGTTGCTCATTTAATTCGTTCTTCACAAATTGCGTTGAGCCTCACCAAGCATGCGACTCCAACAAGCCTACGTCGGAGCTACCCTATTAGTCAGCCTTCTTCTGGCCTTTTCCATTTCTTTAAGTGCAAAGTCTCAACAAACTAGAAGAGGAGATGGACCCTAATCCACTGCAAACATCCGAAAATACGAACCCGCAACTGTATTGATACCCTAAGAATAGTATCCATTATAACCTCTAGCAATCCACCCACCTAGATGCCTTGAATAGTGCTCCTTATTCTTCCTTACCCTAACTTCCAACATTTAGTAGGAAATGGAGTGTGGCCGTGCGCAAGGCAGCAATTCGCTGAATTCGAACGGGGTTTCGTGTTTCGGAGAGTTCATATTTGTGAAACCAAGTGTTATGGTACACGAATTTTTGCCTCGATTGCACCTTTATCTAGCTCAAGTCTCATGTGCTGCCGGGCGTTTGAGCTTGTTTTGGTGAGAGTTCAGTGCCACCCATCCAGTCAACCTCTTGTGGTTCACTCGATTGGACTGACAAGACCATCACTGCTCTTTTGACATCTCTGTAGCCCTCAGTCTTATTTTGTGGGACGAAAACAACGACACCATCACAAATGCTGTGTTACAGGTAGTTAAGGTTAGTGCACAATTGGGCTGACGGAAAATGCAGCCCAAAAAATCCTCGAAATGTGGCAAGATTCAAATGCATCAGAAGAATCTTAGAAGGTAAAATAACATAAAAATCAGCCTCTACGTTTCACTTAGCTTTGGCAAACAGGTAGACGTGCATGAAGCAGTCACTGAATAAACATGGTAAATACCTGAATGCATGAAAAATAAAGTTGCTTAACTGCCGATTCCGTTACTTTGCATACATAAATTGCATGATCCAACTATGCAAACAAGTGTCCAACCAATGCGACTGCGCAGTGCAACAACTGGGACACGCAAAGAACCACCACTTAGTTAATGTGTTAGTTAGACCGTTCCGGGCAGTGATGTTGTCACCTACCGACTTCTCAAAGAGGTGGGTGCTATCCTCAATGGCAATAATATCATGGGTCGTTTGATCCTATGGCTTATCAACATAACGTTACCTGGTTAGGTGGAGGGTGAGGACGTAATCTTGGAGGCTGATTCCATATATATAGAGCAGAAATAACTTAATATTTTTAGTGGCACTCTTAACATCACTCGATTATGTGGTTTCCTTTTAATGAACATTTGTGATTAAGCGATGCACGTCGCGAGCTTGCGCTTAAAGGTAAACACAAAATCTATTTCGGAAAGTCGAAGTCAATGTCATATGAGGATATAGAGAAAGATTTCTGAAGGCATGGATAATCATTTTCCCCACTTGAAAACATCCGTGTGTTGCTTGGAAATACATGCTGGAATACGATTGGAGGGTTCAATGGCAATGAGTGGGTAGATTTTGCCACAAACTGGATTCTTCGTGCACTGGCTACGGAAGCACATATACCTCTCGGGACATTTGGTGCAGCTGGGGTCTTTTTCATATCGTCTTTCCCATATGTTATTCTTCCTGCACAAGTCATTGAAAGCATTAATTCATGTGTAAGTGCTTGTCCACGGCAACTTTTACTTACCCAGGTTTATACTGGCAGGCTGTTAGGTACTGTGGATTTGGTTAGGTCTCTCGTAGTTTAATGCACTGCATCATCGCGTACACCATCTACAAGATTCGTAGCATATACTAAAGAAATAGTTATGCGTGATAATATCCGCAGAGATGTCCATCTCTCTACGCACTTGCTAATAATTGTTGCAGAAAGAACCGCATGTGTTGTTGCAAAAGTTGTAAGACCACTTTTCCTTATTCCAGCTACAGGCTGTTTCCACAATCTTCGGAACAAACCCTGCAGTGAGTGCAAGGTTTTGACCAAGTCCTTCGGATTCTTTATGCAACGTTGGATTGGGGTGCTCAAATTTACACTTGCTAACCCAAATATGTGCTGAACTTTCTAAAGGCATTGAGTATTCCTAGAAGAAAACGCCACAAATTCAAAATATAAAAAAAAAGTAACTTGCCACTAGCATCATATCACTCGCAGGCGGTAAAACATTCTCCCGAATTCTGATATGATATTCGAGAATTTGCGCACACTCCTTGGTTGTGAACGATTCACCCTCTATTGAATGCATTACGCTCAGAATGAAAATAAGCCCTCTTTTAACGTCCATTTGGGAAGGATGAATGAAGACAATCAGTAGAAGCGAAGACCAAGAAAAGTAACCCTCTGGCACAAGCTAAGAACTGAATACGCTTATATGTTATTATACGCCAGCATGAACTTTATAGTTCCATGGAATCGTCAATTTTCTCTGCACACGCTCTTATGAATCGCTCTGATGTTTCATATGGAGAGAAACCATAAATAACTTACCTCAATCCGCCCACTTTTTTATCCTTACCTCAGTCTAGAATTGGAAGAGGACAATTTGTACCCAGTTAGGTTTCAATCAGAAATGCCAACGAACTTATTAAAAAGCTCCCTTCATTGCTCCTTTCCATCACCATATCCGTTTAGAATCGACGCCATTCTGCATGAATGAAGGCACTTGACTGATGTCTGCTGCCACTTTTAAAGCTAAGCAAACAGGCGAGATATTTCTCCTTAGGAGACTGCCCTCCTATTGTCAGATATTTTCGCAAAATCCTGATATGCTTTGGGTTTTACCTGCTACTTTTCGCTGAGCGTGCTTAGATCACGTGTAGTAACACCATTCCATCCTTTGGCCTCACAGCCACAGGAAACAGAATCAGCGCACCTAGAACCAAGCAGCTTATTTTGGCTCCTTCCAACAAAAAGAATTGGCAATCTGAATGCTATTAGTTGCCCTATGGGGTCGAAAATTTCGGATCTTCGTTTGCAAAATGCTGCTCACTATCATTATCTACTTTTTGCTATTGTCCAATGCACAGCAAACGATGTAGATAGAAGCCCTCATCTACACTGCAAAATGGTGGCAAGCACTGGTTGACGGATCGACAAAAAGACAAGCTGTCGCTTGACTCCTGTTCTGTGGGATGAACGTCAGCGTTAAAAATCTCTGCATATGGTGCTAATGGCATTTCAAAATGCTACAAGGCAACCATCTCTCGATGCTAAGGTTACTATTAAAAACGCCACAGCCATTCTTGCACTGCAGCCTTTACTTGACTTAATCGAAAAATTTGTACGCATTAGCAATAAACATTTTACCGATTTCGAAAGGCCAGAAGTTGTAGTCTCAACAAAGTTACTAAGATCGTCAATCTTTACACCACTAAGTTTCGCCGCATTGGCTGGTGGGCGATTCCCCTCAATTTACCAGATGGCTACTTACCAGGTCCATCAATCGTTTGGACCAACTCTGCCGGTTGGCTTTTATTGTCTCGCATTAATGGTCATCATCGGACCAGAAGAGAGGCATTCGCAAGTATCGCCACCGAGATTAACTCTAATGCAGGTTTAAGATTGATTACCGAAATTCCCTGCGATTTACGATATAAGTGGATGCTGAATCTCGTGACTTTTTACCAGTGTCCAGTGTTGCCTTCGTCATTGAGACGTGAAGATCTGACGATGATGCTCCTAATGCATACAATCCCGTTCCTTCCTTATTTACACTCTTCCTAACTCACTCATGATACGTTTGGATACTTCGATGTGATTTTATTGTTATGAGCAAGGAGTTGCATGAATTAACGGAGTCAAGGGGCGATGGTATTAAAAGACGATATTAAAGTTGTTCTCCTGCTTCTCATCTGCATGCCCATGTTGGAAAATTTTCGTTCGCATTTACAATGAGGAGATTTGTTTTTAAATACATGAGGTATATTTATGCCTAAATGACTAATCTATAAACGCTTTTATAGGAGGACTTCCATGACCTTTTCAACTATTCCTAATTTGATTGCTTTCCTTTGCACACGCTACTATGCTTCTACGCTTTGAGATATCCAGTTTTTACGCATTCAAATACGTTACGCAGCCACGTCTATATATCATTCAAAAAGATAAAATGCCGTTCATTTAAGTCTCGTCGGTGAAGTAAGGAAAATATGAAATGCAACTCTGCGCACCAAAGACGTAGTTTTCCTGCAATCGACGGCTTTCAAACATTTATGTGGCAAGGCTATCGCCATACACATCTTGATTAGACTGAACTGCACCGTGTGGTATCGGTAGCAGGTCTGCTAGCTAACAGCTCAATGCTCATGATTTCACTAAAAACGCACCCCAATTTTAAGCGCTTTGGGAAGCAACGATGTCTGTCCGTAATGATACAGTCGTGGTAAAATTTCGCTATTATATTCCAGTGCAAACCAATTGGACAATGCAGTGGTGTTTAATGCGATTCACACAATCGTTTGATAGGTTAAATTAAGTCCAAATATCTTGACAGTTTAGGCACCCTAGGTGGGTACGCGTCTATGGTACCATTTATGTTACAGGACCTTAGCTGTGGACTCCATAATGCCAGAAAGCAGAGATGTGTGCAGAGCATGATAGCTACATTCAGTTTTGTGGGAACCGGGATAGTAAACGTAGCAAACAATTTGAAGATGCCGGATTTCGGCTATCATCGAGAAGCATCGATTTCTCACCAGCGGTCAAATCCCTATTTTAAGGCACTTTAGCAAACAAACCCCACATTGTGTGGGTCATGTCATCGATGCAATAAGTCTCCGAAATAATCACACATGGTTCGAAATTGCAGGTGTGGGATGTAGGAAAGGAACGATTATGCATTTAGTAGACCGTATGACGGAGGGCAGATACATGATGGCCGAAAGGAGTAATTCGCAAATTTGGTTGACCGATGGTACCATATTTGTTCGAGATAAGGCGGTTGCATGGTGAGACAGTGTGACAGTCCATTATAGACCCAGAGTCAGAAGAAGAAATCGCAACTAAATAGCAGATACAATTGTTGACCCAGCATCTGTCCTTAGCATAGAGTCCGATAAAACTGGCCGCTCTGTGCCTATAGATGCCTGAATTTCACAATGATTTGCTCGACTTGAAATCACTGCAGCTAATGCCAATAGAGTCCCAATGAGCTAAATTATTCTCTATCTAAGAGCACTTTTTTTATATGGAACGAAAGCGATACCATTTTGACTTACACATAAGAATTTTCCATTGCTTAAAGTGGCTCAGACAGCAGCTGCAGTGCCATCACAGACTTTAATGCATCAGCTGAACTTTAGTCCACATTGCCCACACATCGGGAATTCGGCCCTTTGATTCATTAAAGAAATGCCTCCGAATTTGTAGTCAGTGATGGAGTGAAATGCCGGCAAGAGTGGTTGCAGCATAAGATAGCTGGCAGAGGTCCGGTGCGTTGGACTTTAAGCTGGCCTCTTTATCTTAGCTGCTCACTGCTCTTTCTTCCACTGCTTATCGCTCACCGACGTAGAGTCAATCCA
This sequence comes from Taenia pisiformis, assembly GCA_023968675.1. NCBI lineage: Eukaryota > Metazoa > Platyhelminthes > Cestoda > Cyclophyllidea > Taeniidae > Taenia > Taenia pisiformis. The sequence continues at coordinate 297,312 of CM043737.1, read as the reverse complement.
CGTCCAGAAATCAAGGGGTCTTAACAATCCAAGTCATGTGGCCACAGCCAAAGCAGTAACAGATGTATCCAGCCGCGCTTCGTGTTTTCCAATGTGCAAAACCCACCTTCAGTCAGCTGCCTCTTTTAGCGAACCCACTTGCCATTCCAACAGCCACCGCAGGATGTTTCTCGCACTCCATCCTTTTCATGGTTGTCGTTCTCCTCATTTCGATAAAATTGATTCTGGATTTGCTGGTACTATCAATGGCATCTGTGTGACACCGCATTCAAATGATGGTGATCGCCACCGCAAAGGAAATGTGGTATACCTCCTAGTTAGGTGAACTGCGATCAGCTAACATTTACCTCATTACAAAACCATCGTCTCTTTACCCTCGATTGCTTTTCATGACCGCCTACCCTTTTTTTTAGAGCCACAATCCTCTGCATTTTATTCGAAATTGCTTTGCATTTTTACCCATACCTTCTTACTTTCTCTGGTTCTTTGTATCCTTTCTTGATATTGTTTTGCATTTTTTCATAGCCTATCATTTTTTCACTTTTAGATTTTAATGTTTTTTTGGCATCAAGTCTTCTTTGTTTGTCTCTTTCATCCTTTCTTTAAAATTTGATGCACTTGTCTGCATCTGCGCACTCTCGCCACCGCCAATTCGTCTCTTGGTAATCGCTGCAACAATGAGATGCAGACAGGTTCGCGTAAGGTTGAGATTCCCTAAGGCGAATGCGCTACAAACGCCACTACTCACGCCTAAGGTCGCGACATTGACATTCGCTACATGGGACATTAATTAAGGGCAATGACGAGGTCAGTAGCTAAAGATTCTTGAGAGATCTTATCTCCGAACAGTCTCAGAAGGATAACGTCAATGTCAATATCGATGTGCGTATTGGCGCTGCGAGGTAGCAGAAAGATATTTCATTACAGATTTTTAATGCAGGCTGGATGCAGGAACAGAAACTTATCTAGGTGTCTCGTTCGCTGAGTCTCCGATTATGCAGAACATCACCTAAGTGGCCTCTATTTACTCATTGAAGAGAAGGGTTTAGTCGAAGTCGATGAGGCGAAGTCATTGATGCGCTTCGGGAAAGCACTTAAAAGGCCATTTCGAATGGACCAGCAGAGTTGAGTAACTCCATTGTTCGGTAGAACCATTTGTCTGCGCGAAGCTGGTGAGCCTTGTAGACATTGTCTGTCCGGTGGCCGGAACATAATTGGGGGTGAAAAGTTGGCATACATAATTGCTACCCTTCGACGACTGTCAATGAATGTTAATGATGCAAAATTAACTGCAGACAACTTCCACACAGGATGAAGCCATCGCTTTTGCTGTCATTCTAAATGCAATGCCAGCAGCAATGCTTCACCCCGCTTGTTATCAGGTGTCGCCAAATGAGCAGATTCCACATATGAGAAGCGCATTGGAAGCAAGAGTTGTCTGTTGCAGCGAAAAGCGCAAAATTCTTAAATCAACTTAATTTGCTCACCGCGCCTACACGAAAGCCTAATTCTCGCATTGAAGACAATGAGGCCGAACAGAAAGCACATGTTATAAATTTCTTATTAAACAGATGTCGAACATATGTGGCGCCATATTCAGAACGCAACAAATTATGAAAGCAGACACTGCGTGGATTAAAAAGCGAAATTTCATGCAGGCGCGAAGTCACAATCGGCCCATCGAAACGTACACTCCGTGGCGCGATTCCAGCGACAATGGGAAAGTCCTCGGTAATGTTCCACAAGTAAAACTGGCCTTAACGAAAAATCCGATTCATACTTTTTATGATGGCTAGAATCTGGCGTCATTTTTTTTGGTCCTTTTACATGTTCTATCCAGTGATGACCATTGTTCTGCGAATCGCAGATCTAATAATAAGCAGCAATTCCCACTCACCTTAACGGAGGACTCTACTTCCCCTTTATAAGACTTTTACTTTTCTGTCAGAAAATTCGCTTATCTCATTTAACTTTTAGTCGCCTGCAGAGAGTTCGGATGGGTCAGGCGAAAACGTTTCGCCACTGATAGAGAATCACAGAAGGAGATCTGCATTTGCCATTTTCAAAGATGCGTGTCTTTTGTACATGGTTGGCTTGACTGCAGGTAGCATGATGAGCCTTCTCTAACTCATATTTTGAGGCTGCGCATATGGTAACAGGATGGGCGCAGCTTGAACACAAGGGCAGCAGTGAGCAAGTCGTATGGCACGGCTTAGTGGCACATGGCACGATGCGTAAAGGGGCCCGTACTATAAGATTTGCATCAAGCTTGCAGAGCAAATTAGGGATAAGTCGTTTGCGAGCCGTAAAGCAAATGGAAAATGGCCGGTGGTGTTGGGTGCCTAAGGGAGCCAAATAAGGGCTCCAGCGTGGTAGGTGACCCATCAAACTTGAAAATACTTAACAAAGCAAAATGGGCCTTGTCGATTGAAATTGCACCTTGGCCGTTCTAATCTAAGGTTCTGTGTTCCAAAACACCAGAATTTTCCGAGATTCCATCGCAAAGGTATCCGCTTGGGGAGGCACAAAAAACTAATGACCATTCGACACGAGCAGTCAGAAACTTAGTTATAGGCGCAAAGACATCGGTGCTCAACTCAACCACGTCCATTAGCATCACATCTCTACTACCATGCCCCGCTTTAATTATTTTCACCATTTCGGGTTTCGTTTTCCACGCGAGTGGCAAACATATGTTGATGAAAAACTGTTCAATAAGCTAGTGCGCTTTTAACATGAAAACATTCTCTATGAAGGATATTTGGGCTGGTTAAGGACATTTTGCAATACAGCTGCAGATCCGTCGAACCATTTACTCATGCATAAGCCGCCCGACATTACTGCTGCACATGTTTTAGAAATGCTGCCAAATAAGAGCACTTTTTAACCTAAGGCTTAAACGCCTGCGATCGGCACACAGGCCTCTACTTACGAAAGTATTTGAGAACGCCGCCTTTTAAAACAGTGCTTGGTTGATGGGTAATAATAAAGACGGAGAGGATGGGCAAAAGAAGCGATAAGAATATAGGGAGGGTGATTTTACAACTTATGCATGATCTCGACGAACCGCATCCTAACCTCCTGCATTGGTGGGCTGAAATTCTTCTAATGATGAGTATGGAGGCAGGAAAGATGGATTGTGGGTGCGATAAAAGGCAACAGCGAATTGAAGGTGTGCCTAGCCCTATTGTGCTGGAAGCCATCCCCCCGGGTTCATGTGGAAACAATCTTTGCCGCATGTTGCTTTCAACTTGTCACATGGCCCATTGTAACGAAGACCCTCTTGTCCCAAAGAAAAAAACGATAATTTTTGTTTCAGTCAAGACGTGTCAGCAGAATTCATAACAGCTTATAATTATATGGAAAGGTGAAGTTAATGCAACAATCCCGAAGGTGGCATTCACTTGATTTTTTGATTACACTTTCTCTGTAGTCGTGAGCTATTCATCCAACTTAAAAGGCGATAAAATTGAGGAAAGAATAATTCACCGGCTCCACGTGGTGGCGTTTGCGAACCGAAACTGCAATTTTGGTAGGAGATGAATAGGACAAGTTTTTCTGCCTTGCGGCGTTAAAGCACCATACGTTTCCTTTCCATCATTGAATTTTATTTGTTATTTCCTCCTGTTGCATAGCTTACTTTCCAAATAACATCGGCGCCTTAGTGGTGTTCATAGCACGAGCAGCCTTTGATTAAAATCCTCACCTTGCCAGCTACGCGACGTTATGGTCGGCTTAAGAGCAGCATAGTTTGAGCAACCACGCGGATTTTGCCGGGTAGGAAGTTGAGGACCATGTATTTGCTGATGCATATCTTTGAAATGCCCTATTTGCATGAGATCTGCCCAAACGTGCGCATGAATCCATGCTAGAGTTTACGCTCTGGTCCCTTTCTCGGATCCGTGTTGGTAATAAATACTTCTGCGCTTATATCTTGGAATCCAGCAGTTACTAGTGCGCCTGCAATGGTCCGCCTCTGATTTACTATGCTCAGCATACAAAGGAAAGTCGAATGTGAACAAAAGCGTTACTCATGCCTCTTCTGATTGTTCATTGATCATCCCTTTGTTAAAATTTGCGTGAATTCTCTCGTCAATACCCCTTTTTGTTCGCGGACACCTAAATCCCACACTTTGTGAGTGGTGAGTTTAAGCACACGCGGAATCCTAGGTCAGGATTGCAGCAATGACGATAAACCGCTGGAATACTGAATTGCATAACAATCTGCAACAGGCATTGTCACATCACCTACTTCAAGCACTTGTTGGGCGAAGCTGATCTTTAGCTGCGATTGGCATGGCCACGCATCACTGTCGGTCTGAAGATGGATAGCAGCGTGCAGACAAATGTGGTTGGGATACCGAACAAGGTAAATGCATTTCCTTCGCTGGATAATTCATAGTGAACAGGTAGTAGCCTCCCGTTTTACCCTCCACCTCAAAAACCATACTAATCTGACAACACGAACTCATTAATTTATGCATTTTACTACAAAACTGATTAGCATTGAAACTTTGCTGATCAGTTCTCTTACTGGTTGCAAAAATTGACCATCGTTTCTAGTTAAGCAATGTACATCCAAAAGGCAGGGCGAATTAATGATCAAGGAAAGGGCCAGTGCAGTTAAACTATATTTTAAATAAACAAACCGATTTTCTGGCAGGATGCAGCAGAAAAATTAGGTACATTCACACTGCTTGACATACAGATTAATACCGCTAAACAATCAACCGTGTTTGTGGTGCTATGAAAAAGTGTTGGAAAACGTAGAGGATACCGTGAGCTTCAGTGTCGGTTTGCTCACGTGGATGGTTTCTTGATGTCTGGTTGTTTTACTTAGTTTTTCAGCATTCGTCATCTAATCCATTTTGCCCTATTAATTTGATGCATGCTAATACGTCAAATTCTTGCATAGGTGAGCTTCAACGTGCTTGGGTTGGACCGGAGAGATTGCTTCACTGCCTATTTTTGCATAATGCTACCTATCAAGAGCATTTTACAATATGCGAACCAAAGAAACCGGCTTTAGTTTTTGGAAATGATGTGTTTTCAGGACATAGCTGAGTAAAATTCGTCACGCTAACTGCCAGCGCATGTGGCTAACTTCTGGCAACACTTGATACTAGCAGAGGATAGAGTGTATTTTGCAGGCAAATTACATCAGCCTCCATACTTTTTGCTACAGTGATAGCACACGTCATTTCTTCAAGTAGACAAAAGCATAGCATTCTTTTTTCAGCTATCATGTACTCAATGGCTCAAGCTCACATTCTTCGTTTCCCACTCACTCATTCTTCTCTTTTCCTTTTGTTTCCTTTTTTCCCATGGTGATTCGGAAGATTATTACGCACTTGTGCCTGCAATTTATTGTATCTCAACATTTTCGACGAATTGCTATGTGTTTACACCCCATTCATAAATCGCTTAATTTTCCTGGGTCTAAGAAGCACGAAGATGAAATAGAGCGCGTAATATCATCTCTTCTGGGGGAGAATAATGCCGATGTTAAACAAAAGTAGATCCAAAGGCTAGGTATGGCCCACCGGCCTTAACTTCCATCGCGTTGTTATGCATTTCAAGTCATATTTGGGTGGCAATTTCCTCAGTGGATCAAAATACATTATTTGGGCGTGTCAATGTTTGATGTCCATAAACGTATATTAGTGATAAGGGGGATCATTCTTTTGGAAGACTCTTAATTTTTTTTAATTTGCCGCTGTTTCGCCTGAATGTTCCCTAGTAGCCGAGTTAAGCATACACATGCAGCTGTTTTCCACTCAAAATGCGTTGCGCATTCGTTTGCCATCCAAAGACGAAAGGGAAGAAGGGGCGTGAGCTGTCCTTGTGTTTTAGGAACTGTCTCCTTCGGACAACTGCGCATATGAATTTTTCGGGGTAATGTCTGGTTCGTTCTTCATTTGTCTCCATGTAGTTGAATGAGCAAGATAAAATCGTTTAAGTACTATGGCAGGTTATTGATCGTATCGCAATGATTAAGTTAACCCCTGTTTAATCTACCTGTGTCATTATGCCCTCATTCTCGCAAATGTTGCGAACGTAAGGCCAAAATTAAATGCCACAGGTCTTGGCTGTCAACAAAACGGATGATGTTTGTCCTACCTTATTGTGTGCAGCAGCATCTAGTGGGGAACAAGCATTTTAGGATGAGGGAGGTCTACTGCCTGGATAAGCGGCTGACAGTCTGGATCCTTTGAGCACACGTAACAAGGTACAAAATGGGACAGCAAAATTGAAATTTGCGACGGCAGTGGATGAAAATAAACCAGCATCGTTGTGGCTTGAATGAGTACATCTTTGACGGTTGTAAACCATCAATTCAGAATGGCATTGAAAAACAATGTTTGCCTAACAACTGTGAATTTATCTGAGATGCACTTTGTATGGTTCACAAGAATGAATGGATTTCGGTCTCAGCCACTAGTTAAATTCTGTAATTGGCTCTTGGCGTTCCTCGTCCGTCAGCTGTCAACCACCACAGATTCTCGAATGGTCAATCCAACCGTAGCTTTGCGTGAAGGTAGCGAGCTTCGCTGCATAACTGCCAGGCATCACGAGTTGACAAACCTCTCATTCGTTATAGAGTGGAGTACAATCACATATGAGCAATCTGGTCATGACACGTGATGGTAGTGGAGTGGATACCAAACACGTTTATCCACTGGAGCTTACGTAACAAAGAATGACACCGTCTGGTACAATTGCGGTCTTCTCTCCTACGAATGTGCATAGGTGCTTAGTAAACGTAAGTGAAGTGGCTCGCATGCTACTCTCACCAAAGAGGAGCATCCGCTGGGATCTGATGAATCGCATCACATCAGATGAGCCAAGTGACGAAATAATGTGCCTATAGCTCTGCCTCTGGTTCCCACTCTCCTCCTCCTGCTCCTCCCCTTCCTCCTGTTGTTGGTCTTCTACATGATCATCTGTCTGAAGTGCCTTGTCACTGGCACCTTGACTTCTCTGGCGATCTACATGCGATTGGTGTTTGTGCGACTGTGTGTGTGTGAAGACGACCACCTACCTCCATTACAACTCCGAATGACGCTCTCCGCTAGGTCCACGATGCGCAGGTGAGAAAGGAAGAATTCAAACTGAATCCACCACAAATGAAACTGAAGAAAAGAAGCAGAATGTAACTGAAGAGAAAGGTCGCAGCCATACATGTGCGTTGGGGAAAACATCGAAGAGGCAGTTTGCTGGAGTGGATGATGCGATCGATGCACTTTATCTACTGCCGCACTGTTTTAATGTCAGTGTTGCGGTCATCTTCTTTCCTCATTCATTTGCACTGTTTTCTTACTGCTGCCAGGTAGTATATTAATAAAGGGAAGCAGACGTCAGTGACTGCGATTAGGCGTCGCAACCACTACTACTACTACTGGAGTTTGCATGTGACACTTATGTGGGACGAGGGGGGGAGGAGGAGAAGGAGTAGTCATCGCTTGAACAGCCCATGATGATTGTTTTGTTGGTATTGGAAATAAGCGAAAGTGAGGTAAAGTGAGGGAGCGGGACAATGCTTGTTGTGTGAGGACTATGGATTGAGAGTAAATGTGTGTTTGTCACATATGGATCACAGGTGGATAAAATGCGAATTGTGTGAAGTGAAGCATGACAATGGAGAGGAGGTGGAGAACCAAAAAGGCCTAGTGAAATGCGCTAAAAGGAGGAATGCTTGAGCGCTAACTACTTGTCAATCATTCCAAATGGCATTTGTATTGGCAATAATAGAAGTACGATTATCTGCTCTACTCACCGCGCATCAAGCCAGGGGCACAGGCATGCGCACCTGCATGAGGAGTGCCTTAGATGTAAAGCAGAATGACATTCCTTTCCATTACTTTTACCATACTGTGAGCTAATTAATGCGTCCTTCACCCTCACCAACTTCCAACCATTGTCAAATAGATACTACTACTATCATCAGCGCTGAAGCCAACACTAACTCAACGGATCCCGTTCCATTGTAGGACCTTACCCTACCATATTTACCAGCCTGCTTCTGCGAAAAATGTCTTTTGAACATTGGAGGTAGCGAAACGCTTCCTACCAGCAACATGTAAGTAATATGCGCATTCCGCCTCAAGGTTCAGGCGTATAAATTGAACGGGTGATGCGTGAAGCGATAGGAGTTCCATTGTATGTGTCCACCTCGTCTTACTCCTCCTCCTCTTCCTTCTGCTCGCTCCGATCCTTCGCCTCCCACGCTTTTCGTTTCATCTTTGGACATTTTCAATTATGCGACCAGTATGATGTTGACCGCCGTGTCTTTGACCTCACACAAGGACTTACGTCTATCTTTAGGCTCTATATAGTGACACCAATATGGTCACGAGTTCGACTAAATTCGACATGTCGACCTCTTTAACCACCTTGATCATTGAACGCTGGTAGGAAACACATAAGAATATCGAGGGCTGACTAGTGACGTCTTTTCGTGTTATAGTTAACGCGCACACGTCTAGCATGGTCATTCGAGGTTGCAGTCGACGTAAGGCGGCATGCAGGACTGGATGCCTGCCTCTCCCTCTCGCTCTCTCTGTTCTATTGTCCCCTTCATAGACAACCGAGATAGTGACTTCACGACCCTAGGCTGGCTAGCTAGTTGGGCGGACCCTACACTTCCTCTTGAAATCGACTTCTTCTCCGTAGTTCATTCACAGCCCCCAGCGGGTATTGCCACCAACGCTTCCACCAACACTGCCACTACTGTCACACTAGGTTTTGAGAGAAAAGACACTCACTTTAGACAACCAATTTATGCATCCATTGACGCGCTTACCCTGCATCATCATTAGTTGAAACAGTCAATCGAAGAATAGGAAGAAAGGCAAACACCGGCCAATCAAGCAACTATTGCACTCACTCGCGAACTTCAACGACCTTGGCGAGGTGCATATTTGGAATTCCAGGCAGAAGGAAAAAATTGGTACACAACATTTGATTTCTGCAAAGACCTCACCCAATCATAGAGCAAAACATAGCATCGTTAGAGGTACCTGCGAAATTTGTCATCAAACACACGCTCAATTTTGACTGTAATTTACAATTTGCTGGCAGTGAGAACCACCGCCTTCTTTCACAAACAGACGATTCATTGTTGTTCTGCGTTGTTTGCCTATGATGGCTTGTCCTTAGGCGTCAAAAAAAAAATATTCATTTATTTATGCGTAAAACAGAGACAATATTGCTCTAGCCTTAAATCTGCCTCAACCGCTGCCTGAGTTTAAGAAACAGAAGAAGTCAACCAGTTGCCTAAATTGCAGAGTATCCTTGTCTGTCTCACAGCTCAAATGAAACATTAAATGGTTTCAAGTCAGTTGTGTGGGAGAGTGAACCATCAAGCACCCATCTTACTAAATATCTCCTGGCTGATACGCCTGGAACTGCGCTATCCAGAGAAGGCAAATGTAGTCGTGCATGAATGCAGCACCGTGCCACTGGAGGCATGGAGGCGCCTCGTTTCCACTGTTTGGAAGGTAGAAGCCCACGCAGGTCAGTTTATTGCATGAACAAGCGATGCCAACACTTAATCCACCGGAGTGGCCCGAAGTATTGTTTATCAGGGTTGAGCCTTTGTTTGATGTCACTTTCAAGGACCATAACCACTTTCCTCCAAAAAGTCCTGTTTGCACGGTAAAAACCACTAAAATAGGACCGTGCAATCAACGCCTCGAATACGCCAAGCCACCGTTTCCACGGCTACACACGAATCTCATTGCCATCACACGGCACAGTGCTACTTCGATTGACTCTACTCCTATCCAAAGCACTCATTAGTTGGTGCCAAACGGACTCAGCCCCTAGCAAGTAAAGGTGCGCGAAAGAGAGATGAGAAGACCGAGATGAAGCCGCAAAGCTCTGCCAAGAGAGCAAACGCCACAGTGCTTTAGCTGCCATGTTTGCATTACCGAAAGGGTGGTAAGCATGAGACTCAAGGTCTGGAACGCATTTCGAGTGCCCGCAATGCCCACCTCCTTTCTCAGCCAATCCAATACCTGACTGCAGAGGCTCATGCATGAAGCGCTTCTCATCTTAGTCGATGAGACTGTCACGGCAGAAAACTAATATGTTATGCTCTATTGTCGCCGCTATTCACCTACAGACAATATACTTCGAGAGCATAGGATGTGAGATTACATTAAGCTGTAATTGGATTATGGATGCTGGGTAGCCTTCTCCAATGGATCGCTTGCCTTGGGTAAAGCGTCTGCTGCTCAAGCCAGCGGTCTTGGGAGAAGTGCACACCCATTCCTTTCCCACTGCTATTATCAAGCTGAGCTAATCACAGAGCTCAGTGAAATGAACATGAAGGAGCAATAGCATGCTACTTCGACGTCTTTTGGATGCAAGATAGATATAGGCTAGGTTTTGGGGATGATTTTAGGTAGACATGTTCAGATAGCTACAAATGACGCAAGAAATGCGCAAGGAAAGAGGGGAGTGGACGCTGACTTGAGAGAGTTGGGTTTTCCCCCTGCAAAATGATTTGCGGTCCCAAGAAAGCCATGGATTTTGTTGGCAGGCAGATGGCTGCTCTCTAATCTCTGCCTTAGGCTAATGTAAAATGGACGTCACATAACTTTATTTGGAATTCAGGTGCCAAAAGAACTAGTATAAGATCAGTTATACCAACCCACTGCCTACTCAACGCCCTCTTTAAATGCACGTATTTACCTTTTTTGAGGACCGGAAAGCAGGCTTTCATTGGTCAATCGAAACTTATAAGGGAACCCGGCAATGATGGTACCTAAGCAAAGGGAGGAGCTGTTGCACATGCTGATGTGAATGCTTCGCGGCGTCACCGGGGTGAGGCACGATCAACGTAGACGGGATGTCGAGAGCACGCTTACCGTCGGCGGAACACAAGCTAAGAATGGGCTACCACGAATTTTCCTAGCATTTGTCGATGCATCATACATTGCGTTCAAGCTCCATTTATGATGCTTTTCTTTCACAAACCACAATGTGGGGCTGCTTCACCAATTAAGTGGAAAAGTTTGGTAGCGTGACCGGACTGGTGTACGACCAGATTAAATGCATGACGAAGAACTCTGCATGAGGGGAATGAAACCACCAAATGCGTACCCGCTGTAACGGTGAGTTGTGATTTTGCTTAGTGGAATCACTGTCCCAACTGTTGGCGCTTGTAACCCCCAAATCCCGTGCTCAATTCGATTGCACCACGACCCCATGGGCAACACGCAGCACACCTCTTGGCAGCAAAGCTTCTTTCTTGAAGGCTTAATGCACTGTCGACCGCTGTAGTTCTATCATTGGGAACCGGCGGCACCCACCGCCTCCTCCTTTGGGTTTCTATAGCATATCACGTGGAACACTAAGACCCCCAAATGGCAGCCCCTCTCACCCTCACTTGTGCTGAGTACACATTCCATTGGCCGCCTGACGCAGCTGCGCATTGCCTTTCCCAACCTTCTGGTGAATGGATTTAAGCAACGCGGAAAGTTAATTGCCCCTATAATGTTGTTTATCCAGCTCATCGACGTTCTGCATGAGTCACAGTGCTGACAGCTACCGTGTTTATCCCCGACGTGGGGTCAGTGGGTTAGTGGAAGATAAGGAGTATTGACGGTAGTCAAAGCTCTAGACAGTGCATTTCATGCAACTTGAAACCGCGCCTTAGCGACAAAACACTTTTTTGTCAGGCAAAAGGACCATTAGGAATGGTACGCAACTAGCAGTTAACAGTTGAAAGTTTTCCAAATTCGACTAATCTACATCAGCCAGTGGCATGCCATCTCCAACACCATGTGCCCCCTCTTGATCATTTCGCACCTCCCAATGTCTTCGTTCTAGTCTACACCTACTCAACCCAATTCCCTCGTTCATCACTCACTCTCTTTATTTGGCCAGTAGATCATGCAATGGAGGTTCCGACATCCACTCATTCAATCTCTGCTCACTCATCCAAGATCACCTCCGTCCCTCGCGACCCATTCGCGGAGCTTCAAACTCTTCGCTCACTGACGGTTCTAGATCTACTTATTGTCTATTCTGTGACTCGCTTAATGCCTGACACCTTCGATCACGCCTGATTACTCCAGTCACTCGGTCCCGTCCGCACATTGCTATCCACACCTCCGAGAACGGCTATTTCGGGCCTATTTGCCATGCCTTCAATCATTTCTGAACCAGTCACCCGTTGACGACTCGATCGTTCGCCCCGCATTCAGTTGTCTCCATCCCCAACTTTATTCAACCATTTCGGGTTTGTCTACACATTCGCTCACATTGTTGAATGTTTTGCTTTATCTTGCACTGCGCATCTTCAGTTCCGAATGCTTCACATGCGCACGACTCATTCATTCCCATATGACGTCTTCTTTGAATTATAGCCCTTTATTTATCCATTGCTCATCCATTAATTTCCAATCCTCACGCACTGCCCATTCCCTGCCAATTTTAAAGACCCAAATCCATTCGGTCATACATCTCCCACTACTTCAGCATTTTTACCACTCGTTCATTGTGACAACCCCTTTCCTTTACAACAAGTAGTTATGCATTTTGATCTATGCCTGCAATCAAAATTTACCCATTCAAGATTTTCCTATTCAACCACTCTTCATGTAAACGCTTCCGATGTCTTCAACCTCCTAGTCGCAACCGATTTGTCCCTTTCACTCATTACTGCCTGCCTGCCACCTGCACTCATTCTCTGACATCCTCTTCCCACCGTTCAAATTCCACTCTACTTAGTCACGACTCATTTGCTCGCTCATCCCGAACAAGTCGATGCAAGCAGCCATGATTGACGACTTCGACTTATTAAATTCTTTGGTGCACCATTCAACTAACTCCATGCAGCATCGCTTCAAATAAAGCAGTTGTAATTCGATTGGATGCTAAATTTGCATGGCAGCCAGTGAAGCAAAGGCGTGTTGGTGGTTGCCCTCTTCCCACCTCTCCAATCTTTGTTATCACGCAGTGTACCCAGCGTCTACTATACCTTCCAAGGATGTAGAAGTCGATGAAGACGCAAGAGAATAGGCTCAGTAATCCGTAATGTTGGGTGAAAGGGCTGCAGCAGTGAACCTATAACCACCGAACCGAGCACTGGGAATGGATACAGGCGCACACAAACGCTACCCCATCATCAGTGCATGACGCCTACCAAATGGAGCTTTCATTAAGCCACAGATATCGAACATAGGCATCAAATCGATGACAAGGCACAAAGTGTGTCATGGAATATGAACGCTTAATTTGATGTGGCTTCGAAGCCATCCATGGTAGCGGATTCCAACTTGTTGCAGAGCCCTCCACGCGAGTGTCTTTTGATAGGGCATCAATTTATTTACTCATTGTAAAAATGCAAGGTCTACAAAGTGGGCTGCCATCGAAGCATGCGACGACAACCACAAAACAGTTGAGACCGCTGAACACAAGCACCGAATCACTCCACAAGAGGCGGCCAAGTTCATTTAGCAGACGCTTCATGGAGGAAGCGGATAAATGGCTTTCTCAACCCTACATATGCCTTTACAACCTCGTCATCACCATTTCGCTTGTAATCTGATTCAGCTGGAAACCCATTTTTGAGCATTGCCACTATCGCTCTGCATCCCTGTAATAGGCCTTGACAGCATACCACCACCGTTTATTGAAGAACTTCCTTCCAGCAGTTTTACGGTTTGTTGCGACAGTCGTTGTGATTGAAAACTCCCAGCATTTCCCAAGCTTTTGATCAGGCCGATGTTTCATGAGTGTGTTGATGAGATGCTTCTGTCCATGTCATAAGCGTTTGGCTGTGTTGCAGCTGTCAGATTATGAGAAAACTTCCGCCAGCCTTCTCTGATGACCTAGCAGGAAAGTCAAAAGAGACAAGTTCAAAATACTCAGCGGCAGAGAGCAATTTCCAACACATTGGCTATTATCTATTGCCAACTTCAATTACCAACCTAATGCGCAGCAACCTGAGTTACAATCAAGTTGATGCGACGTGATATTCATATTGACGCAGCCTTTCGCGTTAAAGCATTTCATCATTCAACCCTGCATCTGCTTTGTCAATTGTCTCAAATACTGTCTGGCGTACATTTGGTTGCATTGCAGTTGGCGCAAACGCATGGAAGGATGGTGCGTTGGACACGTGTACTGGAATGAAATATGCTGAGTGCCAAATGCTTGCATTATTCTGGCTGATTGTCTAATAACACGAGCAGTTCGCATTTTGCCCCTTGCGACCACAGCTTGCATTCATACCACGCCATGTCAAATAGGTTCTGTTAGATAAAAGCTGCCACACTACAGCACGCATTCCTGAGCGAATCTCATATCCGACCTAAACATCCCAACTCGGAAATCGGGGATTTAATGTTCCAGACAGCGAATGATTTGGTTGGCCTAATAACCGCACATTCCCCTTGGCTACGCGGCTGACGATGGTGGATCGTGCTGGCAAGTGTGCACTAGGTGACACCTCCTCTCCCAAATGTTGGCGGGACCAAGGAGGCAGGGCAAATAGACGCACAAAAATGGAGCAGCACTGTTGCTGCTTCTTGCTCGTGAGCATTGTTACCCAACGGCTTTTGAAACTGTCTTCACTAATAAGGCATCAGCAGTATGATAATTGTGCAATTCAATAAAACACTTGGTTCGCAGGTCTAGAGGGTCGTTACAGAAGACGAACTCTCTCCTTCTGTCTGCCGTGCAAAAGAAATTCCGAGACGAGTCAAAATATGTGTTACGGCATGGTGATCCCCTGAAGTGGGATCAAAACCACTAGGCAATTGGCCGTCGGGTGTGGAAACCATCAAGGAAGGCTACGAAGCCAAGTGCGCGATAAAAGAGGAATTCAGTACCGCCAGAGCACCGAGTGCATCATGCTTAAGCCACTGTAAGCGCTAGGGGTTCGCACCTCCATTGTTGAGTACATTACGGATCTGCAATCAGACTGCGCCAACCTGTCATTTAGTAGGGTGATCATGCGTACAAGGATAGCCATACCTGCAGTACAACTCATTAATGCAGCTGGAACACGAGAGTGTGGAGGATTACTGCAGAGCATAAAGAAACTGCAGCTTATCCGACTAAATGAATCCCAAACACTTGATAATGCAATGCTAGATGCGGTTGAGTTAAACGAAAATATGCAGTGGCATTAAAACACATTGACCTAGACTTAAAAGGTAAGTTGTTACAGCCCGCTATGTAATTACCTCAAAATTGAGCCAGTTTGCTGCTTCAAACGATATTTTTGATTTGTAGGGAATATACAATCTTAAACCTTAGCAATGACCATTTTGGGCACCCTATGAGCATTTCTTGGCGCCCTAGGCTGTAAAATGGGGTGCCTTCAGTGCTGGTGGAGTGCTGTGCGCACCAGCGGATTGGCCAAATTCATGGCTGAGAACGAGCAAAACTTCTCTATGATGTGCTGCAGGGCAATCTTTAACCTTAGTAAAGCAAGGGCAGGAGAGATGGAAGCAATTGGTGAGAGTCGCATAGCTCTCAGCCTGCACCATCATCTCATTCACAGTTTCAAACATTTGAGGCAAAATGTCGCAAATATGTGTCACTTAACTTAAAAATTTGTGCCAGTCGTTTTCAGCAGACGAGTTCTTGTCAATGGCCGAAGACTATCTAGTTTTGCTGGACACTTGGCGTCCAATCGTTATCGAACAAAGCATACAGTGCATTGAGCGATGGGTGCACAGCAACGCTGAACCATTCGATTGCCTGCTTGGTACGATTACAGTGAAGGACATTTGATTGCGACTGCTTTGCAAAACGGCATTTTTGCAATAGATTTCACTTGAGTTCGGACACCGCCAATGACAACGCGATATTCCCACCACACTAATTATCGTCAAGGCTCTGGTATTCAGCACGACCTTCGGCATTTGGTTCACGTTCGTGATTTGTAGCTCCTCGGCCGACAACAAGAGTTTGGGCATGGAAATGACGCTAGGCAGAAATACCTCT